>VZTF01008251.1:153145-180866 GCA_013397755.1 Cnemophilus loriae
TTTTTTTTTTGTATAAGGAGAGAACCCCCAAGGGTCAATACTTCAAGGTGAGTAATACCCTGCTCTTGGCAAGCTTAATTAAGATTTTCTGTAAGGGCTGTAAGAAAAAGAAAGAGCATTGGTCAGTCTACTTGTAGAAATCCCATACTATGTTGCTGAATGTGAGTGGAGAGGATTTATTTGTCAATCTGCTACCCTTTCTTGATCTTGCAAAGGAACAGTTATTTGTTAATCATGTTGCAATTTGCAGCATGGAGGAAGTATCTTGCTTTCATAGCTTTAAAGCCATTGAAATGTAGTGTCCATGCGGAAACATGACAGGACCACATGTCAGACAGAACCACCATTTCAAGTTTTTGAAGTGGTCCCTAATCTCTACCAGTTATTTTCCTGAAATATAAAACTCAACTAGATCAAGGTGAGCCTTTAAATAGGGAAAAAACAAACTAAGTTTGGCTTTAAGTAATACCTGTGACAACCTTGCCTACAGAGGTCATGATGTTGGAAACCTTTTTGAACATGTTTCCATTCCAGTATCTGATACTTCCAGGGCTAATCCTATTCTTTCCTTTGCCTCTCAGGCTCAACTTTGAGTCAACTCCCCATTGCAGATGAGTCTGTGACATCTCAGGTTTTCGTTAACAAAGTTCCTAACTGATACAGGGATTTTGGGGTTTTTCATACCTGCTGGCTGTGAAGCACTGTGCCTACTCATGGGCTGAATGTCATCCCATCTGAGTAGCTGCTGAAATAAGACTTTATTCTCTCCATATTGTCTCTTTTGTCAGGTATTAAGGGAGAAAAAAATATGATGCTACCTGTGCTGATATTCACTCTATCCATTTCCAGCCTAAGACTTCTATAAAATGGTGAATTATTGTGGTCTCATGCTATATTAATTCAAGCCAAAGTAAAGCATACCATGAATTTAATTTGGCTTTTATGAGCTAACTTAATGGTAGCTTATCCAAGGGATCTCACATTATTCCTCATTAGATAAATTAGCTTAGCAGAGTTTCGTTCGCTATAGACAAAGTTCAACTGTTTTACATCACAGAAAGATTTTAATTAAAAATCATGGACTTGTTATGAAGGCTATTACAGCAGATTTTATTGACCTTTGAGTCAAAAAATTATTTTTTGCTATTCTTAATTCATTGCGCCCTTTCTAACCTCTTACGTTGTCAGCTGTATTTTAATTCTGGTCTTCGTCTGTGTTTCTGAAGTTCTTGTTGGAGAATTTAAAAAAAATACTAAAATATAAAAAAAACCCACTTTCAAACAATATTGCTTCAGAAAAGTCATGCTGGGAGCTACATATACCACTAAGCACTCTTGATGTTGAATATCATTCTCTAAAGTAAAAGAGTTCCATCATATTTTCCAAAAATGCCAGGTGCTTTCGACCTTTTATTAAAATTCAAATATATTCTCAAGGATGCTACAGACATCCTTGTGATAGCTTAAAGAGATCGTCTCATATTTTCCAGGTAAATGACTTTCAGAACTTATAAGAACAATTCTGAAGGGCCTTGGAGTAATCTGTGCCTCTTGTCATCCCCAGTGAATGTTTATTTAGAAAATTCTGTGTTTGTGAGCACTGAGACATGGGGCCTGTTGCCATATGACAGAGGCACACAAGGGAGACTTTATTTCAACATGACCCTTAACCAGAAGGATGCTGAAGAGTTGTTGGCTTTTTTTTTTCCACATCTCTTCACCCTGAGAGTAATGTTTTAATTTCATGTCAGAAAAGTATGAAAAAAGATTTTTTTTTTCCCTCTTTTATAAAAATAAAGCCTTTTTCATGAGTAACTAGGTCATGATAAAGAAAGAATTCATATAACAATCTTCCCCTACAACTGCTTCTTGCTGCTTGGTGAGGGCGAAGTGATTTTTCAAAATATCTTTGCACTCCTATCTTGGTTTCAATTTCAGCTTATTACTGCAGAGAGGGGTGCCAGGCATTCTGTCATGTATATCACTGGTACTTTAAACATTTTGCTTTAGTACACCTCTATTTTCTTCCACCTACAAGAACTTCTAGATTTTTATTTATAAATTTGGATTTTTGTCCTTTCATACTCTTATTTCAGTCCTTTCTTTTATTTACTGCAAAGAGCACCGCCGCAGTTAAAAGGAGTTACACATTTTCAGTATGTAACAATTTTCAGTGCACTGAAAAGACACACTAAGAGTTCAGAGATGGTACCCTTCCCTGCATGAGGTGATTTTCCTATTCCCAAAATTACCTGGGAAAAAACACCCCAATCCTATCAAAGCTGAGTACATAGTAGTAGACATAAGGAAAGGAGAAAATTAGCGAAACTATACCTTTAAAGGCAGTTTAAGAAAGTTGATTCACAAAACACAGTATGAAGTATGATTTATTATTTTTGATTGTTCTTGCAAAAAGTGGTATCTTTTGCATACTCTAGATCTAGAAAAGAAAATCCAATGTTGTATTTAAATGACACACCTTTTCACCCTTCTGAATTCTTCCCTATATTCTAAAAAGCACAAGTGAGGGAATGAAAGGAAATCTAACTGAAATATTTCAACAGAATGTGAAAACATAGGTTATTTATGGCAGTGTAATGATAAATAATAAATGGCAATAATGAAGGGAAGGACAAAAAATGAGGCAAGTACGAAGTTGAAGAATTGACATTAGTGACTCTGTGTTGAACCATCCAGTACTGTCTTTTGTACTTGAGCTGCAACTAGCAAGTACCTTGTAAATCTACTACAGCACATATCTGAGAGAAAACAAAATAGTCAGTAAACTGCAACAGGAAATTTAGGTGATAATGATCTTGGGGTTCAAGTGTCTGAAACAATTAACACCTTTTGAGGTTACTTAAATGCAAAAACACAACTGATTTCTTAGGGGCATTTTAAAAAGTATTTTGATAAAAATAAAGTCTGAAGAAATATTGCTCATTTTTTGAGTAATTCAATTAATTCTTTGTTTTGTTAGAAATCATTTTAACGTTGAACTTCTTGCTAAAAATTGGAATAGCTGGAGAAAACCAAGCCAACTTATTCTCAAAAGCAGAGTGTATTATTGGTTTTCTAAATATATTTGGATATATTATTTTACTGTTCCTTTGGAATTTTATGCTGTTCCATAATTTCACTTATTTCCGTAAAACATAATGGCGATGGAATAGTATAGGTTAGGTTGGGAGGAAGAGCTAAGCAAGGTATTGGTCCCCCTGTTAATACTGAATGTACAAAAATATCTGATAGGTGTTTGAGTACCAGGATGTCAGAAGAAACCAATGCAGGACCAAGACTTAGTTTTGTGGTTTATATATTTATGCCATAAAACCGTGAATGTGAACATCCACATGCAGCTTTAAGGATACTCGGAAAAATTTCTAATTCAAGATGACATTGTTTGTGGGAACATCCATCCATTTCAATTAATGCTAAGTAAAAAACATCTGTAAAACTATCTTGTGTAATATTTTGTTGGATTGAGGCAGAAGTGAGTGAGTTAAATAAAATGGACTGTATGTTGTGGGTGAGATAATACAGTATGGATGTTATAAAATCCCCTCTGGTCCAGGAATATTTGAACTAGCACCAATTTGATTCAGGTAAGATGACAGGTCCAACTGCAGAAAAATCCAACAAAACTCAGTAACTTATACTGTGAGATCTGACTAATTGTTCATATTGCATATTAGGATCTCTCTAAGGCCCAAACGTTAGGTTTTCATTAGCAGTTCACAATGAGATATTAATGTTTTGAATTCCTGCTCAACTTCTTACAGACATCCTGGCCCGTGTGACCTGAATTATGAATTTCATTTGTCTGTATAGCCCTAGAACAACTCCTGCATGGGATTAGTGGTGCAGCCAGGAGAAAAAAACAAACAAACAAACAGGGATGCAGTGGATCTCTGCTTCACCATGGGCTGCAGTGGAACAGCCTGTCTCACCAGAGGCTCCAGCACCTGGAGCATCTCCTGCCCCTCCTTACTCACTGCTCATGGTGCCTGCAGGGCTGTTGCTCTCACATTTTTTTTTTCTTATTCCTCCTTCACAGCTGCCATGCAGGGTTTTTTTTTTGGCTGTTATTAAATATGTTATCACAGAGTTTCATCAGCACTGCTGATGGGCTCAGCTTTGGACAGTGGGGGACTGGTTTTGGAGCTGGCCAGAACTGGCTGTCAGTTGTGGGGGCAACTCCTGGTGTCTTCTTGCAGAAGTCACCCCTGCAGCTCCTCTGCTACCACAACCTTGCCACGTCAGCCCAATAGTTGCATTATTGAAAGGGAGTGATCTTCATATCACAAATACACAAAATATTTCTTGATGATCTTGTGAACTTCTGTGTGTGTTACAGTTACATATCAGGGGAAAACTTTTACCTTTGTTTGAGGAAAGACTTCACCTTTCAAGCTGAATGCAAGTTTACTCTGAAAAGAAGAACTCAAATTGATCTCTGCTGCTACTGCATATTTAATCGGGATGGAAACATATACAGAGTCAGTTTTGATTACACAGGATCTATCTATTTGCTACATTCCAATTCCATTTCATATTGGAGTTCTTAAATTGGAATCATTCAGTGTAAATGTTATATACTCCAAGAAATAGTAATGAGGCTGAAAATATAAGTCACATAATAAAAAAAAGAGTATTATTGGGAAAAGCAAATATACTTCTCTTGTGAGGAGAGACAGGAAATCTTTGTTTATCTTGCTTGGTGGACTCAGTTCCAAACAGCGAACTGAGTAAAAAGAAAATGTCACTGAGCAAGAGGCTGACCCTTCACAAGGTGTTTAGGCAGTCTCTGGGGAAATGAGGGGACAGAGGAGTGAGTGGTCCCCCTTGCTTTGGGATCAGTGATTCAAGAGGCTGGTGACACCTAAAGCAGAATATAAGCTGCTAAATGAGAGGCCAAGCACCAGTACCTTAGTGGTAGCACTCTGTGAGCTGTGCAGCAGGCAGAATCAGATAAAGAAGTTGTTAGGTAAAGTCTAGAAGTATGTCAAGAGGTGTCAAGGTAAGAGAGTAAATTTACTGGGAAATATTTCACTGAATAGATGAAGTCCTCCTCTGCTGTTTCCACTCCTCCTAAAACAAAACCGAATATGATTGCTAAATATGATTGCATGTCTTAGTTAAATTAAAATACGATAGAGAAATCACATACAGAAAAGCCCACCATTTGGGATGAGTTAACTTCAGTTTTAAGACACAGAAGTTTAGTGTACTTCATGGAGGGAGTTGTATTTGTTTTTCAAATGCAGAACATAGGAATGGCTATAGCAGTTTAGACCAGACTTGATGCAAGTACTTGGCATTGTCAGTTGATCGGCAGGACAGGGTGAGATTTTGGTCTTACTTCCCTAGAATAGTATCCTGGCCTCCAAAAATCTGTGATTCAGGAGTTTCCTGAGAAAATTGCCATCTCTCCATTAAGAAGTTTTGAATTGTTTTTTGATCTATGAACTAGTCCAATTTAATTTCATGTATTTGTGAACTTTTAGCATTCATAACATCCCCTGGCAAGACATCTCACACCTACTTTGCACAGTGTGAAGTATTCTAGAACAAATGAAAGGTAGTGCTTTTTCTTTCAATGGATAATTATGTTGTCACCAAATGCTATGGTTGTCAAAGTGGAGGTTCCAAGAGCAGTTGTACAAACTCATAGAAAGAAAATCCAGCTGCAGCGATTAAATGCAAAAATATAATTGCTGGCTTTTAAAGTACCTAAATTGCAGATACTTGAAAACAGAGAGAAACCTCAGGGGAAGCAAGCCCTGCCCATATAAAACAGGCAGAGTTTGCTAACTTGATTGACATTTTTTGTAGCTCTGAGCAGTTGTCTATATGTTCTTCACTGAATTGTCTGCATTTATTGATGACTTTAAAGAAGTAAGTGAAAATTAAATTAAAATAATTGTTGGTGTTCCTCATCTTTTTGCCCCATTTGAGCTGATGTTATAACACAGAGTTAGTTTCTAAGCAAGATTTTGCAGAGGATGGGAATAAGGCTTTGTACCTTTGTTCTCTCTGTTCAAAGAAGTCTCTTTATATATTTATGAGCATTTAGGACAGAGTGCTGCTGAAAGCTCTCATATCACTTGATAAAGTTGGATATTTTATTATGGAGATGACAGCTGTTTGTTAGTCCCTCTTTTCATAAAGGCTCTCTAGCATCAATTGTCAGTAGCTCAATAGACACCAAAATAGTTCCTCATGTTTACTTTTACTCAGGAAAAGTATAGTTGTGCCAGAATACAGCTTACTGAGAAACAGTTCAGCACAGCTATCCAACAGCTAGAAATCTAAACATAATAACACATGTGACCAGTGTATCCATCCCTACAGTGTTCATTGCTGTGCAACTCTAACAAGATCAGTTAAATTGCAAGTATCTGCTGTTGTGCTAGCCCTGTAATTACTCAAACCTGTCAATGTTATGGAGTTGGCAAAACTTTTTATTGTATGAAAGTCGTACGAATTTCTGTTCTGTGCACCAAGGATTTGCAGTGTGTTATGCTTATGGCCATGAGGATTTCAGTGCACACCCCGGTGTCTCTTTCACTGTCTGCCAATTAACCTTCCTGGCAGTCAGCAGCCCTCACAGATCAGTCTCGCTGCTTCTCCTGACTTCAGTGATGTGTGGCCTTCACATGGGACATCCTTTCTCTCAGCTGCAGAGCGCCTTTGGGTAGATTGAAGGTCTCTCCTGTGTATTCAGCTGCTGTACTGTTCTCTCCAGAAGTGTTTCTTGTCCTTGTGCACCCCTAATGCCTCAGGCAGTTCTTCCTCCCTGTATATTTGGATCCTTTTCTCAGTGGAGGATTATAGTTTTTATTTGTCAGCCTCTCCTCTGAAGAGGATTCAGGAAGGTTAACACCTCAATCCACCCATGCAGTTCATCTGGTTATTTTTCCAAATTAAAATAGGTGGTTCTATGCACACTTTCTCAGGTGCCAGCTGTGATATTAAGCTGTCTCTGTCACAGCAAGAGGCAGGACACTTCACAAACATTTGCTTAGTGATTTGGTTGTATTTTTCCTTGTGAATTTCCCAGGTAATCTGTATCAAGTCAATGTGTTAAGAGATACGCTTAATGTAATTATTTCATTAATATGTATGTTTGCTATTTATAGTCTTCGTATTGCTGGCTTTTGGCTGAAACTAAGCACAGCAATTAATGTGTTTGGGGTAGGTAGTTCTCAGCCTCTTCTCCTGAAGAACATTGTGATAAGTAACAAATCGTGTATATTTGAAATTCTAGTTTGGGTAAAGGTATTGCAACCGTGGTCAGTGTTTCAACGTACAGTCAAGTCCAGGGGCACAGCTTAGCTGCCTGGTTTTATATATGGGTTGAAAGTGAGCTGCTGCAGTTCAGCTCAGTGAAGTAGACATGTTGATGACAATTTAGGCAAAAGATCAAAACTTGATAGTAAAAGCAGTGTTGGCTCCTTCAGGTTATATTTTTCATCATATAAGTTTGTGACTTTTTATGAGGGATTCTTTCCCCTTCATTGCTGTCAGTTATGCTCCAGTTAGAAAGATAGTCAGCTTCTTGTCATCCACATATGGCCAGGACTTTCTAGCCTTTGCTTTTTAATGTGGATTTTGGTTCTTATGCAGTCTTCTGTTGTACTGTAAATAGATTGCTGTGAAGCGTTGTTCTTGGACCTAGCTGGAGTCCCTTAGAGACAACAATTCAAGAAGTCATTTAGTGGCGATACAATGGGAATTTCAGTGATTGTCATCTTTCGACAGCACTACCCTCTTTTATGGTTACATATGTAGGGTTTGGAAATTAAAGCACATAAGCAGCAGTGGTGGCCACCTGAGATTTCTGAAAAAGTCCAGTTGTCCACAGGGCTTCAGGAGGTCGCTAAGGATACTTTTGTCAGACTAGAGGCAGGAAGAAACCTTTCCTACTGCTTGTCTGTCTGGCTTGGTAGGACCATTTTTTTCAACTGAATGTTTATTTTTTAATGCTTGTGACAGACTGTTCTGTTGCTTGCAGGGAAGAATGTTATACACAGTGTATGTTGTGAAATGTGACATTAAACAAATGTGAAAGTCTGCTTTCTCCCATCTTTCTCATTCTTCCTTTCATTTCTGTCCAGTTGTGGCCAGCCACAATATTAAGTTCTTATTCTTTCTCTCTGAGACATGCTTTAGACTACTGGGACAGTTTTCCTCAAGAAATAGGGAGAGTCTACCGTAAGTATTCACGGTAGCCTAGAAGAGAGAGAACTGAGACTAGTCAGGAGGAAAGTACAAAGGTGAAAACAGGGTAGGCTTTTAACTGGATCACATCAAAGAGAAGCCCAGTTGCTATTGTAGGTACTTTTGATTGATCAGTAATGTATATCGGCAGCATGAACATTTCACTTTGGGAAAAGTGAACAAACATTTTGGCATACCTTCCCAAGAGAATTTCTTTGCAATTGAAAAAGGGTTGTTGTCATGCTAGTATGTTCATAACCACGGAAAGATCAAATAAGAAAGAACGACCTTATACTAATACCAATTCTGGACCTCCCAGCAAGCTGACCTGCAACCCATAATTTCTTAAGTTTACTGCAGTGAGAAACACTTTGTAGGCAAATAGTAGTTAAAAATGCATCAGTCTTTTGTGATGCAACGGTGGGTTTTAGTGTGAATTTTATTTCAGATGACATGCCATAAGTCTTTATCATTTAGAATGCAGAATTTTATTTATTCATAACTTTTCATATGCATGGCCCTTTGCGGTCTGCAACTACGGACAGTTATTTTACTATTAATATAATTTTTATTTCATATAAGGCTTGCATTCTTCTCAAACTGCTACTTAGTGATACATTTAAATGTGACACAACAAAAAAAGAAAAATAATTATAATAACTGGTTTTAAGTCGGTATGAAAACCAATTCAACAATCTCTTCTGCTGCAGCTTCAAATGATAAGGTGGATGAGGGAAAAGACTTGGCTAAATGTCAATTAAGTGCAGATACCTAAAGTTCTAGTGTCCTTGGCTGCTTATAAATTCAAGAAGTAGCTGAGCCTTCTGCTTGCACTTGGAATAAATTGGTCTTTAACTAGGGAGCGAAGGAGTAAGAATATAGGATGCTGCTTCTTCCAATGATCACGGTCTTAATTCCCTCACAATGTGAGCTTGCCACCAACACATCAAACTTACAGAAGAGCCTCTGCCATGCTGAGTGGTTTTGGGTTTTTTCTGCATTAAGAAGGAAGGCATTGGGCTACATTATGCAATTTAAAAGAGTCTATGCATTAAATATCTGTATCCTTTTGAATAAGTGGGAGAAATAATTCTATTCTTGCAGTTAGAATGCAAATACAATAATTTTTCTTTTAGCATATTAATTCAGTAAGGAGATTAATATAAGCTTCCAAACTTCTTAGTCAAAATCTTTATTCTCTCTGCAGAATGCAATACAATTACTACTTGAATGCTGATAGTAAATGAACTGTTTTATTGAATAGTCATAATGAAATATGGGAGGCTGGTGTGTGATAGTTCTTATAAAGAGTACATTCAAGGAAAACTTTGTAGAGGAGGCAAAAGAGGGCAGAAAACTTCTGTTTCAAAAAGAGAAAGAAGTGGCTCTTAGTGGAGCAGTGGCAACTGCTATTATAGTCTGTTGGCACTCCTGACTTCCAATATGGTTTGGAATCAAATTCTTACCTTCAGGCAGATAATTTATTAATACTCTGTTGCAAGCTTAAGAATTAGGGTTATTATGAATGATTAATAGTACTTTATTCAAGGATTGATATATCTTTTGCAATATTGACTAGCATGAGCCTTTTTTTCTTAATTTTCAATCCTTGTCTCAGTTTACAGTAAAATTCTTTGCATCTGAAATAATGATCAAGCTAATTATCAAGGAAGCCAAGAACAGGTCAGGTTAGAACGACCTCAGAATGTCATCTATCCCAGCCTTCCAGTCAAAGCTGTGTGAGCTGTGAGAGCAGAACAATTAATTCTTAGCACTTTAAAAGAATATTTTGTTATCTTTTGAAGACTTTGTGTTATCCTTATAAATGACAGGCTCTCTGCTGTATATTTTTGGACAGAATACTGAGGCTGGACTTTAAGTCTTCATTAGAGACAGAACTTTTTGTACAGAGACCATCAGTAGCGTCAAACTTTCCTCCAACTATTGAGGTCCTGCTGACAATCTGGTGTTACATTCCAAATTTTGCTTTGGAAAATCGTAGCTCTGAACAGAGAAAATGTTTTGGTCAACCATTTTTTGCTGGACTTTTTTGTTATTTGTCAAATGGTGGTATCAAAATTCTGGTTTTGTAGAACATAAGGAGGTGTTTTGCTGTTCTTTTACTCTGGCACATTAGGGGTCCAGAAGACAGTGCTCTAATTTTTCATGTTTAGGTCTTATGTCTATGTCTGTGGAACCCCTGATTTTTTCCCTGCCCAACAGCCCAATAGTTTATTTCTTAGTTAATTATTTTATTTGCGACATTGAATATTGTCTCTGTCTTTTTTTTGTTTCTAGTGTGACAATGCAAAAGGACTCAAAGCCTTCTATGATGCAATAAAATATGGACCTAATCATCTGATGGTTTTTGGTGGTGTATGTGCAACAGTTACTTCCATCATTGCTGAATCTCTAAAGGGATGGAATTTGGTTCAGGTAAGGCATGGAATGGAATGTATTCTAATGCTGACTGTCTGGGGTCTCTGGATCTTTTTTTAAAGTTTAGAAACCTAGGTTTGATGCTTTTAAAGCTTAGCATTTTGTGCAATTTTTATGTTTCAGTTTTGAAGGCAAGTGAAATTATGTTGTAAAGATTAGTTACTTGTATATAGTACTGGATTTTAAGGCTTGTCATTTCATTGTACTCAAAAACGCTGGTGAGTTTGGGGCAGCAGTCATGTGTCTCAGTAGGCTAATTAAATAAAAATAATGTGTCTCCAAAAGCAACCTAGGTGAAATCACGTTCAGGCATGGTAGGGGGGCAAACCTAAGACTTTGAAAAGTTAGATGGAGCAACTCATCGGTCCTTAAATTATGGTACTTCAGCGTATTTACTCAGCCTCTACTCAGTCAGAACACAGTAATTCCTATGCACTTTAAAAGTGCTGGAAGTGCATAAATTCTAAATAGTGACTGGGTTCACGTCTCAGTATTTAACTCATGAAGAACAGTTATTCCCGGTTGTTCTTTGTGACTTTCTCAAAGGTCAAGTTTGTGGAAAGGTTTCCTCTGCTGAGGAATCAGAATTTATTAATACTAATCTCTAAAATGCAGATGATAACAGCATGATTTTCTTCATTTATTCAATCATCTGACTAGTGATAATTTTCAAATGGATGGCTGCTCACATAGCCATTGAGTTTTGCTTTTCTGATGTGGGAATAGCCTGGCTTTCTACTCAATGTTCATATTGCCCAAAGATATCCCTGTATATTTTTTTTTTCTTAAAAAACCCAAATTATTTTATAGCAAAATAAAAAAAAAAAATATATAGCAATTACCTGAGGTTACAGTTACAAACAAGTTCCTCTTTTCCACCTGGAATACTCACTGAGAGTAGTGCAGCAAGAACAAATGAGGCATAATTAAGTTTGTGAAGAAGATGATGATCAGAGTACAAATGGGAAAATCTTAGGAGGATAATTAAAGTAGCTTGTTAACTGTGTTTGCAATGCTTGTCAGATCAGAACTTTTCTTCTTCTGCTTCAGGATTTTTTTTTCTGATGTGAAAAACAATTCTTCTGTGGAAACCAAATAATAGTGTGTCTCTGGGGAGAATGGAGAAAATAACAGAAGCTTCAAACTAGCCTTTAACACACTCTCTTAAAAATGGCCTAGTTCATGACCTATAATGAAGTATGTGGCCAGAGCTCTGTTTTTTTTGAATTTGTCACATGGAATTTCCGTATGATGTAGGATGTTTTAAACAGCTGTATTTCATTGTGCTAAAAATCTTTTCATCTGTAGTCAAGTTCTACTTGATACAATCTGGAAATCAATTTGTTCGTGAAGTTGCTCAGTCTAAGGAAGGATGATTAGAAAGCTTTTAAATTCCTGAATTTGTCAATATATGTGTTCAATTATAGAATGATATGAAGTATCGCTACCAGAGAACATTTATTTCTCTGTGTTTAACCACTGTGGCTGTAAGTATGTCTTAAACATTATTTATGATATCAGTACCTCAAGGTATTCTTGACTGCTTGGGCTTAGTGTCTTGTCGGCACTAGATAAATCCTCATATGGCAAAACTGGTCTTTGTGTCAGGTTTTTACATCTTGATTTGCAGAATGATGAAAAAAACACAACAGCATGGCTGGGAAGTGTGGCAAGGCTTAGTGGATGGTATAGCAGCAATGGCAGTAATCTAAATATTGTTTGTGAAAGTGTTATGTCATATAGTGACAGCGATATGTGTATCTGCAAATCAGCAGACGTAGCATGTATGAGATAGCGGGGGAACAGAGTACAAATCCTTCCTCTCCTCAGGATCCACTGTCACAAGTGTCTCTGATTAAAAGCATACCTTGAGTAGGAGAAGATAGAAATCTGTAGTTCTCAGAAGTGGAGCAATAATATTCAGCCTGATAAAATACAAGGCTGCCCTCCCTCAAAACTTGAAACTTCACCTCAAGGAGTCACAGCAGAGTCACATAAATTGTTTTATGAAATCGTGAGGATGATGAAGTCATTTCATGTTGCAGTCAAGAAGAGGGAAAACAGCATATAGACAAAAACTAACCTGACGTTGTATTATTGAATAGAGGATTTTCTTTTGGATGTCTGACTCCAAAGCTTTGTCCCTGTCCTTGTGCCTGAAGTCATGAAAACAAAGCTCTTAACCCTAGCAGGAACATTTGATTTGATTTACACAGGTGTCATGAGGTTCAGCAAAGTGATGACTCTCTTACATGCAAGAGAAATGCAGGATGATACTGATAGTCTTGGGGAAAAATAGAGATGAAAGAAGAATAAACGAATATAACAACTAAAAAAAATAACTTTCCTGAGCAAATACAATATGAGGCTTGCTGACTGCAAAACCATTCTGAAAGCCTTTGAGCCCTGATTTCCAAGTTACTGGGTGACTGCTTTTCCTCTGTTTGGATGGGTTTTTCTTTTATGCCTCTTCTCCATTCGCTACAATAAGAAGTTGCCAAAACCAAACAATCAAACAAAAGGCCAAGAGTATAATTGTGCTGGAAATTTTCATATTGCATTTGCTACTCAGGCAATTACAGTAGTGATGAGGGAGGGGAAGGAAATAGATTCTTGGAAGGTGACTTCAGTCTCGACTCTCCTTACTGTATGCTTTTGATAATGATACTGTCTTTTTTTACTTAACTGGTTAAATCGGGTCACTGACAGCCTGCAACAATTTGAAATAGGGAGGATTATAGAGGTTGAGAAGAGTTTCAGTCTGAAGGTGACACGTCTTATTTCCATGCCATATCAGAAAAAAAGGTGCTTTTCCTTCTCCATCTTGACAAATTCCAATATAGTTATGATCAGCAGCAGAAAGGGAATTTGTGTTCTCAATTAGCTGCCTTCAACTGCTGGCTGATTTAATTACCTCTTACTGTAACAAAATTAATTATTTTTTAATGGAGCATTTTACATCTGTGAAAGGAGCAAGTTGTTTTAGTCTACAAAGACTTATGTCATCCTGAAGGACTTTCACTGAGGTGTGCTAGGTGACACAACTTGAAAAATATTTCTTGAACACATATTCTTAGTAGGACAAATGCAGGCACCCATTTCTTAGCCTCTCAAATTAAAAGCCTCTCCGTGGGTAATCTTTGTGTGCCAGCAGTCCTTTGTTGCGTGACGGTCTGAATGTGGGCTGGAGGCTGCATGTGTGTCTTTGGTCTCCAGGCTCGGTGTGGAATCAGTTTGAACCTTCAGTGTTTTAGTTTAAAAGTGCCAATAATATCCTGTGCCTTTGAGAGTGGGACTTAAAGGCATGAAGGAATAATACTGGGCAGTTGCTATTCTGTAGGGGGAATACATCAGTGTCAAATTCTTCGACATTAATCTTATCCCCATTCTCTTTCAATGTGTATTCAAGGCAATTAAACAGAGTGAAGAAGAATCATGAATCTCTTAATATCTTGCAAATCATGAATCTCTTAATGTCTTGCAAAAGACAAGTCACGTATTTTTATTCTGTACACCAAAGCATTCCTGCTAGTACCCAGTTAGTGTAAAACAGAGGAGATAGTTAGCTATGCAGTCCTTCTCCTCTATTTCAGGATATCCATCAACTGTTATCTCCATATGAATTTCTTGCAGTGGCAAAAGCTGCTATAAATTATCTAGATTGCTGTTTCTCCTGTTTTTCATTGTTATCTCTCACTTTTCCTAATTGTTATGTTAACATAAACATTTAATCAGCATGAGGATTTTGACCACACTGATCATCTATCTTAATCTGTAGAACTCCTCAAATTTTGGAGATCTGTCTTTTTCTTGCATTGTACCATTGACGTTCTCTTACAGCCTGCTCATTTACAATTTCATTTAACTCTAGAAATAAGCTTCTGCCAGAAACAAAGTATAAACGTTTGTGCTTCCTCAGAATATCCTCTGTTTCTACATATTTTATGTAATCTAGTCATAACTGCTGGCTTCTAGGCAAGTAACTCCTTCAGGCAATACAGTGATTTTATCGTAATGACATTCAAAACTGAGGAACCTTATTTTGGATTCAGCATCTCATGTTGGAAAGTTTTCTAACAAAATTATAGGTACCTTAATCATGGCATATTACTGCTCTCTCTAGGGCATATTGATATAGAATGAATTCCTGTGTTAGAAAGGGATGTTAGAAAGGGAAAATTCCTGGTTCTCCAGCTCATGTGACTGGATATTAAAGAGCCTACCCTGAGATTTGTTTTATTGTCCCAGAGATCCATAGGTATTCAAGATCCTGTCTCTGAATTACTGAAAAGGCTGCTGGTGTTCAAGAAAATCAGTGATGTTTCTAGGTTTTGCTTGCCTTCTGAAACAAGGCTGATGTGATTGCACTGTCAGCTCCTCCTAGTAATTTCTGACCACTGGCCAATCGTAACCCAGTTTTAACAAGGGATTTCCCAAAGATTATTAGCTTCTATACATTTCTGTGAGAGTGAGATTCTGTGGACAGGGATCCATATGAATGAAGAAGAGGCAGCAACACGAGCACAAAGAACTTAGGGCCAGCTGTGCCATGTGGTCCTCCATGTCCAGCTGCTGTTTATGGAAAGGGGATCACAGACTGCATCGAGAAGGTTGTTAAAAAAACAGCAGAAAAAAAATTGAGAAAACACAGAGAAAGGGTGAAACCCAGAAAGGTATGAAGTAGGAGCTAAGGTATGTGTTTGTAGAAGCCTAGGACACATGTATCTGTAAGAAACCGGGCTTTACTAGGTGTCTGTTACCCATCAAAACTCTTCTTAACACAGAATTTCACTGCTATGTTCAGGTTAAAATGATGTGGTTTAACACGAAAGTACTGCAAGTCATCACAGAGATTTCTACACTGGCCACTGAATCAAATTTCTTCTTGTTAGTATCTGAATTTTTTAAATCCTTATACTTGTTACCTGGAGCTCCAGCATGGACACATAAACATTTGCTAAAAGAATGTGGTATTTTCTTTTCTTTTTAGCTTTCTTCATCATGTTTATTCCAATATAGCGAGTTTGTGCTACTTTTGCCTTCACTGCACAATTTCCATTTATTATTAGTTCGAGTAATGAAAAGGGCATTTAAACTAGTCTTTGGCTAAGAAGATTAGCTCCTTCTATCTATGTGATGCAGGCAGTCTCTCTTCAAGAGGCCTTTTTCCCACTGGAATATGACCTGATGCACAAACAAACGAAAATCTTTGCCTTTTGGGCCCATAATTCACTATTGTAATCTTATTTTATCCTTCTTCTCCTTCTTTTCTCTTTTCTATTATTTTTTCTTCTGGGATTTTATAGATTTTCTGTATTTGTGTTGTGCTTTTAATAGACAAAGTGCATGAAGAAAAGACACCTCTTGAGGTCTTATTGTGTAAGGTGCAAACCTGAGGACATTCCGGTCCTGCTTTCAGGACTTAGTTGAGCACATAAGAAAGTTTTGCTGTCTTCACTGTAGGAATACCCAGGAGCTCCTGAACAGGAAGAAAACGCAGTAGGTCTGACCTTCAGGCAGAATATCATGTGAAGTTTCTCCTCATTTGAGAGAAGCTCTGGTGAATTTGGAGAGAGACAGACCTTTTAGTTCTGCAAATCCTCCCCCTGATGCAAGCTCCCAGCAGGAGCCCTGCCATTATTCCAGCCCTGAAGATTTGCAGTTGCTGCTAGAGAAGAAGATGCATGGGGAGTTGAAACAGATCATCAGTGCCATACCTGCTAATTAGGCTGTGGGTCTCAGTGTGCAGATGGATGCATACATGGACAAGGTAGAGCAGACTTGGAAGTAGTTGTATGTTCACCTTTCAACTTAGAGAAATGGATGTGGCAGTACAGCGGGCAAGACTGAAGAATTACTTTGGTAATTCTTACTACTTGCTCTACAAAACCAGCTTGCTGAGAAAAGGTCTTTCACAGGGATACTGAGTCCCAGTCCATTATTGCAGTTGGACTCTGGGGGAGACATTTACATCGCTTTGTTGTTAAGAGGAGAAACGTGGTCCACAAAGTTTAAATTGAAAATTTCAGAAAATTTCCACACTGAAGTATGGCAAGAAGTGTACATCCTAAATTTTAAATGCACTGCAATGTTTAGTAGGACCTTATTTTCTCTTCTTTTCACCTTCTGCCTAAATGTATGACATTGATTTCTATGGTTTAACCTGTCTTTCCACCAATTTGAAACTGTCTTCTATCCAGTGTTCGCTTTTATTTAAATATGATTAGCTGTTCTTTTTCATCTTGTTTGTCCTGCGGTAAACATCAAAACTACAATATATAGTCTAGTTTTTGCCTTTGATGTAATGTCTAAGGTTCAGTTCACTACATAAAGCGTGAATAAAGGCATTTTAATACAGCTCTAGAGTTGGGTCAAAGCAGTTCAAGACTGAACCTGTATATTTATTCTAACATGTTTTGCATGCTCTGGCAGAAAAAACTCCACATTTTTTATTATTTTTCTTTTTCTTAGCTGTTTGCACATATTCATTCAATCACTTTCATTTAGTGTTGGATCAATATAATGAAATGAATGAGTGATGGTCTAGGGAACAGACACACACTGAAAAGGCAAGGGTGTCACTTTGCCTTGCAGTATAATTTGTGCTTGGGAAAACATTTAATTCTGAACAAATCAGATATTCCCTCTGTCTGAATCTGAATGGTGTCTTGAACAAAAATAAAATACATTAATAATATACCAAACACAGAGTGTAATACATAAGCATTGATGGGTTTTTTTTTCAAATACAAAGCCTTGTGTTTTAATGCTAACTCACATTACTGGTAAGGTGTTTAAAATGTCCAGGTTAATTTATTATTAGAACAAATAATGTCTGTGTGCTTTGATATTTGGGGATTTTTTTTTTATTCCTCCATGTAGTTTTTTACTGTCTCACTGCTTATATTGCTGGATTTTTTTTAGTTGTTCTTTTTTTCTTTCCCATTTTGTTCATGTCTATAAAACAGGCTTGAAATCTTTTCTAGTGTGACTTTTGCAGCCGCTCAGCTAGGATAGACTTGCCGGGTAGAATCTTACTTACTGAAATGTTTCAGTTTTGCACCTTGCAGCTATTGCAGAGCTTCCTTCCCTGCTACAAAGGTATCCCTTAGTGTTCCCTCAGGCTGCTATTTGCTGCTGCCTTTTCTGGAAGGGTTTTAGGAGGGGAGGTAGAGGGGCAACTTTGGTTCCCATCTCTTCCTTCTCTCCTCTTCCCTGTCCCGATATGATAGGCAGACTTAAGGTTTGCTTCTTTGTAAAATCACTTGTAGTTCAGCATCTTCGTTATGCTGAATGAGGATGACTGTGATATACACCGGTTTCTTTTTCAGATTTGAAATTAATTTTATGACATATTTTCTGTACCTTGTCAGATGTCTGGTTTTTTTATGGTCTAACCCACTGGATGAAAGTGCTGCTAAATTTTGTTCTAGCATTGTGTTTTCACTTGAATTTCTCTGGGAGATGTCATGCAATTTGTGGGGATGTAGCTGTGCGACACTAAAACCCCATTAATGATAATATTTGATTTATTCACAGTTATGCCAGCCTGAAGAATCACATTTTGCTTTGTTAATCCCATCGGTTTCATTACTCTGTGACCCACGAACTTGTCTAGAATCTGCCATTGCTTAGTTGGGAGCATTTTATACTTTCTCAGCAATTGCAGTACTGAATTTTGAGCTGCCTCCTTCATTTTCCCCCATGCCTGAATCTACAAATCTTGTTTCTCTCTCATTGAAAGCTATCTCAGGGACATCAGATGCTAATTAGCTGCCCATCTGTATATGGTTTTTCTGCTTTAAAAGTTATATTGATTTAAAGCTATCTTATTTCACTGAAAATCACTTTATCGCTTCTTGGTTGATTTTTGGCAATCATTATTAATTTATTCCAAAATGTTCTGACTATAATATTGTATTGCTCTGACTATTGCAATATTTCAAATATCCTAGAAAATTGGTTTCAGGCTTCTTTTACCACCAGTTCCCCAAATGTGGTTTTTCTGATTGTGTTTACTATACCTAAGCTGGAATTGGTTATTTTAGTATGCTTTTTCTCAGCGGCTACTGTAATTTTTTTCTTAAACAAGTAGCACTGAGTGTGCTCTACAAAACCAGCTTGCTGGCCTGTTTCTCAACAGCCTGCTTGGAAAGCCCTGGGGTTGTTTTCTCTCCAGTCCCTTTGACCAGCCTGGCTTGAGTGGCCTTACGTGGAGTGGCACCCTCTGCCATAGCTGTTGTTGTCCTTGGAAACACACAAACCTGTCCACAGTAAGAAGGCAAATACAACAACAACTAATAATAACTAACAAATACAACTTGACAACTAAGTCAAGGCAAAATCAACATGATACATTTTGTTGCTTCATACTATGGCTCCCACAGCCTCAAATTCACTTCTTCATTTCATTCTCTCTCATTTGAGTGTTTTTCTTCATGTCATTGTTCTATTACAGAACAAGGAAAGCATTTTCTTTTGGTAAATTAACCTGTTTTCCCCTGATTACTGTTTGGCAGCAGTTACTTAATTACTTATTTTGAGGAATAGCCTAATTCATACAAATTCAGTATCAATGGCTCCTGGGCATAAATTGAAGAACAAACTAATGCACCAAGAACTTGGAAAAAGAACGATCATCTTCACAAAATTTCAAAATTTAAATAAAATATTTATTGACCTTTAAAACCAGAAAAAGGTTAATTATGCTCAATTATAGAAGTAATTCAATGGTGATACATTTATAGAAAAGTAAATGCTAAGGTACAAATCCTCACATAATAGAAGCTGTTCTAAGGGCGTGATTCTCAAATTCACTGGAGTTCTTGATATATGATTCATCTAGGATTGAAACCTGTATGGATGACCTCTGTTTTAATTTTTTGGTATTCTCAGTACTCAGTATGCCTAGAACAGTTCCTAGGGACTTGCAGATGTTGCTACATGCTTTCTCCAGGCATCAGTTAAATTTTGAAACAATTGGAGAAAAATAAGGCCAATTGGACAAGTAATAGTTATGTTTTAATTAAACATGAAGTGATTTGGAAACACATTTATTTCCTTTAGCCTTAGTTATCACACATAGAAAAACCAGAATCTCAGTGTCAGAGACAATAGAAATTATCAGCATACCTTAAGAACCTCCAGACTCTGTTGGAAAAGCACTAATTATTGCATACAAAATTGTGACTGAAACCGTTTGTAGTTGGAATAAGAAGCTTTGTTTGGCCCTGGGATTACACTGAGAAGAGGAACATATTGCACAGCTCTTAAGCATTGACTTGTGATGTCATTGCCCTTTCCTTCTCGTCATATTTAGAATGTACAGCTATAGACAGCATAAGTAACTGAGTCTAAACTTATTTTTGTACTGGAAAATAGTTCCACAGTTGCATCTTTCCAGTCTTTCAGAATCTCTTCTCGGCTCTCTGTGTTTTAATTCCAAACTGTAGTTTCAAATCCCGATGTACTTTGATTTCTTGTTTTGCCTTGATTTCATTCATTTTTAGGAGATGAGTAGCTTGAAATTTCTGAACTCTGTGTTAAGCTATAACACCTTCTGCTCCTAATTCTCAAAGTAAAGGAAGGCATTTCTCCGGTGAAGTGTAGTCTCCATCTTCCTTTATCTTGCAGAAGTCCATTAGACTTTGTTACCCAGTAAACAGCCCACCACAATCTGATTAAAACTACAGCGGGATTGGCAATATAACCACTATGAGCTTTGTTTGTGTTATGATGCAACACTAAGCTAGGAAAATTCTATAATTGTTCATAATTAAGCTACTGTGAGGGCACAGTGTGTATCCGGATGTGGATTCATTATATCGGTTTGCTTTCCGAAAGTAAAAAGATTAGTGGCACAGCTTCTGGAAGGTTTGTTTAAGTCCTTCAGTATTCAGATAAGGGAATAAGCATGCATGTGATTGGGGAGTGGCAGGTCTCCAGCAGTCTAAAAAATTACATGAAGTGCTTGGGAGCTACAATTTTGTATTCATTTTAAGCACTGTCTTCCTGACATAAATCAAGAGTTAATTTGTTCTATTAAAAAAAAGCAAGAAAGTTCTTCATCATAGCCCTTTTGAAGAGCTTGTAGAAGAGTGATGACAGTCTCGATCTGAAATAGTCTACAACTGCCAATCAAAAGCTGGATGCTTTTCTGCATTTTTCCAGTGGAGGGCATGAAGATGGTCAGGGGTCTGGAGCATCTCTCCTGAGGCTGAGAGAGCTGGGGTTGTTCAGCCTGCAGAAGGGAGGGTTCCAGGGCCTTATAACAGCCTTCCAGTACCTAAAGGCATGTTACAAGAAAGCTGGAGAGGGACATCTTATGGGAGCATAAAGAGATAGGACCAGGGGTAACAGCTTTAGACTGAAAGAGGGTAGGTTTAGATTGATTACTAGGAATAAATTCTTTACTGTGAAGGTGGTGAGACACTGGAGCAGGTTGCCCAGTGAAGCTGTGGATACCTGAAAGTGTTCAAGGCCAGGTTGGAGGGGGCTCTGAACAACCTGGTCTAGTAGAAGGTGTCCCTGCCCATGAAAGAGGGTTTGGAACTAGATGATCCTTAAGGTCCATTCCAAACTAAACCGTTCTGTGATTCCAAGCAAACTCACGAGTTGGATCCACTAATCTGTTTGGGAGTATTTGTAGCTGCAATGAAAAGATCACTTCTGGGAAAGTGGCATACACGTGCTTCCTTGCTAATAATGGGGATTTTTGCTATAAGGACACGCTTCTGCTAAAGAGATTATTTTCCTCGTCTGTCTCATTTAATTTAAACAATCGGTTCAAAAATTTGTTTGGTAAGCAAATTTTAGCTGCTCCTTTTTTCAAGGCTCAGAATGCTACTGATAAAAGCAGTGACTGAGCAAGCAACGGAGATGATCAGTATTATGTTTAGCTCTTATTAACAGTATGAAAATTAAATAATGAAGTTGTCTACCTACTTATATATGAATGCATACACACACATGTATCCATTTAGAATTATCTGAAACTATCCTCAGTCTTTTTTATGGCTCGGTCTATTGCTAGTGGGGCACTGGCATGTTTCAGGTAAATGTAGTTGCATTCTCTTACGTTGCATCAGGATTCATTCTTATCCAGAATTATGGTTGACGTGTAAGCGGGTGCTACATAAGCAGCCTGCTTTGAAATTTTCTTCCTGTGACTTTCTGCTCTCCAGTTATTTTGCCCTTTGCCTGTTTTGTTTTATTCTGCTTGCTTGTGAGAAGTTAAAAAGAAATCCTATTTGCAAATCTGAAAGTGAAGGAAGGGACAGAACAAAGAGTTTACTTTTACAGAAAAATCCTGTATGTTATGTGTGGATCTTGATGCAGGAATCCAGAATTACAGATTAGGGACTGTGATCAGACCAGCCTGGAAGAAATTTGGCTATAGAGACAGAAGTTTAAGTAGTAATTTTTACCTAGCATATTTAATTCTTTCTCTTCAAATTTTCATGTCTTAGCTATTAAAATTCAGTAATGTTGCAGTTGCCAAATCTACCAATGCTTAATGACATTAACATTAATGTTGGTTATGAGTTCCTTGAGTTGTCATTGTGAAAACTCTTGTGACCAATGTGTTTTTGTCCTTGCTTTTGGAAGTCTGTATGGGAATGGGATAAAATCCTGTCTTTATGCTGGTTTTAGCTTGGGAGGAAGTGAGAAAATGCAGATGATGGTTTCTTGTTTTTCCTTTCCTAGAGCAAAGGGCAGAATGCTGCAACTATGGGGCCCTGAGTTTCACTGCCTGACTACCTTTATTGATTGAGACCTCAAGCTACAGTTTTTTGCAATTATAATAATCATGGAGTCCTCTTATATGTGGACTGTACTCAAGGTGGCAGGAGGCATGTCTTCAATGATAACACAAATCTTCCCTCATAACAAATGTGCTTGCACTGGCTTGACTTGTCTCCTATTCACTGTCCAATTGTTAGATCACAAAAAGAGATCTAGAATTCTGTAACTTAATGTTGTTTTAAGAAAACGTATGTAGGTAAGTTGCTGTTTATTTATTTATTTTTTTAATTAAAGCATTGAAGCAGAAGACAGCAAAACTGAGTAATAATCTTTGTGCATGTAGTTCTTTGCTTTGCTCTTTCTGTTAGCCTCATTCTTAACTTTTCTATTCCCCATTGCCACGAGCAGTGCTAGGAGGGATTAAAGGCAGTACTTTGCCGATTAGTCATGGCTTGCATGCTGCTCCTTTGAACAGCAGGCATTTATTTTTATGTCCAGAACTCCACGTTCATCAATAGAGATGAACCAAGAGAGGGTAGTCTCTTAGTTAGTTCAATGGTCTAACTGGTTATGTGAACAAGGAAAATGAAACTTTAAATATCGTTGCCCAATATTCTGCTGTTTTACAGACAGATTATTATAGTATTATAATCACCTTGGAAGGACAGCTTGTGCCTCCAGTCACAAATGAATTCACACAGAATATGACGTTCTTAGCACAGCTGTAAAGGGGTTGCTGGGCAGTAAATCTTAGAATTAATGTTTACTGAGAATAAGTGATTGAGAGTGCTACTTTGGAAGTCTTAGCTGCGTGTCCAGAGACTACATAAATCCCACCTGGATGTTTTCCCCAAAAGCTGAATTTATAAGAGGCATGCTTCCAGAAAGCAAGGGTACTATTATTGCCTCAGCTCCCTAGATGAATAATGAAATGTGCATCACTTGAATTCTATAGAGCTTCAGACTTGTCCATGTATGAAATGAGTTTTGGTAACCCCACTATATGAGGACACCTCGAGGTCTAGTATCTCATAAACCTACCATCAGACTTTGCCCTTGATCCTACACTGCTTCAGACTATAAATGTCTCTTGTTCTGCATCTCTTCTTGGTAGTGAACCACCTCCATGCTATGCTGGGTTCTGTCAGGATAGGTCCTATCCCAGGTGATATTGCTTGTGAGTTTACCAGGAGGTTTGACTGCAATTTCTACAGTTATTACGAAAAAACCAAAAAAAAATCAGGAGAGGGATCAAAACAAATGTTACTTTTCTGAATTGTCATCAAGATTATTGTGGCCAATGTTATAATTTCTGGTTTTGTACCTCCTTTGCTTTTGGCCTTTGAGGAAGGCAGTTCTGTCTTGCCACGAAACATCAAAGGTGCAGTGAACTGTCTCAGATGGTCATGGCTCAGTGCTTACACTCGTGAAATTAATTTCTAGGGACTGGAAGTGGTACTGTCTTAGCGTCTTCTTTGGTGATGTAAAGACAAGCTCTGCATGAGTACCTGGGTCACTGAAGAGAATGGATGGATTTCCGCTTATCTTTGGGTGCTCTAAACAATATTTATATGGAATAATATGGATACCCACCTTTCAAATTTACCTGAAAATGGAAGAGTGTAAAAGAATGAAGTGTACACGTTTTCAGAGCGTGATTTGGTCCCAAGAGCATGGAGTTACGAAACCTGCTGCTTAAGCCCTGCGGAGGGTGGGATTTCAGATGCACTCCTCGACTTGGAATGGCTCATTGCTCTAGCTCTAAGCACCCCCATGCCTAGCATGCCTGATGTGTTCGAATCACATCCTGAGGCACTTAACTCTCCCTGTGTGCTGTACAGTGAGCTTAAGAGCCTAACTTTGTATTTCATTACTCTGAAAAAGCACTGATGTTCTCAGATGCCAGGTATTTCTGAAGCCATGTCTGTCTTTCATCATACTGCAACTGCTCACTATGTTGAATCACCATATATAAAAATGCAATTCTAATTTTAACATCACAATTGACTTCTGTGGAAGTGGCTGTAATGAACAAAATGAAAAGTTATTAACCAAATCCTTTTTCCTGCTCTGCAGTCTAATTGTCATCTGGAGAAATCTCTTCAGAGTTGTAATAACAACTTTATGGGCTCAGTAGAGAGAAAGTTGTATGCCTCTACTGAGGTTTTAAGCTAGTACTAGACATTGAAGACCAATACACCAATTGAAAAAAAGAAAAAAAAGAATCACCTTCATGGAGATTTTGCCTGATTTTAGGAATGCATAAGTATATAAGGCAGTTCCCTTTTTTGCTCAGATGGCTCCAGGTGCTGGATATGTACAAATTTGCTTTTGTGCATTTTATTTAGCCTTGCTCTAGTCCATGCAGGTTATTGTCACTTAGTTGCAGAAATAGGCCTTAACACAATGCGCTGGTTTTCTTTTAAGATGTTTCCAGCAGATAAGATAGTAGAGGTTGCTGGTGTTTTACTGTTAAAATAAAACAGCCAGAACAGTTGCCCAGTAGTTTGGAGGTTTAGGGTTCTCTCCTGAGACAGTCAAAATCACCGCAGATTTGGTTCCATAACCAGTAGGCTATGGAGTGTCTCTCACATGCTCTGTTTTTCTGGTCACACAAACCTTTTCAATATTTTGCTGTGCAGTGAGGCACCACTGATACGAGGCAGGAGAAGGTGTAGTTGGCACCCTGAACTTAGGATGATTGTAAGAACAGTCTCAGTTCATCAACCTGAGGATGACTTGGACGAGATTCTCAGACACATAATGTGAGTCCTGGGGATGGTGCTGTGCAGGGCCAAGAGTTGGACTCGATGATCCTTGTGGGTCCCTTCCAACCCAGCTTATTCTGTGGTTCTGTGATCTATGTTTCCTTCCTTCTGGATAAGACTTACACTGACTCTAAAATATAAGTACTCCTACATTTTGGCAGCCAAAGTGTCTAGGTAAAAATAATGAACTATAACCAGCTGCTTTGGCAGGATAAGTATCAGTGCTCTTGTTCAGCCTGTGATCTGCATGGATGGGTGCAAGGATATGCTACCTTGAATGATGTGGCTGGTCTTTGCAGAGCAATGATTTGGCACTCACCATTACCGTGAGCATTCTAACTGTGCTAAATGCCCTGTTTAGTATATTACTTGTTTTCTCCACCACCACAGTTTCCAGTTCATGTTATAAGGAAGCTAAATGTGCACAGAGGTCAAGGTGCTCTTTTGGGACCCAGCTCCCACAGGTTGAGTTCTGCAGTATTTATCTTGTAGGTACTGGGATAATTAATTTCACCTATGACGGAGTTTGTATTCACTATGCTACCTGAAGTTACCTTGTACAACGTAAACATACAGTGAGGACAGGAACAGAAAATAGCTGGTTTATTGATTGTAGCTTAGGGGTCATTTTCTGGATATGTATAGAGGTACAATCCATCTCTGTTCCTGCTTAGAGTGTGTGACTGATCTCGTCAGCTTTAATTTTTATGAAATGTAGAATGTGACATTTGGTATGTCTGAACTTACATCCCTGTAGAATACTGTCAGTTCTCTAGAGCCAGTTCAGGATAGGGCACTCAAATTATCTGTCTTGCAGGAACAAATGACTGGAATGGGTTTTTCAGATAGTATAGGAAATCTTTAGTTTTTCTTGAAACTGTTGGATAACTTTCGAGAAGTCCTTAAAGGGGAAGAATATTATACAATTTAGATATCGATTACACTCAGTTTTCAGAATTTCATAGCAAGTTTTTCCAGAACAGATCCCAAGAATCACTATACTGGTTCTTTACCACTTCAACACACAGATCACGTCTTTCCTTATTTTACCCAAAGTTGAGCCTGAAGGAATCAGGAGTCACAACATAATATATGAAAGTACTCTAGAAGTACTGAATCTTTTCTAAAGAGATTTTCTATCTCTTTTGATTCTGTACCCAGTCTAGAAATACATGCTCTATATTTTTTTCAAAACACATACATTAATAAAAACTAATTTAATTTTAATAGTTTTTAAGCTTTCTTCGAGCGCATTGAAAGACTAAGTATTTTCATTTTGAAGATACTTGTCTGTGTGTGGTGATTCCTAGATCATACTTTAATTATGCACTACTTTAATTACACCTAAATAATTATGAACCTCCAGATTTTTTTTCTATGGCAGTATCTCTATTTTGATCATAAAAAGTACAAAATTCTGCACTATGAAAATATAATAGAACATGCAGCTCAGAGCTAAAAATATGAAGTTCTCATTAGAAAAGGCATAATTTGATTACATTGCTCAAAATCTCATATCTGGCAGTATTTATAATTCTGCGTTTTTATTAGTCTGTGTAACTTTCTTGGGTGAAGATGTAAATTCTTAATAATTTTCTGCATAAACCAGTTTTGAAATGTTCTGCTGCCAGGGAGACGTACCTTAGTACTGTTGGAGGTTACAAACCCTATACAGTGATATCTTATCCCTATTTGACCCTAAGTTTAATTTTTCTTTAGAAATATACTTGAACTACGCAAAGCCATAAAAATCGAACTTCTATTTGCAGTGCACAAATGTTCACATTTAGGTATATTCTCTGGTTTCAGCATAAACACGTTTCCTTGCTGGGATGCTTTAATATTAGAGCACAGGATCTTCTGAGCAGAAAGGCAGAAAAGTTTTGTTTAATGTGAGAATGGTCAAACACCGAAACAGGTTCCCCAGGGATGGTGTGGAGTCCCCATCCTTGGAGATACTTGGTACCCTTGGCCTCCCTGCTTTGGACAGACTGCAACCAGCAAGTTGAGTCTGAGGGAGGTGATCCTTCCTGTCTCCTAGACGCATCTGGAATAGTCTGTTGGTGTCCAGATCTGGGCTCCTCGGTACAAGAGAGACGTGGGTATGTTGGTATGAATCTAATGGAGGCCCACAGAGATGGTTAATGGATCAGGGCATCTGCCATATGAAGAGAGGTGGAGGAAGCTGGGGCTGCTTAGCCTGAAGAAGAGAAGGTTTGGGAACCATACCTGATGGAGGAAGTGAAGAAGGCAGAGCTGGACTTTTCTCAGTGGTGCCCAGCGAAATGACAGGAGGAAATGGGCACAAATTGAAATGCAGGGAGTTCCATGTCATTGTAGGGGTGACCAAACCTAAAGAAATTGTAGAAATCCATTCCTGGAGATAGTCACAAAGTGACTGGACAGGGCCTTGAGTGATATGCATGAGTAGGCTTTGGTTTGAGCAGGGAGGTCAGACTAGACAAAGTCTCATGTTGCCTTCCTACCTCAGATGTTCTGTGATTTTGTGAATGTAACCCACAGTCCTTACTTTGATTTTTTTTTTT
>VZTF01008251.1:180901-552728 GCA_013397755.1 Cnemophilus loriae
TTTTTTACTGTAGACTAAAAAGCCTGAAGTAATAGCAGTGAAATTCCACTGACAGATTGAAATCTCTATAGGTTCCCTTATCAAGTAAAAATGATGAGCAGATTTTATTTTGATCCTATTTAATTTAGTATGCACTTATTGTTGCTGGTTTGTTGTTTTTGGTTTTTTTTCCCCAAATCCTCCTTCAGGCTTTTAAAGCAATAACAATGAAACAGAGTGCTATACCCTCTGAATATTGAATTGAACATGACTTGATGCATAAATATGCATTTCTAAAAAACCAAATTCTTAATAGCACAAACAATATTTGTTGACCCTCCTTTGAGCAGGAAGTTGGACTATTTATTTTTCTGTGATTTTGAAATTGCTGAACCGTGGTGGTTCCTATTAGGTTTAGAAAACTAAAGATGGTTTATGTCTCATGTGTTATAATTCTGAAAGTGCTGGCATTCTTGGCAAATGAAAGAGTACTGAAACTTTTCATTTTAGCTTCATGTATTTCTAGGTAATATAATAGTTCTTTGCAAGGTGCTGTGTCTTGCCATAATCATGTTTAGTGGTTAGTAAAGTGTTGAAGCTACTGTTCTCAAAACAAAGTTCTTGGGCCTCATGGTAATTTACCAAGCAGCTCCAACATTCAAAAAATATGAAAGTCAGTAAAATTTAAAAGACCTTTCAAACAATCTTGTCAAGCCCAAAAGCCAAAAAAGAGAACAGGCAGAAATGTACAGGAATAGTTTATTGAAACAGTGTCTGCTTTCTGTCCTGAGCAGGGACTGAATAAATTGTATGGCTTTCTCCTCACAAAAATAAGGATGGAAAATCAAGGGGAGTTACATCAAAGATGGTCAGAAGATCACTGCACTGAAAATAGAAAAGGAATATAGGGAAAAGAGAAAGTGTATCTATTTTAATGCAAAATTATATTTTGCATAGGGTCAAAAAACTCTTTACTTGGTTGCATTTGAGTTTCAGATGAAAATAACTGTAATTCCTCATCTATAAACATAATTTAATTTTATAAGTTAGTGAATCCTCCTGGAAAGATTGACATGATTGGAGTGTTAAATTCCACAGTCATAGCCTCTTTAAGAAAGACTAAGTGGGCAAAACTCAAGAGGGAGCACTCAAAAATAGCATTTCTTGTTGCGATGTCAGTGACTTCTTGAAAGAAAATGCATGTCAGATTAGAGAAGCATGAAGCAGATAATCAGTATGAAGTTACTACCTGATGTTTACAGAAGACTGTTAGATCACAGTAGAAAAAAAAAATGCAGAACTTAGGATATAGTTATTATATATACAGGGGAAAATGAAGATACATGATAGAGGACTTCAGTCTGTATGAAGTATGGTAGAAATAGCGACTTCTCGAACAACAGCAAAAAAGAAAAAGGACTGTTGATCGTAGAGGTTTATGTTTATATTAGCACAGTTTATCAATTGAGTTGTTTAACAATATTGCTCCATATCCAGACATCTACAGATTGTCATGATTATAAAACCCAAACAAATGCAAAACTAACTGGCATATTGGATGACATTTAGTGAAAACAAAGCTAAAAAGGAGAAAGTGATAACAATTGATGGAAATCAGAAGGTAGGAACATTTGGAACGTAACGAGATCTTGAGCAGTCTGATGTGATTAGACCTGCTCTGGGCAGAGGTTTGTTCTAGGCAACCTCTGGCAGAGGTTTGTTCTAGGCAACCTCCCTCCCCACCTAAAAGATTCTGATATTCTAGGAAGACGAACGAGAAGAGCAATAAGACATATTTAGGGAAATCAGGAACTAAAGAAATCTGACGATATCAGTAAAGTGTTAGGAGGAAATAGTATTGTCAATAACAATGTGTAAGCGGAAGAAGTGTTTCTTTAAGACTTGTACTTTCTAAGTCTGTTTTGGGGAAACAGATCACAACAAAAATGCTTTAAGTTTTTATGCGGTAACCTGTGAGAATGATGGTTAGGTATTTTAGAACAAGTTGTTCTTAATAAATGTCTATTTAAATTTTCTGACAAACTGATCAAAGAACCTTGTGACTATTTGTCATGAGTGTTATCATCTTGGACCACCAAAGAATTTCAAATGAACTAGAGGGAAGCTAACACTGCACTGTATGTTAAAAGACTGTAAAGAATAGTTTGAGTTGATACAAGCTAAAGTTAGTCCCACAAAACAGAACACATGATAGAGATTTTGACTTATACTGAGAAGACAGAGGTAAGAGAAAAATGATGCATGTGGATTTATGAAAAATTATCTCTTAGTTATCACAGTGTGATGCCACACTCAACAAAACAGGATTCTTGAATGGGTAGGCAGACAAAAAGGGGAATTTTTAGAAGGAAGTCTGTGTCTAGTCCTTGTACCCATATCCAAAACCTTCACAGAACAGCTATGCAAACAGCTCAAATGCAGTTGAAAGGTCTCCTAATAATGAGATATTCCGAGAATTCTGTTCAAACCCTCAGACATATGATGATGAAATTTTATCATCTGAACTATAGAAAAACTTTTGACCGCTTCCATATCAGGAATAATTCTAAGTGGAAGCTTTGAAATAAGTGGAAATAAGGCTAGAAATAAGATATACATTTTAAACTGTAGATATATTTAATATAACAATTTACAGAAGCTTTCATTGAATTCTACCTTGTTAGCAGGTCAAGAGCAAATGTTTTTCTAAAACTAAACTGTAGGTTAAAGAAAATGTAATTCAGGGCAGTACTTCAGCATGTCATGCATATGAAGTCACTCCAGATCCTCAAAATTATTCAGCTCAGTCTCATCTACAAGTTATCTGAACACAGATATCCTTACAGGAAAACTGAAGTGTTGTAATTTATAGTATGAAAACATGGAAAATGGCATTTTACAAAAAAGTCAGAAAACCTTCCTTGCATAATGGAGAAAGCTACTTATTGGCTTAAATTGAGGAAAAAGTATTAGAAGGAAATTATTCTTCTGGAAATTGCATGAAGCATCATTGTAGTGGCTATTAACAGTTCATTGTACACAAGATAAAGTAATTGCAAAAGAAAAAAAGAACAACCATGATTAATAAGTTCTTTGCTCAGATATATTAATAATTTGATAGGTTTGTTTTTTTTTGTCAGAAATCCACAATGAAGAAATCTATTTACTGTCCTCATTTTTGAGTATAGTCTAGAGGCAGGCAAATGTCTTCCAGTAAAGAAAAAATATTTGGCTTTTTCAACAAAAAGAATATTTTTCATTTGTGACCGGAAAATGTGTTCATGTAAAGATGTTTTCTGGGCAAAGATAGAAAGGAAATATGACTCCCAATCACAATACCTTGCAGGGAGATGAAGGAAACATATAAATGTATTTTTTACTTTGTTCTTAAATTAAAACAGATGTAATATTATTAAATGTTTGAACACCAGTTCCTTAAATCACATAAAAAGATAGGCTCTGTTTCCATCATTAATAATTTTTTAGCTTTTGTATTGTGAAGAAAAGCTTGTTTTTATGCCCTAAGGCATCAGACATGTAACAGATTCTTCTGCAGCTGTGAAGACATGGAGGTGCCCTCTCAGGAAAATCCCCCTTGTGCTTTTTTGTCTATATCTGGGCCCAGCTGGCTAGGAATCTAAGACAATACCTAAAGTAGCATTTTAGTTCAGATCTGGAGTGTGGTTTTGAAGCACACCCTGCTGCTATTGTCCCCACTTGCCAGCCTTCGGCTCTTGCCGAAGGAGGTGTTGGAGTGCTGAAGGGATGATGCCTTCTGCCATCACCTGTGTCTGGTAAATATTATTCCTGAATAATATCCTGGGCTTCTCTGGTTTTTGCTCCTGTATCTTTAGAAGCCCGAAGAGTCCTCTTGCAACCAAGATTCCAAATATTCACAGATCTACGACACATGAGACTCTATGGGTGGAGTTATCATACAGAGCTTATCCCATTGTGTATCCAAAGCTTCCACATTCTTACTCTGGGCCTTAAAAACTTTTATTGAAACTTCTGGTTTCTAGAAGTTGAAACTAATTTATTTGCAGAGTCCAAAATCTTCAGGTCATAAGGGGCAACTACAACATTTAATTTGGCATGCAATTAAAACTCTGGCCAAAATTTTTCAGCTACTTTTCAGCTATCTTTGTGTAGCCTAGTAATTTATGGCTAGGCTAGACTGAATCTTTATGAAAGACATCCATTTTTGATTTAAAATGTTCTACAGAGAATCCAGCATATCCTTAAATGAGGTGTTCTATTGATTAATTGCACTCACTCTGAAAATATTTCCAGTCAGACTTTGTTTAGCCTCAGTCTCCAGTCATTTATCTTTGTGCCTTTGTCTGTCAAGAAGCTGCCTGCCACTGAAAAATCTTTTATTATATAGGTACTTACAAACTGACACTTTGTTGCCCTTGGGAAAACAGTTCTGTAAAAGTGACACACATTTTGAAAATCCTTTAAAAGGAAGGAACCAAAAATTTAAAACATTGCTTTGTTTTCAATTCTTTCCAATTTCAAGGGAATAAGAATTTCTTTCTATATAGTATAGTTATACTGAACTTTCAAGAGATGGAGAGAACTTTTTTACCAACCATGGCCATGAGCTGAAATGAAGTAAACCTGATATAGCATTCCTTTTTGTTACTTCATATTTCATCATTTTCAGAGAGATACAACATGGTTATATTTAACTTTTTTTAATCAGTTTTGTCTCAGAAAGTTGTTCCTATTATAGCTGCTACTAAAAAATGTGTTTTTGTCCCAGACAATGAGAAAAACCTTAATGGGAAGCACAGAGATGGTAGAACCAAGTTTTCCAGCCTAAGGTGTACGATGGTAGGACAAGAGGAAATGGATATTAGTTGCAATGTGGATATAAAGAGATGCATTTTATTTTTCACCATGATCAGAGACTCGAACAGGTTCCTAGAGAGGTTTTTGAATCTTTGTCCAAGATAATGCTCAAAATTTAAGTATACACAGCCCTGGGCTACCTCATCTAGAAGACCCTGCTGAAAGCAGGATTTGATCTCTTTGATCCACAGAGGTCCCTTCTGTCCTGAATTCTGCAGTAACACCACAAGTGGGGCTATGTGGGTGTTTCAACCTCTCTGTCATTGATGGAGGTTGACAAGAGCTTCCTCCTCCACCTGGTCAAGAACTTGTGAGAAGCTTGTGGAAAACTGGTGTCCCAACAAAATGGGTTGAGAACAACCCCATAAACATATGGCTGGACCAACTAAGCTTCACTTCCTCAGGCAAAAAGGCCCAAAATAGACAGCAGGTCCCAGTTTAGCCACATCAGCTATGCACATGCAGCATGGGAAACAGTGCTTTATTAAACTGGTAATCTAAACTGGCAGCTTTGTTGACATGCAACAGTAAACTACCCATGTTCCATATTCCTGATTACTAAATCTCAATTTCTCAATTTTATCTTTTGACAATCAGTCATATTTGAGTAGACAGTGATGCCTAAAAGTAATCAAAACTTTTTCTGGTAATAAGTAAATTGAGGCATGGAATTTGCATTTATTGATAATTACATAGAAAAACACCAAAAACCATGAAACAGGACTCGTTTTTATTCACTTGAAGTTTATCTCTCAGTATTCTAGCCATTACAAAATATTGCCTGTATCAGAGAAGTCAGTGTACAAGCAATGCAAATTAATATCTAAGAGAAAAATTAATCTCTCGTTCTAGCACAGTGTATTGTGACACAAAATTTAAACAAGTATTATTCTATTACCTAATTCATTCCATTTAGTCAAACAGAGGATATATCTATCTTTGTAATTTTTCTATAAATAAGCCACAAAATCTGGAAATTTTTAAGTCAGGGAAGCCAGGCTGTCAGCATTCAAATTCAAAGTTGTCTTGAAGATTGTACTCTTTGATATGCACCTGATAAAAATAAACTTGTTATGTAAGGTGCTGATTCAGTGAAGAGAATAACTGCATGCTTAACTTTTTAGACACTACTGAATCTGGTAGCATTCAGTAAGTACACATATGCCAATTCAAAATTATTGAATGACAAGAGTCATTGTCATCATTAGGAACATAAATGCACTTCAGCGCTACTGATCATTAACAATATGTCTGGTGAACTGGCTCCTTGGTTTCATTGCTTGTTTTAGCAAGATCAAATATTTCAGTAGTTATGAACTTACAGTAAACTAATTTTCAAGAATTTTCAACTCCCTGTTGACAGTGGGGGGTCATACAATCATGATATTTGATCAAATACGTTTATTAAAGTCCCCAACAGAGTTCAACTCCATTAATTCCGTAACCTCTTTTCCTTTGTGCTCTCTGTCCATGGGGAATTATGATTCTGTGTTTCAGTGAGTTATTGCTAAACCCCTGTTTTTTCCTCTGTTTCTCCCATTATCTCAAGATCATTATGAGTAAAACTAAGCCAGTATTTGCATCTCTTTTCCTTTTACATTTTTATTACTGTGATTAACAGCCTTCTTTTGTATAATATTTGCTTATTTGTATATGGAAACAAAACAGTGGTGATTTTTTTTTCCTCAAAGAGACTTTTATATTTCCTTGTAGTAGTTCAAACTGAAAAAGATATCAAAAAGTCAAAATGCCTATAAATTTCTAATGTGTTTTCAATATGCTGAAGGGATGTGTGAGGTTTTTTTCTATTTTAGGCGGGGATTTTTTTTGTTGTGTTCTTTTTGTGGGGGGTTGGTTTGTTTTTGTTTGATTTGTCTGAATCTACTTGGGGCATCATAAAAACAGAAGATGGAGAGTGTTTTTATGCTGGTTATACACACTTCTGTGTACTTGGAGAGGGAGGGAGTTTTGTTTTTACACAGAATGATCCTCCAGCTTTTTGATTAGGAATGGCTTTGATTTGAATGATGATGTCTTCTCATGAATAAATTGGTCAGACTATGGTAATGCATATGTGTGATTTGAAGATCTTTCAAGCAATTTATGAATTGAAGTTTTAAATACACATAGTTTAAAATGTAGCTAAAGTAATTTGTATTCTGCTACACAACGGCATCAAATTCTCTGATAGCAGATGTATTTTGCAGTAGCAGACAGTGAATTCCAACAGCAATATCGATTTATTTTATTGCTAAGTAATACACTTCTTTTTTCTCACTTATGTCCCTTGCAAAGATACAAAATATGACTCATAGCTGAAAATACTCAACAAATTTTATATTGGATTAATATTTTCAACAAATGCTTTCGTGTGCTCTCCAAGTAGTATGGCCACATCACACACAATCCCTGTCTGAACCTGCTTTTCTCCATGTGCCAGAGGAGAGGCTAAGCTTGAAGACTGTTAGAGCAGTTTTTATTCACCATCTGGACAAGCAGTACTGCTGCTTTGTTCATCAAGTAGCCTCAAGTCTGTGGTGCAACATGCAGTGTAAGGATCTCTGGAACAAATAGCTCAAGTTGTGTGTCTGACACTACTGGCCAACATTTCCAGCTCTTTCTGTTCCCTCTGCAAGCCTAACACTAGTGTTTGCTTTCCAGGTTTTTGAGCCACGCATTATAATCTAGTTAAAGTGCTCAATGGGCAAATCTTCCAAGAGTCAGCTGCAAACAGGAAAAAAAAGTTTAAGCTTGCATGACGTTTTTCGTGTGTATGTTGAAAATGGTAAGGTTTGCTATCTGCAGATGCTCTGGACCTACATTTTATGAAGACCCGTGTAATAGCAAGGGACTAGATTCTGACTTGAGAGGTCCCATCCAGTCTACGTGCTGGCCAAACAGTGAAATCAGAAATTACCAATCATCATAATACAAACGGGAAAAGGCAAGAAAAGACAACATTCAGAGCTGTCATTTCGGCAAATATATGCCAAGCACACATATCAATTTTTGCTACAAATTTAGTCTCTTCACTGCTATTTAGCTTCCTTGTTGCGTGTTGATTTTAGTGTGTGATTACAAGAAGGAGAGGAATTAGGTAACTGCTGAGCTATAGTCTGACATTATGGGACTTAATTTTTGATGTAAGAGGAAATTCTGTTGCATCATTCTGTGACGGAAGACGATTTGTGAAAGGAAATGCTTGTGATCTTTAAAACAAGAATACCCCTTTTCATACTGAAGGCCATGCTGAAAGTATATTCTCTAGCATTTCATGCTTTTGGTGTTCTTTGTAATGCTCCTTTTTGTGTTTTTCAAATCTTTTCAAGTTTTTCTATAGCTCTTGATGTCAATGTCTTTCCCATTCTCTATTATGGTAGGTTTTTCCAAGTCTGATTTGGCTTGAGCATCACCCACATATATGTTTGGAATTCTGAGGTCTAAAACTCTGTAATAGAAAAGAAAGGGAGTTTTACTGACGTAATACAATGGTGTAGAAAGCTTACTTTGGAATAAAAGTGATAAAATAGATCCTAACTTTATATACATTTTGCATATCAAGTGTAAAGACTTGTAAAAATTCAACATCAGTGACTTTGAAGTCATTTGGGCAATCATGGTAGATGAATTGAATATGGTTGCATGGTTTTAATGAAGCAAATGGAAAGAAATACAAAATAAAGAAGGTAAATTTACTTTTCACTCCAGCACAAGTAGAACTGCTGGATTATCTGTAGTACCTACATTGCAGTACTCTAGAAGAATCGTTTGAGGACTCAAGTGTTATATGTATTAGAAGATCTTTAAGCTAAAATTTATGAAAATGGTGCTGTATCTGTCTGGGAACATTTTGGCAATTTTTTCCATGTTCTTTCTTCAATCTAGTTTCTCAGAGATCGAATAAAGATTTAGAGAACTTGATTTGTATGCAAGGCATTGGTTTATAATGTTACTGACCTTCTCTGACTTAGCAGACAAAACTTAATGTGATCCCTCAGCTGCAAAAATTCAAATGTATATATGGGGAGATATTTTCTTTCAACCCAAGGGCCAGCTGCAGTTTCCTAAGAGTTGTGCAAGATTTGCTATGACTGGAAGTTTTTTGAACAGTACGTTCCAAGTGAATCACAGGAGGTTGGAAGTTGGTGTGGGTAGCGTTGAACGACCTTCTCTTGTCCATCTCACATGGGGAACTGGGTTTGGGGACCTTTGGTGCTCCTCCAGGCCTCACACTCTACATGTCCTCTGTGTTAACCCTCTAGAAACTGTTTGCTACCATGCCACTGATGGATAGAGGTGAAAGCTAGATGCTATAAGGAGATATTTCTGTTTGCTTGTCTCTTCCCAGTGCCTTTGCTTCCCCAGTTGTTTTTAGGAAAAGCAGTAAAGTTGTGGTCCCTGTTGACAGTGTTAGGGGCTTTTTAAACCCAAGTTAAGTGATTCTTGTCTGTATCACTTTCTAGTGGATAGACATGAAGAAAAAAAGTGTCTAGACCCGTTAGCTGTCTTACAGACAAGGGCTTCACAAACAGTGAATTATATACTCTGTAAGGGGAAGATTTAAAAGTGTTTCTCTTCCTCTGTCAGTTTTCAGCATCTGCCATTAAAAAAGCTGTTTGGTAGCTATTACACAAAGGTTAGGCAGGTATTGCTACTCTTTTTGCTGTGAAAACAGAACAAAAAAAGGATTTTGTTAGCAAGCAAAAAGACTAAAAAAAGGAAAGGCAACTTGTTAGGAAAATACCAGAAAAGATCATGGATTTACTTTTGAAGAGTTTGAAGTGCTTCTCATTAAGTTGTTTTATGGCATATACCTTTACTGCAAATAAAATCAAGATGGAAAAGTAGTATTAACCTCCTACTGACTGCTTGGGTACCCAAGATATCCATCACTTTTATCTTTTATTTGCTTTAGGAGTATATTTAGAATAACCAGTACAGTAGTTTTAAGACTTACAGAAAATCTACAGAAAATGATGTAATTTGTTTCCACTAAGTTTCTAACTAATTTTCACTTAAATGAATTTAGATGACATGTTTTTCTTAGTGAAAAATCTGCTGCACATGTAAATAATTAATGCATACATAAAAACACACATAAGTTTCCTACCAAATTTTTCTTGGCACTGTAGAGAAAATATAGAATGAAATTCTGATAAATAGGCTTTACCAGCTTCTTAATTATTTAAAGCAAGCAACTTTATCTTTTTTGTGTTGGTTTTTTTTTTCATGTTAGTGTTGATTGCTTAGATTTTTATTTTTTTCTTGAAAACAAGGCAGCATGTGTTTAAATAAGGTATTTTCTTTTATTTTTGTTGATATTTTTGCAGAGCAGCCTAAAGAAATCATGTGGGTTACCAATATGTTTCTGTTGTTCTGAATAGATAAATACCTTACCTGTTGTGGCATTTGAATCTCCTCTGAGAAAATGACTGGAAAGACTGCCTATTAATTTTTTTTTTTCTTTTTTTTTTTCTTCCTGTTTTCAGTATTAGTTTATGGGAATCTTATTTATTTTCATTAATTTTACCAGAAATGTTCTCACCATTTATAACTGGGGATTTAGCTGAGGCAATGCTTGAAAGCCAAGAGCCAAGTAATGGTAAGATCCTAGCAAAGGAGGAAATCTTTATTGATGTGTATGTTTGAGAGTTTTTGAGTATTTAGTTATTTTTCTTCTGGTTCAAGAAAGCAAAATACAATGCACCTACTGTGGTTTGTAGGTTAAGACTATTTAAGAAGTCCTCAAAAAAATTAGATCTCTCTGTAGTCTCACAAAGTTTAACATATTCTTGCATTTTTTAATGCTGTTAAAATTATTTGGTTTTAAGCAATTAGATAAGAATCAATGTAAATAATAACATACATTTTATAATCAGATAATTCTGACAGCCTTTGTCTTACTCAAAGTACTTAAAAAGGTTTTAATCATTCCCGTTTTCAAAAAAGTGCCATGTAAATACTGAATTAAATTTAAAAAGTCTGTAGGCTGAGAATCTCATACACTTTTCGTATATGAAATTATTGAACATATTTTTTCTCTTTTCTTTTTCTAACACAAATTTTTACCTTGAAAAATTGCATTTGTCTTTTTTACTCAGCCATGCTTTCAGGTGACAGGTTGTGTATGTCACCTTGATTCAAACATCTTATTTGTTGTCAGTGCTGTAGCTTAATACTTAAAGTAGAAAGTCGCCATTTCTATATCAAAGGTACCAAAAGATACCCCCCTTGACAATCAACACTTTCTTTACAAACAAGATGAGCCCTTCTTCTGCTTTTTTTTTTTTTTTTCCATTCCTTTTAATAATCAGCAGGACTTTGAAGTCAAGAAAATTTTTAGCTGAACATCAAATGAGGACATTTATCCTTGTTCCTCTGCAATACTTAGTTAAGGTTTACTCACTGCTGGAACTCCTTTGATTTTGAAATGATAAAGTAATTTCTTTTTCAGTGTCTGTCATTCAGTGCTTCGGTATGTTAGAAACAAAATGTGGCTAACGCCACAGCTTTCCTCGTGGTAACATAATGTGTCTGAAAGAGGCTGGCTGCTCATTCGTGTGAAATACTTTGCTCAGTTTCTCTGTCTTGCTTACTGAACAGTTGTCTTTGTTAGCAGGCAGTGTTGATTAATCTCTGACTGGTGCTGTGAGTCAAAAATAAATTTGATAGCAAACATTGTAGAATCCTCCTATTGTTGTACCAATAACATGTCCCAGTAAGCAGGATTTTGCAACAGGTTCAGCAAACCCACACCTGCCTTTTTGTATTTTTCATTACAAGTAATAAAGTTTTCTACTTCCTCTCCTGCATGTTGTCTCATCAAAGATAAGAGTATTCTTTCTCACAGTTATCTCAATTTTCCACTAAAAGCCAAGAGCTTATTATGCCTTCTCTGCTCTTGTAGGTTCCAGACAAGAAAGTTCGGGTTTTTTTTCAGAAGAGCATGTGTTACTTGACTTGATGCCCAGAGCACCGTAAATGTCCGTAATTTTGTTCGCACTTAACAAAAATTAAAATGGCCTTCTGCATTACAAGCTGGTATTGAGCACATCCTCAGAGGAAGACCACCTCTACCTTTGTAGACAGCCTGGGAACTGTCCAGTTCTGACCCATAACAGATTTCCCAGTAAAGCCAATAGAAAGTTCTTAAGAAGCTAAAGTAAACAATAATATCTAAATGTACTACCAGTACCCAGAACAAATGTCTCAGTGAGACTGAATGTCACCAAGAACTGGAAAGCCAATTTTAGAGCTGCTGTTTATTGTCTTTTTCCTGGCATTCTTAGCATTTTCTTTCCAGTTCATCCTCTGTTTCTCATTTACTTTTCCCTTCTGTGTTTTATTGCTTTTGAGAACTCCCAGCTGATCCTCCTGTGCTTCAGTTCCACTTCCTCTCACAACTGCTTTCCAAAATAGGATCATTGAACAGTTAATGCTGGCACTTAGAATGAGTGAACAACCCAATTAGATTAACTGAGGGTAAGGAAATTCATGTTTCAGACTTTTATTTTCTGCCAACTCAGGAAGACAAAAGAACATCAAACAGCTCCCAAGTTCTGTCAGGCATAGCAGTGCAATGTATAATTGGGACCGTAATGTCCATGCTGGTGATGATGCTGCTGTTTTCTGCCTTCAGGGGATAAGGACATTTGCCATTTGCTGGGGAAGAATTAAATGGAAGAAGTGAGAGTTTTTGGCAGATTCTATCTGTCAGATTTTGGGGGTGAACAAATAAAGATAACTATTTAAACTTTCATCAGAATAAAAGACATTAACCAGCCCTTCTGATCTGCTTTGTGGATGTTGACTAATTCATCTATACCTATGGCTAGCTTCCTATGGATCAAGAATTTCTATTTTTGCTCCTGAATAACACAGGACATTGGAGAGAGAGAGCAGAGTCCTGGTGCTTGCTCTTAAAAGATAAGAAAGCATCAGTAAAACGACTTTTATTTAGCCAGTGTGGTTGATACGAAGGAAGGTGACTTGGCCAAGAGCTGCGCTGTAGCTCTTTTTTTTTTTTTTCCCCCTAGCCTTCCTAATCAAGCTGCCTCTATTTCTGTAGGGTTTTGCAGCTGTAGTACCACAAAATTATTTTTTAAAGCTTTAAGACACAGTTGTTATTAAAGTGTTGGTAAAATATTATTACTATATATTTACTTTCATATATGTTCATGTAAATGAAACACACACATACTCCTCTTCCTCAGGAAAAGTGCTGTCAGTACTAGGATTTAAAAACCGTGTTTCAGAGATGAGTCCCACTGCCATATCATTACCTTATTGGCTGGCATAACTTGTTTTCAGTTTCCCTCCTTCCCCTGACTAGTGATGCTAATTTTCAGTGCTGGCAAGCGCACAGGCATAGACTAGCCTTCCCCGAGGTTTTGCACTGAATGTAGTTTGCTCTTCTCATTGCTTCTCATTGGCAGATTAGACAGAGATAAGTTTCCCTGATGAACTTCTGAGATGAGTTCTTGCATTTGATAGTTCGGTGTTGTCTATGTCTTATTTTTGCCTTTCACTACTTTTCTTTAGTCCCTCCCTCACTGAAGGAGATGGCACAAGTTATTTCTGCCTACAGCATTACCTCAAAAATGCAAAGTCAATTTATTGCCCGGGGACTTTTTAGTTGTCCTTTATTTGTGCAGCAAGGGAGGATGTACAATGTTAGCACAGGCTGCTATTTCAGCAAGTTGCCAAGCACTATTTGATACCTAACGTTGTCTCTTGTTTGCTCAGACCAGTTTGTGAGTAATCTCCTCTAGGTTTAGCTCTGATTTTAAGTCCAGAAGCTAGTTAGATTTTGAATTAAACTGTTCTCGCTCACTGTAATCTGCATACATTTCAGGATCAGTGGTCCTGAAAAAGTGTTTCCCATTGGAATTTTTCATAATTTATATATTTCCTTTTTTTTTTTTTTTTTACAGGACAGGATGGTATGTGAGTCACTTACAATTTCCCTTCCCACACCTTCTTAATTTAGTTTTAAAGAGTGCCATTGAAACTTGTCTGCAATAATAATTTCTTACTGGCATAGCATTTTGTTCTTATGACTATTTCTGCAAGTTTGCATCACTTTACAAAGCCTAAACAGACCTTAACAAACCATTGCAGTAGAATTTCTATAAAGCAATTTCTAATGGTTAGTTTGGTTTGCCTTCAATAAATTTCAAATGATAAATATTTGTCAAGCATAAAGACAAGTTTTTGGTATTAGTTTCTCTGTAAGAATATAGTTTCACTTTGCTTTAGTTGCTGTTTAACAAAACATGTCACTGTTCAGTCACCATGAAAGAAGTTTTCCAAACTGCTGCTGATGCTGCATTAACAGATATATCTGGCTTCTTTGTTAAACTTGAAACATTTCACTGAAGATTTATACCTGGGACAGTACTTAATTCCGCAAAATAATTACTCTTGCCAATCTTCCCACACACTAGTTTAGTATGGAATGAGTTTATTAACAAAAGGATGCTTTTAATCTCTGATCTGTCTACTTTCTTTATGTAGTCAGTCAGAAAGATGGAGCAAGAGACTGCCCTCTAGAGAACAAGATCAGCCCCCAAGCTAGGCATTGCCTTCAAGAAGAGTCTTTCCCCATCGACAGCAGAAGAAGGCTAGAGAAACTAAAATAGCTTGTGTGACTAGTCTGGATTTCTAACTCATTAGAGAGGCTTAATTATATCAACATGTTGGAGATCTTTGTGTGATATAAATTCACCTTCCATCTGTACAACCTTTTCATTTTTTTTTTTTTTTTTTTAGCTTTTTCACTTCTAGTCAAAATATCTGCTCCACAAGTGTCTCGGTTAATACGTGAATATCACTGACAACGGTTTCCGAATTTATTTTTGAAAATAAATAAAATGAAAAATGAGAAAAATGTAGAGATAATTTGCAGAGAGGCCGTAAAACGCTACATAGCTTCTCACTGCATGTTGTTCATTTTAAGAGGAACTTGCAAGGAGCTTGGCACTCTTTCTAGTTTGCATACCCAGTTAGTAGTATTTAATATAAAACAACCCCTGAAAGTGCCACTGAAAATGAAACCTGTTTGGCACACGTGTAGAACGCCTCCCATGTAGATCCATGCTCAGTATTTGATTAAAGATCAGCCATTGCTTGCACATAATACTTGAATTTTCTACAATAAGCTAGGTATGTTGTATTTGTAACACAACATAACTAGAGTTGACACACTTGCTTTCACTTGTTCTGTAGAAATATATCTGGGCTGGTGTTTATTTTGTGAGTTTTTGCTTTTAATAATGGAATTTTTGTTCTCCTGATTCACTTAAAATTATTTTTCTAAATACAAGGTACAGAGTTTCATTCTTTGCACCATAAAGTTTAGTTTAAAGCTTTCCCTTACCAAGGCAAGCATGCTACTATATATGTTTTGAATTTCTGGTCTGTTTATTTCTCATATCAGAACCTACTGTTCACATTTATTTTTTTTTAATTGAAAAACCCAAGGAAATACATCTTGCAACATCAGAGTCTTTTTTGTCATCTTTGTCCTGTCTCTTTAATATTTGTTACTACTTTGTAGTTGAAAAAAACTGGGATTTCAGGTTCAAAGGTGATTTTGCAGAACTGCCATTTGTTTTTTCTATCTGCAAGCAGTAGAGGTTTTTGCCTATGATTGTCTTATGTTTTTTTGTGATTCTCTGCCATACTGCAATTTTACCTATGGATGTTTTGATTCCTCTCTTACAGTTTTATTTTTATGTACCTTTTAAGCCCACACTTTTCCTGCCATGTCAAGTTTATTTCTGAAGTAACCTCGCTGTATTCAGATTCAATTTTTGTCATAAATAAATTTCATTTCCAGTTAATCCACATTGATGTGATTTAGCTGCATTACTTAGTTGCTTACTATAACTCAGGGGCCTTATGGTGCAGCTGATTTCACCTAAGTAAAATTGGATTATTTCCTGACTATGAACTTCCAAATATCATTGAGTGAGTCACTCAGAAGTTTCAAACAAGCCATTACTTTCTGGAGAGCAGTCCAGGGAAACTTATGTTGTTGGAACAAGCAGTTGTGCTGACATTAAATGAAAATGGAAGACCATTGCAGGAGTTTTAGCAACCTAAAGATTTTATAAATAAGAAAGTTCACTGTCATTTTGAAACTATTTTTGTTTTCATTCTTTTGTTGTGTAGAAACCAGATATAAAAAGTGGAAATTTAATAACACTTTTCAGCTAGCTTCAAATATGAATTTATACACAATTGCACATTTTGTTACTTTGGAGTTATCCAGAATAAGCTCAAGGTTTTACAGTTCACCCTACAAATTCTGCTACTGCACGTAGTTGTTTTCTGTCAATTTATTGTACACTGGTATTTAATGGAGAGCTGTCACATGTCTTATGAGGGGGTAAGAGGATGTCACCTCAGCTATCCTGGAAAAGAACTGGAAGGTAAGAAAATAGTGTCTTTGGGCTGAAAGATGCAAATGGAAGTACTCTATTTTGAAGTGTTCTATTTCTGTCACCGTGTAATTAGCATGCAACACAAATGATTATGGTTAAAAAATGGGCTCTGTCTTGGTGCTAATCACAGTGCAGTTAAACTGACAAGTAACATCCCTTTGGTCAGCTGCTGGAAAGTTATTCACTGACCTTAACGACTGCAGGGAGCAAAAGGGATTCTGTTTTAAAACCTCAACTGTAGCTTATGAAGTGAAATAATTTAACTTCAAACTGTTGGTTCAGTAAAGGATATCAAGTTATAGGTAGTCTCTTTAGAGATTTCTTTCATTTTAGGAGATAACTGGGAACTGTCTTGATGAGACAGAACTATTAGTCCCTCTGATGTAAACCATGAACTCAGAGAAAGGTCTTGTTAGATTTAAGTAAGTCATAAAACTCCCTGAATCTGAAGATTATTGCCAAGTGTTGCATTGCAGAAGTTGAGACAAGGTTTGATATTTCATTTAAAAGTATCCGGAAGTGTCTGCATGTTCCTCTAGTTTATTGTTACTCTACTGCATGTTTTCAGCTATTTATATGGGTTTCCTTACAAACCCTCTTCAAGCCTTTCCATTTTAATCATCTAAGTCTTGATGTGGATCAAGGTATTAGGAAAAATTGCTTCCATTCTGGAGTTTCACAGTGATGGTATAATGCAATCCTTTTCTCATTTGTCCCTTAATAAAATGTAGAAATGCTTTATTTTTTTTTTCCTTTTTATGCATTTTTTTGTTCTATTTTCTTATTAATTAATGGCTCAGGTATACCATGTCACTTTCTTTTCCTAGTAATTTGTTGAAATTCTCCTCCCTTCCACAAGAAATTTCGGATGTCTGTCTTTCCCCTTCTCTGGGCATGGAATTCACTTTATCTTAGTATCACTGATACTGCACTTCGAACTGCTTTTGCTTGTATGGCTTTGCCGAAATTTTTCCATTCGCAGATTTTTCTGCAACAGATTTTCTTTGGGTTTTGTGTATTTTTTTTTGTAAGTTTGTTTGTTACATCCAGATCAGTTTGACGTTTTGAAGGCGCACCTCAGTAGAGCATAATTAAGCCATGTGTGATAATTTCCATCGGTACATACCGTGTCATGCATACTAGTTGCATCAGCAGTTTAATTTTGATCTTTTATAGCTGCCAAGTAATTAATTTAAAAATGTTTTTTAGACTATAATATGTAGTTCTAATTCCCATTTTCAAATGGAAAGCAAACAGAACAAAAATTTACCAAAAAAAAAGCCCTAAAAGAACTACTTCAGGTTATCTGGGACATGTTAAAATGTCTTGAACCAGATGTCAGAAATTATAAAGTTATAAAATGTGCTACTAAATTGTAACTTTCTGTATAGTCCAGGCCCTTCTATTGAAACACAATGGGGAGACATGGTAAGATTTCTACAGAAGAGGAGTTTAATACGATTTTTGTGTTTATTTTTGTCTATGATTCCATAGTGAATAAGAATGTGGAGGTAGAGAATGTTTAAACTACACATTTTTTCAGATGAGGATTATTTCTTTCACATTAGAGAGATCCTTCTGTGTCTTACAGGATAAGATACATCAAAGAGAAGAAAATATATTATGAGACACAAGAACAACATACTAGACCTTTCAGTTGTGTATAAGCTAATGAATAAAAAACGTTGATAGCGCTTCCATTTTCTATTTCAATTGTTTTTAAGGATACATTTATAAGGAGCTTTCTGTCCCATTTGGCTGACAAATGCTGATGTCTGAATCTTGATGCAATCGGCATCTTTTCCTCATACTAAATCATTCATGAATATTGCACTACTTTTAGATTCTTTATTCTGTCAATGACTTTGTGGTAAAAATAGAAATAGAGCCTTTTGATTTCAGTGATGCATTCGTCGTTGATGCAGATCATTAGCTTTTTTAAATGCATAACTCATGGATCCTAATTTTACAGACTTCAGGCTTTTAATCTGTTGGTATTGTTTGCACTCTTATTTTAAAGGAATAATTTAATTACCTTTTTTAGTACTAAGTGGAATAAATAACTCTACAACAGTAGATACATACATATAAAACAGGAGTAGTTAAACGAGATCTCCAAGAAAAAAGAGGAAAGATTATACGCCACAAACATAAACAATTACAAGAATCAGGGTTAGTCAACTTTTATGAGAAGAAAAGGTGATATGCGATACTGTTAAACACTGTACGGAACAAAGGAAAACAAAAACTGTCTCCCAACTCCTTATGTGACCTTTAATTAAGAAAAAAATGTATTTATGTTTATAACTAGTAATAAGAACTTTATACTTACAGATGTATGCTGTGTAAGAGCTACAGAGCTCAAAGCTGGGGAAAATGTCAACCAGAAGAAAATCTTTGCTGCAAGTAAGCCAGTTAAGGTGCATAAACGTTTCTGCAGAAGTAGCAAAGGCAGAAAAAGACAGGGATTGCATGCATCTTTATTTAAAAATAATCTTAATTTTAAAAGGCACTTATAAAGAAAATAGTTTGTAGTAGTAAGAGTGAATCTCTGATCCTTTTTAACTTAAATCAGGCTGAGAAGTTGAAGAAAAAAATCAGCTCATTTATACCAAACATTTCTGATATTCAAGAAATGCTTTTCAGTGCTGAAAAGCTCCATGACAGGTATAACACATCCTCTGCCTTGTTTTTTTGAGAGAGATTTGCACTTTTCTGCATTGCAGGAGTTTGAGAAATACAGCAATCTGCACTACTTGGGCTTTGCAATGAATCTGCATGAGAATTGTACTACTCATAAAAATTTACTGTAGGATGTCTTAGCAGGGATTGCCTTAAATTTAATTGATATAAATAAGTTGATAAAGACAGGAATAAGTAGGTAAAGACAGATAGATATCTACCAAATCTAATCAGAGTGTGACAATACATAAGGTTTAGTTTGAGGTCAGTTAGCTTTTAGATACCAAGTGCATTTTGTCCTTTTCCAGTGTTAAACCACTTACCATGACTGTTTGTGTGGAAAAGGGAACATGTTTGGTTTCTTTTTCAATGTGTGTTTACTGCTAAATGAGATTAAAATGCAAGTCAAGAAATGAAAATGCTTACGTAGCAAGAAAAACAGAATTTAGATTATGTTGCAGGTTTTTGCTGTTGAAGAACAGGCAGCTGCTCCTTACTGATTTCTCTTTTTATAGAATTGAAAGAGAAGAGATGAGCAAACTCTAATGGAAAAACCTTAATTTGAATGGTATAAGAGTGTCTTTCACAGCAGAGGAAGCAAATTGTTATATGAACTGTGTTTATTTTACTCAACATTTCTTTCATGAGAACTTGCCCTTCATTTGAAATTCTGCAGTACATTAACACTTGGCTCCTACAGAAAAGGCTTTAATAAGTGACGGTACTCACTTACTTCTGGGTTCAAAGGAGCTGATCTACCTAGGGCAATGGGAGGGCAATACTTGGCTTTGGATTAGGGCTTTGTGCAGGAACTGGGAGTGGGAGGCCCATGTTGTAGAGTGCTTCTGGAATAAATTTGAATAAACACAAGGATATGGCTAAAAGATAGGAGCACTGTTGTCTTCTGGAAACTTCTTTCTCCAGTTTTCTTTCCTCTGTGTTGAGGGGCTGTAGCTCACAGGCACAGTGGTATTCTGTACTGTAAGATGATGTATTGGAAAAAAGAACAAAGTGAAATGGAATGCCACATGTACTGAGATTTTACTTCAACTGTTTGATCCTGGATTGTATAATTTTTTTTATTATTTATTTTCCCCTGTGGAAATTTAAAGCATGGGACAAGGGTCATATAAACAATGGTCTTTTTTGTTTCATGTTTTGAATTGCACCCTTGAAAGACCAGTGGACTGTCTGAGTGGACAGTGAGAACTAGTTGAAAGGCAGATCCCAGAGATAATCAGTGGCACAGTCTAGTGCCTGTCACTTGCAATGTCTCCTAAGGTTCAATACTGGGCCCAGTATTGTTTAACTTGTTCATCAGTGACTTGGCTGAAGGGGCAGAGACCTCCTCAGCAAATTCACTGATGACGCAAAGCTGGGAGGAGTGGCTGATACCCCAGAGAGCTTTGCAGTCCTTCAGAGGGACCTTGACAGGGTGGAGAGATGGGCAGAAAACTGTCTGAAATTAAACAAGGGCAAATGCAGAGTCCTGCATCTGGGGAGAAATAACCCCAGGCACCAGTACAGGTAAGGGCTGTCCTGGAAAGCAACTCTACAGAGAAGGACCTGGAGATCCTGGTGGGCAAGAAGCTGTCCAGAAGCCACCAGTGCCCTTGTGGCCAAGAGGGCCACCGGTATGCTGGGGTGCATTAGGAAGCCCAGCAGGTTGAGGTAGGTGATCCTTGTCCTCTACTCAGTCCTGGAGAGATCATATTTGAAGTGCTGTTCTGGGCTCCTTAGTATAAGAGAGAGATGGAGCTCCTAGCATGGGTCCAGCAGAGAGCTACAAAAATGGTTAAGGGACTGGAGCATCTCTCTTGTAAAGAAAGGCTGAGGGGGCTGTGCCTGTTCAGCCTTGAGAAGAGACAACTGGGAGGCAACCTCTTCTCTCAGTGGTGCTGAGTGACAGGGCAAGGAGCAACAGGCAGAAACTGATGCACAGGAAGTTCCACCTGAACATGAGGAAAAATTGCTTTGTGGGTGACCAAGTGCTGGAACAGATTGGACAGAGAGGTTGTGGAGCCTCCCTCACTGGAGATACTCAAGAACCATCTCGTTGCAATTCTGTGCAGTGTGCTGTAGGTTGATCCTACTTGAACAGGAAGGTGGGACCAAATGATCCACTGTAGTCCCTTCCAACAGTACCCATTCTGTGATCAGGTCTCTAAGTATACACCAAAAGAGTTCATCTTGAGAATCTGGGGAACTATTGTCCTTTTCTCACCTTACTGCTTGTTTTTCTCCTGCCCTCCACTTTCTTTGTTACCACCTTCTCCACTATTGCTTTGGTTTTCATAGCTCCTTTGCAAACTAATTTGTAACTCTCATTGGTGTTTTTAGTGTCACACTGTGGGAATCACACCATGATTTTGATCGTTTTTCACATGCTTTTGCTGTACCTACTTTGTTTCTACTACTTCATTTTTGGAGTATGCAAAAGAGAACTGGAGACTGTCAGTATTCCAGCTGAGGTGACATCATGGACATAAATACACTGTCATAAGGATGTCCTCTGTTTTATGCTAAGATCTTTCTAGAAATTCTTAATATTCCATTGAAACGTTTGGCTACCTTTAAAGTGATGTCTGCAAAAGTTTACCTGTCATAGCCATGTAAGGATTAATGTTTTAGAGTGAAAGTTTCTATACATCTAATTAGAGCTGCAGGGTTTGTTTGGTTTTACGACATAGATGTGGCTTCCCATGCACAAATATTATTGATGTACTGATATACTGAACTTAAAGAGTCCATGTTAACGTGAAAATATTTATGGCACCATTTGTTGTCTTATGTGGGCAGAGAAGTCTGCCGGGATTATTTATGAATTTCATAAATTCTGGAGAGACCTGAAAACACCGACATGAAAGCATTTGAAATGTAGTTTATGACGTTATATGAAATACTGCATTTTAAATTTATTAGCAAATAAGGTAGCAAAAAAACCCCAAAGCCGAAATAGATCTCTGCAGCTAATAGGCAGTTACTAGCACAGATGGTCTCACCTGTTGCAAGCTGACAGCTCAAAAATACGTGTAACTTTGAATACAAGTGCTAATAACAACTGAGACAGTAAAATGTAATTATTGCACGTTATTATACTATCACCTGTGCAGCTGCAAGGCGCAGACTGAATATTCTGCCACGTTCAATTAGAAGAAGATAAAAGTAGCACTGGAGAACTGAGTCAGTCAAATGAGAATTTAAATCACTGCAACTGCAGTAGCAATTGTAAAGTCATTCACCATCCCAGCCAACAAGACACGTTTCAAGACTAGCAAAGTGTGATTTTTTTTCCTGAATTTAGATCACCAAAATAGTAATTTGGATGATATCTTAAGGGAGTGTTTGGAGTGTCAGGCAGGTATATGATTTCTTAATGCCTTTTGAGAAGTGATAGTCACAGGAACTGTATTGTCCTGGCAAATGGAGCAGAAGAAAACTATCTTCTCACTATGTTATCAACATTTGTCCCTTGCATGCATCTTGGTGCTTGCCATACTCTTCACTTTCTTATCCAGTCTCTAACAACTCCAAGCAGCATCTGCCTACTCATTTCAATACATTTTTTCATTGCAACTGGTTCCTGTGGGGCTGCAGCACCTTTTAAGATACAAGTCATAGAGCAGTTATATTGTTTTGACTTCTGTTCTAGAAAAGAAATCAGTTAGAGTGATGGTTATCTCCCTGTATCGGTAAGAATGTGTTTGATACCAGTGTTAAGACTTTTACCGTTACCTTGTAAACATAAAGGACACATTAATGCTATGGTTGTTGTTTCTGTGATCAAGCAACTTCTGGGGTCACAGGAGCTTCTGAGGTTTAAGAACTCAGAAGTAATAATTTAAAAACTGCTTAGAACTCCAGAATTTTAGCCACATGTGTCAGATGACGTTTTCTATATTATCTGTCTTTGACTAAATTGATTTCTTATAAAATAAATGTTCAATTGGAGTAAATTAATTTAAAACACTGCCTAGAAGATTTTTATAGGCAAAGAAATTCATGCATTTCAGTAGAATGATAGTTAATCATCACTTAGACTTGCCTCCTGTACAACATAAGCTGTTTAATCCAGTAACGCTTGTAACACATCTATAGCTTCTGTTTTAAGAATGTACCAGCTGATCTAAAAATTGAGACCAGTTCACTAATTAGTCTTCCCTTTGGTATGGGCTGGTAAGTTTCTGACTTGGTGCTGTAGAGTTATCGCCTGACAACTCCAGTCACTTTTGTGGGATTCGCAGACTGGTTGAGGCTGAAAGGCACCTCTGTAGATTGTCCAGTTCAACCCATCTGCTCAGTCAGGATCACACAGAGCTGGTCAACCAAGACCATGTCCTGACAGCTTTTGGACATCCATCCTCATTGTAAAAAAAGAAGTGTTTCCTGATGTTAAGATGGCCCCCGCTATGTTTCCATTTGGATAGACTGCCCCTTATCCTGACACTGGTCACCACTGGGAACAGTCTGCCTTCTTCATTCCTTTTCATCAGGTATTTCTACACAGTCATAAGTTCCTCCCCAAGCCTTCTCTTCTCCAGGTTGAACAGTCCCAGCTCTGTCAGCCTTTTGTCATAGGAGAGATGTTCCCCTAGTTATTTTGTTGTCCTTTGTCACACTTATTCTCCAAAGTCCATATCTTTCTTGCAGCCCAGTTTCTTCAGAACTGTTAATTTATTTTCCCTCTCTTATTTGACATTTAAGTGGCATATTCTAATGAGTCCTCTTTCAGATTACCATTTCCTTGTTGCAAACACAGTTCTAGATTCTGTACTAGAATTCCTTTGATCCCAACTGATGCATAAAGTTGAAGTCTCCTTTCTACAATTCTGCAAACACCTATCAAGTAAAATGGAAAACTACTGCTCTTGAAATTGGAGCCTCATGTCAACCAAGCCACAGAAATCCAGGCTTGAAACTCAAGGTGTTTTTTTATTTGCTGTAAACAAATAAATTGGACAACTCCACCCAATTAATGTCAACTGAAAGAAAGCAACGGTCCTGTGTAAGACGAGGCAACAGTGCTTGATTTTATCACAAAATACCACCTCCTAACTAAAGAATTTTTTTCAGAGTCCCTCCCACTCTTTTAAACTGTGACCTAGAAAACAGCACCCATAACCTCACCAGCAGCACAACCACCTCCCACCAACCCCCATCCTGTTTCCCGCTTATTACACAGTTGGATATCGATGCCTAGGTCCAATGCATATTCCTGCTGCTTTAAGTTTTTCATTTGTATTTAATACTTGTGAAAATGTATTGATTCAATCTTGCTTTATATATTGAAGATATAAATAGAAGCAATCACTTAAAAGAAGTATTTTTAAAAAATTGTTTCTTTGAAACATGAGTAAAATTTTACATGCTTCAGAGAGGAATAAAGGTAAACCTTAAATAAAGTTTAATAATCAATAATTATTTAACCCCTAAATTTCAGGCTCTAATATGTCACTAGCTGGAATGAATTTTTTATTTTTTTTTTTCAGGCAGCAGACTAGATTTAATTTCTTGAATTTTTAAATCTATTTTGCCTTTGTAAAATTATTTGTCCTACACACTGCTCTATTTGATGAAAACAAAGTGAATGCTGAAAGAAAAAATCATATTTAGGAAATCTGTTTTTTTTCTCAGGTTAAATACTGAATAAAATCTGACACATTAACAAGAAACGTTGTTAATTGGGGGGTGGTTTTTGAACATGGAGTAGTTATAACAACTTAAAATTCATCATCATTTATCCAATGCCACGTCCTCACTTTAGAGATGAAATAAAACCTTCATTTTGACCTTGAGGACAGAATACTCCATGTGAAGCAGATGGAATGTTGAAGTACAATTCGCAGTGGGTTTCCTCTTATCAGTGTGGAAAAATTTGAAAGATGAGCTCTTTAAACTCTACTTTGTTACTGTCACTTTCTGAAACTTCCTTCTTTTAGTTAATAGAGTTAGGATGACACTTATTAATATGTCTGGTGTTTGCTTTTTATTTACAACCTTGCTGACGGTGTCCTAGAGAGTGATTTGTTCTGATCAGCTGTCAAGAGGACCATACCATAAGTAGTGATGTAAAATAAAATAGAAACAGGTTTCAGATGGTGTTTTAGCTTAAGAAATAGGTCCACAGTATTCTCTTCTGTTTATACCAGTAATGACTCTTCTCATAACCGCTGCGTGACTTGCAGTCGTCCAGCCCAACCTACTCGGCATGGTCGGTCCAGAGCAATGGAAACTACTCAGGTTTCGACTTGGAAATCTCCCTGAATGGAAAGTGTATTTGCAGCAAAATTATCTTCTCAGAAAATTCCGTAACTTTTCTGAGCATTCCTGCAGCCTACATGACGTGTCTAAAATTGCTGGCAGGTGAAAAGGTGTTAAACTACTTGAGGCTTTATATCTAAAACCTCTGTGGATCTATAATCTGTTACAGGAAGCAAAAGGGCTAAAAATGTTGATAATGATAATAGATTATCAACTATTAAATTGTTTATCCTTAATAACTAAACAACTTCATTTTATATGAAGAACACTTTTGATGACTCTGTATTTTACAGAAATGCTTTAGCTCAGAGAAAGAAAGACAAAGGTAATTACAGTATGACTACAACCAGAGGGATAGAACAGTGTGGTGCTTTCATCATTAACCATCCTTTAGCAGAGATGGCTAAAGAAAACAAAGTATCTGGATTTGCCTAAAAGAAGTATTAAAGAGAGAAGTAAAATCAACGAATAAAAAACAGCATAATAGTAAATTCACCAGTAGAGTGGAGGGATATTTTATGACTGCTGGTTTTGTCCCCTGAGATATTAAAAACAATTCATCCAGAAGACTGTAACTCCATGTTGCATAAAGTTCCCTGTGGACATTCCCCTGGAGACCTGCCTGCCACTTTTTCTTCCAGTGCTGTTTTCTCTCCATACCAGCTGTGTCCCGGCAGCTCATCTTTCTGTCAAGAAGATTTTACCAACCATGGATTCCACTGAGCCACAGTGTCTGCTCTTTCTGTTTTGTTTTGTTGTGGTTCTTTTTTTTTCTTTTTTTTTTTCTTTTTTAATGACTTGTAAGCTTGACTGTCCTGTTCTTCCTTCATGGAAGAACAAAAAGAGGTTACAAAACTTCGTGATACCCTTCTGCATCTTAATTCCTCCATCTTCTTTTTAAGATTCTCTTTGACCTTGCCATCTTGGAGGTCTAACACTCCTAGGAATACTGTGACAAAGCTCATTCTAGAGCAGAGTGGCAGAGCTACTCATTTGCTGAATGCCAGCATGCAGCTTTCCCCACAAATTATTTCCTTTAGAGGGGCAGCCTAAATAAGCTCAGTGTTGCACCAGGAGTGTTTCAGTGTGCTGGGGACCTGAGCTGGAACTGCTGCCTGAGTCAAGAGTTCTTAGTTCTGCGCTCTTGTGCATGCTGCCCATACCTAGGGTAATGAGTTTTATCAGTCAGGGTATAGCTCCTGGTTTTGTGCATCTGAGAGGGGCTATTCCAGACAAACATGCACATGAATCAGATTTAAATCTGCGTTACCAACAGTCGTGAGGCAGACAGTACAAATCTGAGTCCTTGCTCAAGTTTGTTTTTTTCAATCCAATCACATTATATTGCCCTGTCTCTTTTCACACTTAATTTTCATTTTAGCATCACAGCAATTCCATGATATCTTTCTTGAAACTGAAATATACTTCTATTTCAAAGTCACTGATGTAATACTGCAATGCAAAAGCTATTAAAAAGCTGTATATATTTTTACAGTCAATGTACTAGCATCTCTTAATTGTTCTAACAGCAAGGAAGGAATTTCATGGAGACTAGGTTTTTCAACAGAAGCTTTAAAATAGTCTGCTTAGGCAGAAAAGAGGTTTGGCAACTTTTGCAATATATCAGTTTTGGGAGACTTTTGAGTATCTGCAGTGCAACAGAGAATAAGAAACTTTGGCCATTTATTAGTGTCTGTATCTTTGTATCTGATGATGCTACCATGTTGCATATCTATCTATATGTGTGTGTGTGTATATATATATATATATGGATATCACCAATATAAGGCTAGGCAAATATAAGACCTCTCAGTTATGTAAAGGTAGCTAATGCAATATTTTGTCTTTCCTATTATTTCAAAATAAAATATCTCTAAAAGGGCCAGAATTGTTCCCCTCTTCACCTCATCTCCCTGAATCTTCCAATAATGAATCAATCTAACTTCTCATGACAGTTGCTTCTTATAAGTAACATTTTCATTGCAGTGAAGCAAAAACAAGTAGGAAGTTTTTTTGTTTTTTTTTTTTTTTTGCTAGTCTTGCTTTGAAACTCAAAGACTCTGCTTATCACAAGCCATTTGATTTGAAGAAAGTATGAATTGTGTTTTAGCAAAAGTATGTTCTTTAAAGTTCACGGTTTTCTGAGGTGGTTTTCAGAAAATTTCCTCAGTGGGTTTTGGAAAGCCATTGCTCCCTGTAAAAAACAGATATTTCTTAGTCTTTGTGGTTTGAAAATACTGAGTTTTGTCACATCCTAGAGAATTTCCAGAGTTCTCGAGAACTGTTCATTTTGCAGCATATGTATGATATTTTTTCCACCTAAAAATCCCTAAAATAACTTAGTCGGAAGCAGGAAGATAGATATCTGTTTACATGTCTATTCCTAGTATTCTTGTCTAAACTTATCAGGTGATTTTACTCTTGAGTATGCACTTCTCAGTGATGTGCAATACTTCAGAAAAGGAGAATGTGAAGTGAGAAATTTCCTTTCGTGCTGAATGAAGTATCTTTAATAATTGAAATTCTTTATGCTGCCTCAGAAAACAATTCAAATGAAACTGAAAATAATTTGATTTCTGAAGCTGGAGAGTTCGTCTTGTCCTCTACTCAATGATGTTATGACCAAGACTGTCATGTCTTCTTTAAATCAGTTTAAAAATCCTGTGTATTTTTCCTGTGATCTTCTGTAGAAGTAAAGTAGTGTAAAGTACAACAAAATATTTGCTTAATCAGTGTGCCTATTAAGAGATATTTCATCTGTGGCCTTACAAGTGTATACAAAGAAAGATGTTAAGTAAGGCCCTTTAAAGTATAATGAGAAATACAAGTACACATTGTCTAGAAAGTAAATTTAGCAAAGTAAAAATTAGATACAAAGACTTGAAAAAAAAAAAATTGCAGCCCAGGATACATTCAGCTTTCTTTGCTGCAAGAGTATGATTGTCTTCGATGAACAGAGAAATACTGTATAGCTGGTTGGAAATCTTGCATTATTTATTCATGAAGGTCTAGATATTATCTGCTGAGACTGAAGTACAGATGCCCCCAAGATGGAAAGGCTGCAAGTTGCACCATGAGTAGTTAAGTTTGTAGGACATATTTACAGTGATGTAGTAGTAAAATATTTTTGAGCATGTAGCCACTTGACGGCATCTGCTGAAATATAGTATCTGCACAGAAGAAAATTCAGAGAAGTGAGTATATTTAATCTTTATTTTGTTTTCTATCTCTGCAGGCTTGGTTGCATTGAAATAAAGATTCTGAATTAAGCACTAAGATGAGCTTAGGAATAGTGTTTTAAAGCCCTTATCACGATAGATTGATTTAGGCACTTCAAAAATAACACTTGAATAGCAATAGGGCACAGCAATGCCCTCACTGTTTCTCTGTTGAGATATTAAAATCTGTTGCAGTGAGCAAAACCTAATCATGGATGGCCTTGGAAAACAAGGAGCGGGTATTGTAAAGAAACAGCTTGGATGAGGGAAGGAAAAGGGAAAAATAAAGTCCTTCAAATCAGCTCTTTACCACAAATGGCAAACAGGTTGTCATTAAATGACAAGTATAGTGTTTATGATTAAAAAGGGGTTAAAAATCATTGTTGCCTAATTAAGCAGTATGCAAAGGGCTTATAGGAAAGAAGAAAATGTACATACTGAGTTAGGATAATCTTGAGAAAAAAGACATTTAGGAGAGGAATAAATAAACCTCCAAAAGCTGAATGTATGTTTGTTTAGATTAGATACTAGAAAGAAATTCTTTACTGTGAGGGTGGTGTGAGGGACTGGGACGGATTGCCCAGGGCAGTTGTGGATGCCCTATCCCTGGAAGTGTTTAAGGCCAGATTGGATGGGGTGCTGAGTAAACTGATCTAATGGAAAGTGTCCCTGGTGTCCTGGTTTCAGCCAAGGACAGGGTTAATGCTTTCCAGTAGCTGAGAGGGGGCATGGCTAAGGAGGCATGGCCAGACCCAGATGTTAATAGATACCACCTCATGCCAGGGGCAGGCCGAAGGGACCCTCTCTGGCTTCCGGGGAGGAAGGGAAAAAGGGAAGAAGGGAGGAAAAAAAGCTGGTGGGCGAAATGATCCAGTATTGTTTTATTTTACGTTTGTCTTTTGTTTTGTCTTGTAGCTTTTGTTATTAAATTGTGGTTGTCACTCTTAATTTTTTTATCTTATTGTTGCTTCCAGTAAATTGTTCTTAGCTCTCTACCTTTTGTGCTTTCAGTTGGAGGGGGAGGCAAGCAAGCAGCTTGTGGTCTTTTTAATGGGAGTACTAAATTAGGGAAAACCTTTCCTAAACCATGACATCTGTGCATGGCAGGGGAGTTGGGACTAGATGATCTTTTAGGTGCCTTCTAATCTAAACCATTCTGTGATTATATGCCTCTAAAATTACTGCTCTACATCCGATTAATAAGATAGTAATTAAACATTGAACAGAATATTACTTCAGAGTCTGAAGTGTTGCAGTAACAGCTCACCTTTTTCATACACCTTCCCAGCTTCTGATGAGGGTCACGTGTAGTTTTTGTTGCTCCTTCTTTCGAGTTCTTATTAAAAGTGCTTACTCTAAGAGAAGATAATGCAGATCTGTCCAGGAGTGTGCTGGAAGCAGCACTGTATGCCCTGTACTCCTATCACTGTGGGAGAGGTTCTGCCTTCTGCTTGTTATACCTGGGGGAAGAGCTTTTATCCAGATACAACATTCAACAATAACTTGCTTGTCTGCAGAGAGGCAGGAGCATTCTGGATTACTCCAATGAATTAATTGTTTCTTTCTTTATCAAAGGTCACCGTGTATAAAGGTACAGGGGTGCACTTCTCAGGGAAATCACGTCGTAATGGTGTTCTAATCTCTTTTGTTCTCACCACAGAAGCAGAAGGCAGCAGAAGCAGCTGCTCTGTTAGTGCTACTTATTAATCTTCAGTCACGGTCTTTCAGTCTTTCTGAGTTTGTCTTGAAATCTACTGCAGTGAAAAGGCAAGACTTCTGGAGATAGATACTGTGCCTGAGTCTGTATATTTCTTATTTAAATTTTGCCGTCTTGTGTGAAGTTATTTGTCTGTCATGATTGGTTGTTTGTAAATGTAATTTCAATAGAAATCCATTAGTACTTTAATCCCATAGAGATAAGTGAATATTTCATTATTTTACTATGAAATCAAGTTTACAAGATCACATTTTGTCCACTTCGTTCTTGAAGTCACCAGTGACGCCCTTGTTTAAATCATGAAGGATGCACGATATGACTAGAGATTTACAGGAAAAATAGCACACGATCATTTATTTCTTCAGTCTTCTCAGGGACAGGTACCACAGGAGGCACAGCCTCTATCAGCGCACTGAGTGTGTGTAGAGTAGTAGTCATGATGTAGCACAAAGTGCTGGCATATGGTGACCTTCCGTGCTCAGTGTCGCACTTTAATGATCAGGGATTGGTGTTTACCGATTGCAGTGTTGGACTCTGTGTGTGTGTCACGTGTACATATCTATACATAGTTTCTGCAGACATTTATTTTGCTTCACCAGTAGCTAATGACAACATACAGAAGGATCTGTCTTAGACAAGTATCAAAAGCAATATGTGTCCCATATGCACAAAGCTTGCAGGCTAAAGCAAAGCCTTTAGCGTTATTTTGGCAGTCATTTTTGGCGGAATAAATTCCCAAATCATAAGATGCCTGAAAGTTAAATATAACAATCCTGTTAGAGAGTTTTATGCCAAGGAATAGGAGGTCTTGGGAAATGGAGCATGTTGTGAAGTAACATATATTTTGCTATTGCTTGTTGAAAATAACAAGTACTGTGCAGGCATTAATGAAATAGAATCACAAAATGCTTCCCCCTAAGGGGGCTAGGTGGGTCTTGGGGTTTGTGGACACTGTACTTCCTCAGCCTTAATTGACAGACAGCATTACTTTTTTCTACTAGTTTTAGTGAAAATTTACTTAAAAAATAAACATGGGCAAATAGGTGGTTAGGGAAAATAAAAATCCCTATGCTTCCCTATTCAGAAACACCAAAAAAGTCCTGACTGTACCTCAATGCATTATTTCCTTGTATATGTGTTTATTAATTTTGCATACATTTATACAAGTATCACCTTTGGGTTTGCTATTTTTAATTAAAAATCTATTTGCATTTACTATTAGCCTGACGTGACATAATATCCTATGCAGTCCTGATGGCAACTCAGTAGGCTACCACAGACCGCCCAGCAGAGCAAATGCCAGCTCACGCCTGCAGGCAGATGGGAAAGTAAAACATGTGTGTTATTTCCAAACCACTTAAAAAAATAACTTCCCTTACACCATCAGATGAAAACATATTAAAGAAAAGCTGTCTTCTTCCACATTTAGATAAATATGTTCTGCAAGACCAATTACGTCGAGTAATGTATTTGAACAAATTTGCAGCAATTAGGACATTTTGCTGAGTGTATCTGTGGTGACTACCAATCACATCAAAGCCATATTGGTAGCAATCTTCTTTATTGTTCCTCTTGCTTAAAAAGAAATTCAGATTTTAAAAAATGAAAGTTAAAGAATATATTTGGCACAGTCTTTCTTTTTGTAACCTATTTTATATATTCAATTAAAGCCTAACCAGTTATTGCTCACAAGGCACTTTAAACTGATGGCAATGTCTGCTCTTAGTATCATCCTTCTGGCATGTTTCACTTGGGATTGGAAACTGACTTCTTAAATATCATAAACCCAAGATAAACATAAAAAGTAGATTAAAAAAAAATCAAACCAACCAACTAAACAAAACCCCAAACAAACCACAAATCTAAATCTGCTGTTCTGCTTATGACCCAAGGGAATGTGCCTTTGCTCTGCTAAGATGCAAAAGTGCCTTCTATAAAACCAGGTAGCTGTCGTCTGCCATACCCTGATTTTGGGACTTGCACATTTAAACAATTTTTCAGACTTTTCTGTTGCTATACGTCATAAACAGACTTCTTTGGGGGGGGTATATTTTCTGTGTATGGGTAAAGATTCAGTTCTTTTAGAAGTAGTTTGGCTTACCTAGAGATACAGAAATAAAACTTGGATAACAGATATTTAGTTGACTGCTGCAGAGCACTGCCCAAAGATAGATTGTAAGCTCTGTATTCAGTGTGGGCTTCCGCTGCTGGGGAAAACAAAATATATATTCTTTATAGAAACTAACAAAACTTATAAACTTATAGACTTATATCTTACTTCATATGCTGTCAAAATGATTGTACTTAAAAATGGAAGTGATGAAAGTATAAAACTTCACACATCTGCCATTTAAATTTTAAGAGATAGTATTTCACTGGATTTCTGACAGTATATTGAAGTGAAAAAGTAGGTAATTGAGGAGTTTTTTTTGTTTCTCTTTCTACTTTACATCAGGCGTAGACTGGAAACAGTTGAAATTATTTTATTCTAATTTCTATTCATATTGAGTATGTTTGTTTCTATTCATTTGACACTTTATCCTTTTCTTTTCTTTCTAAAGATAGCACAGTGTTTGCTTCTCACTTCTAAGAAAGGGCTTATGGAAGTCTGTATGGGACATTAATTAGGGCATAGGTATGAAACAATATTTTCAGACTGGGTTAGTGACCAACCTGAACTTAGAGGCATAGGCCTCAAAGATAGAAGTGGTCACAGGATCTGCTTTATCATAAAACCCCAAGATTTTTATGGTCTCTGAGTACTTCAGTTTCTGATTAATTTTGCAATCTGCTGAGACTATATTTCTAGTGGAATATTCTCTCTTCAATAAAATTCAATTTTATGTCTGTAACCTTATAATCAGAATAGAGAGAAAAAAGTCAGCAATCGTTATCTTGTCACCATAGCGATCCTAGCTGGAAAAGACTTTAACTTAAAGAAATTCTATCTGTATTATTACTGGAAAAGTTCTTTTACTAATCTGATTTTAAAGTTTCCTGAAATGGTGATTGTGCAACCTGCTTTCTCCAGTGTTTGGCTACCTGGGTTTTTTCATCATGTCTAACCAGAATCTTTCTTGCTGCAAACTAAACTAGTTATTTCTTTCTTTTCGAAAAAGAGTAAAGATTATTCCTTCTGACTTTATGAAAGAAAGCTTTTGTATTAAACACTCCTATTAGATCCCCTGACTCTTTCCAGCAAGGTTAAAACCCAATTTTTCTTTAAAGTTGTTTTTTTCCGGATCCCTGGTCCTTTCTCATGCCCATCTCTGGATGTACTGTCTTTGTCCACAAAGTGGCCTACTTAAAGTGTTATTCCTCAAGCTGAACCAATGTTTTTTTCAGCAAAACACTAATTTCCTGTTTTATGTTTGTGCAGGTGATTATTTTTGCCTGAAAATTTGATAGCTTGCCCATATTTCAATTGAATTCCTGATTTAGTTGCAAGCTACTGCTTCATTTTGTTGAGATTTTGCTTATTAGTTCTAATTTTGAGCTTTAATTTGCTTACCACCCATCTTTACCTAGCGCTATCTGTTGATTTAATATGTGTGATCTGTGTTCAAAGCCTAATGAATAGTTAAAGTGATAATCCTATACTCAGACAAAGACAGAATTTCAGAATTTCACTCCCTGTCCTGAGTTAGCTTTGCTTGCTTAGAAGAGGCCACTGAGAAGTTTTTTCTGGTTTGCCAATTTCTCTGCCGTGAAAGGCAGTTCTGGAATGTGAAGCACTAAAAACTGGAAACAAAAATGTTAACAAACAGCAAGAAACATGCTTGCTTTTGAAAAAATATGCAAGAATATTCTCGAGGGGTCCAGAAACTTAACAAGTTCATGAGCATTTTCAGCTTTCTTATTCTGTGTTCAGCTAATTAGTACAGCTTGAACCACCAAGGACTGTTTGAATTTTGACCCTGTCATTAACTTTGTAAAGGAAACAACGTCATAAATCTGAAAGAATCAGCTCGGCTCTATGACCGACAGCAGAAGTACAAGGGGAAATGTGGTAATAAAATAAGCACTCAATCCCAGACAGCCTGAGTCCACACCTGAGCATGACACTTGAAGGTTTCGTGTTCAGAGGTGAGTGATGAGAATAATTTTCAGTCCAGAAAGGCTGATCTGCAAAGAAAGGTCAGAAGACCTGAAGTTGTTCGAGGAGGAGTCAGAAGGAAGAAGGCAGACAAGCTTCAAGCGTGAAAGAACTGACTGTCAGGAGGAAGAGAGCAGAGGCAGGATCTTTCCACCACTGCAGTGAGAAGAGAACAACTTGCCAACTTTATGGTTTGTCAGACTACCTAAGCAGATAGAGCAGTCTGTCTGCCAGGACAGCTGACGTCCTTTCCAGCCCAATGTAGGATTCTCTGACTTGCTCCCGTTACACTGTTCTCCAATACCTGACTTCATTCCCTCTCTTATTCCTGCATGTTTAAAGGCTCTTTCTCAGCTTCTTTTCTTTTTGTGGATGCATATGCATAATGATTTTATTCTTTTCCATCATGGAAAAATTCTTTTTGAAAACTCTAGCCCATTTAACATGAAGTCTGCAGTCAATAGTTTATATTTTTCAGGAATTCATTTTTCTGATTATCGCCCAAGCAATTTCTGCTTTGTGTGCTGTACCAAATTGCACTCACAGCAAGGAAATACAAACAAATCCCTCTTGGCAAAAAAAAAACAAACAGGTTCTTTACTCCATCTTTACTCTTATATAGCATTTGTTAAACCAGCCAGTATTCTTCTTATACTATCCTGGTTCTTGGGTTATCATTTAATTTCTTCCTTCTGTGTCTCATTTATTGTCTCATTCCTCCAGTAGGTGGAAAATTTCAGCTTTCTTCTAGGCGTATTTCTCAGGTGGTGTTGTCTGTAGCTTTTATACTGACAGTACACATGCATCTCTGTATGGATCTGTTCTAAGTCTATTAAGTTAGAATCTCTAGGGGTTTTTCTAGTAGTACCTGAGACATAAAGTGGACAAAAACGAGCTTAAACTTCATTCTAGTGATATTAGAAGTGTCAGGTAACTTTTTTTTCCAAGCAAATGCTGTACTCTTTGTTCCTCCCAAACCTGTCTCAGCCAAAGAAGAGCATTGCAGTCGTGACTGAAATCCTCCAGTGGAAGACGTATTAGTGTATGTTCTGCTGAGTATAATGTTACCATTTTCCTCAATCTGCTTAATCACATGAATTCATGGTTCTAGTTTCAAGATCACAGCCAGCTGCTGCGGAAGTGCTTGTTGCAAGCCAAGTGGAGAGCTCGTGGCCAAACCTCTCTCTTTGTCCTTGACGCGTAACCATTTAACTGAGACTCTCCCAAGGCAACAGAAACCCACTGATGATATGAAACAACTTGTTACAATTTCATGGGATAATGAAAACGTGGCATAGCATGTGCATCTCATATTGGATGTAGGAAGGTTTTGAGCACCTAAACAAAAAAGCTGTAGAAGCTGAATTTTCAAGGGGTCTCTGTGTACAATTGGTTGGTGTGTCCTTACTTACTGCCGGCACCAGTGTTTCTGCTCGTACACAGGCCTGAACTGCTGTCACCTGAGAGGTATCACACGTGGCTCCTGCTTAAACCTGACTTTTTGCACAAATCTCCTGACAGCAGTGACTAGAAGTCATGCTGTGAAAGTGTCTGCCGCATCAGTGTGGTCAGGCTTGTGGAAGCAGTGGCTGCCACAATTTCTTCCAAGATGTATAAAGAGGAGCAGAGTGGGCCAGGAAAGGGAGGTATGAAGCCTTGCATGGCTTGTGACGACTTTTTGTTGCAGTGCACCCTTCCTTCATGTAGTTGTGGTCTTGTCATTACAGTGACATCCTGGATGGTTAGAGGGGAAAATAGGAATACTTGGAATTAAAGAGGGGCATGCATCCTGGGAATCCTGACTTCTAGGCTATCCTTACAGAGGATAGCTATAATCTGGGCAGAAAGGCAAAGTTACATATCTGCTTTTCCTGCTTGCCATTGCCCTCTGGCTACTGACAGTTAAACAAATGGGTGCCCTGGGGTGCCTGACTCTTCTCATGTGCTGCCTACTGAAAGCCAAAGGCTATTTATGTGTTCTGTGCCATGTACTGGCACAACAGGATTAGGAACTGCTAGTCTGAAGGCATCCGTGCCAGCTATTCCTGGGTCTCTCAAAGCATGGCAACATTTCTGAGGACACTGCAAAGGAGGAGAAACGGAATTGTTCCTGACTGAGGGTCTTCCATTTTGCTGTGATTTCTAGTTACCTTAACATATTCTTCAGGACTTAGAATTGCTTCGAAATGACAATAATTTGTGGTTGAATCTGAAAGAGCCACTGATGCAGAGTTTGGGGGAGGTGTGAAGAAAGCAGACTCTCTCATCTGCCAACCCTGCAGGCTTCAACCTGCTGGTTCAGTGAGCTCACAAAAAAGATAACCATCCATGGAGAGATGTTCTTTTAATTTCAGGAAGATACCTCTCTGAAATCTAGATAAATTATTTAGAAAGATAAGGGTTAACTTGCAAGTAAATTTTATTATTTAGCTAACAGGAAAAAAACCAACACACTTTTAATATTTTTTTTTTATTATTATTCAAACATAGACATTAGGTTTGTAATTTTGTGACTGCTGGGAAGCCAAAATCCACATTCACGCTAGCTTGTTAATTAGGGACTTATTCTTAGTAAGTGATTAACAAACTTAGTTGAGTCATCACCCACAAGCTGGTTGGTGGGTACATGCCATCACATCCTCATTGGTACACAAACTCCCTCATTTTTAACCCCTCATTGTCAGCTGCCACTGGCCCTGGAGGCATAGACTGAGCTGTCAGTCTTCAGGATTCAGTTGCAACATTTGTGATATTTGGTGTCTTACTTAACACCTCAGTTCCTTCATTGTTGTTGTTATACAAGAATCTCCATCCTCCCTGCAAAAATAAATTCCTGGTATTTTTTTTCCTCTTAAATAAGTGGGTTAGGTTTAAACTATGAACCTTATAGAACAGAGGAAAATAAAAAGGATAGTGCCTGTGGGTTTGCTTTTTAATGTAATTTTAGTTGAAGAAGGGAAGAAGTGGGTTTTGTGATGCTTGATATTGATAGTTCTATAAAAATTACCGATGGTTTGTTATTGGTAAACTTGATCTGTTTACTTCCCATCCGCAGTGGTAGACAATTTGCAATCGGTTAACTGCTAAAATGGCTTCTTTTAGGTAATACTTCTGTGAACGACAAATACTTGGCTTTTTTAGTGCCACTCGAGATTCATCCCTTGTAAACCACTCAGGAGAAGCATTTTGCTATAGCCATGGAAAAATTGTGGTCTGTCTTTAGTAGATAGTTTCTCTTTGTTTAAATGTCCTTCTGAATTGTAGTGGGACACGCTTCACTGGCATTACACTGCGTCAGTGCCATGCCCATCCATCCATTTCGGGGGGGATTAGCTCTGTGGCAAAGTTCATCAATCACTTCTGCCATCGCAGCTTGGCATGATTTGTACTAATCTAATTGGGTCACAATTTCAGCTAATAATGATTGATACAAGCTTTTTATCAGTGTGGGAGGAGGACATGTGACCTTTTTATCTATTCCTCTGCTTTATGAAAAACTTGTTTTCCAGTTATTAACATCATACAAACATTAAACTTCCTGAAAAAGAAAAAAAAAGAAGAGATAGAAATGTGTGTTTCATTAAAATGTCTTCATCTAGTCATCTGTTACTGTGACTATAACATTTTAATATGAAACTGCCAGGTAAATGTTACTCTTCAAATTTCTTTGATGGAAATTGGTAGTCCTTCTGCAGGTTCAGTTGCAACGTGTACACTTTTGAACTCTGTATTTTAATCTTTTTCCCCCTCAGCATCATTATCAATTTATTGTCCCTCTGTATTTGGCACTGGTGAGGCTGCACCTCAAATCCTGTGTTCATTTTTGGGCCCCTCACTACAAGAAAGACATTGGGATGCTGGAGCGTGTCCAGAGAAGAGCAGTGGAGCTGGTGAAGGGTCTGGAGAACAAGTCTTACGAGGAGTGGCTGGGGGAGCTGGGGCTATTTAATCTGCAGGAAAAGAGAGTGAGGGGGGCCCTTATCACTCTCTACAACTGCCTGACAGGAGGTGGTAGCCAGGTGGGGGTCTATCTCTTCTCCAGATAACAAGCAATAGCACACAATGAAATTGTCAGCTTGTGCCAGGGAAGGTTTAAATTGGATATTGGGAAAAATTTCTTCACTGAAGGGGTGGTCAGGCACTGGAACTGGCTGTCCAGGGAAGCAGTGGAATCACCATCCCTGAAAATGTTCAAGAGATGTGTGGATATGGCACTTGGGGACATGGTTTAGTGGTGAATATGGTGATGGTGCTAGGTTAAGAGGTGGAATTGATGATCTTAGAGGTCTTTTCCAACCTTAATGGTTCTATGAGTTCAGAACTACCAGTATATCAGTGGTTTGCCAGATCCTGGTGTACCTTACAGTGATTTTTCTCCTGCTGTGAGTAAAGAAAAAAGATACATTTTCTCTTCTGAGGCTACCTGGCTCTTGAAGGAGCACTTTTAAAAAATTTCTGTCACTGTAACAGGACATAAAATAAAAGTCAGAGTGCATGGTTTTTATTTAGAAGGGCCACTGTCAGTACAGTCAGTTGTTTCTCCAACTAACGGGACCTCAGGAAAGTACTGGTAGCCTTTAAGTTATGTGAGCACACAGGACAGTAGTCCTCTGGTTCTAAAACTGCGATGTAATATAAAATTCTCAAAAGCATATTTTACACATGAAGTGTTATCTGTGGGGTGCTTCTACTAACCTTTAAGCCTTATAACCTCTTTATCCATTGTGTTTTTATAATCCATGGGTCTGGGGTGGCTGTCATCATCTTGAAATGTAGCACAAGCCAGTTCTTTCTCTGCACTATTCGTGTTTCAGTTCTGGTGTGTCTGAATGTCTGCATCATTGTACTATGCGAGTGCATTTTTCATACTTAAAAATAGACTCAATAACCATCTTCCTTCTCTGCCTTTCGTTTTACAACTGCAGTAGCAGCTACATTTCCTGTCTCAATAGCGCTTATGAAGCAATTAGGCAAATTTAGGACAGATTTTGCTACTGAATGCTAGACAGATTTCTCTTTATCCTCAGTAGAACTTCTGCATGGACAGATTATACCCTAATGGCCTAGTTCTTTTTCTGCCCCCACAAGAAGCACTCATCTCATTTTACATGTGGGCCATTTGATTTGGTGCCACTAAATGAAATTGATGGATCCTCTAATTGGTCACTTGTAATTAATTAGTATAAAAAATTATTTATCTTTGTCTGTGTTGTATCTTCTGTAGTCTTCAATGACTACTTGCTTGTGGTTACACAGCCGAAGGAAATTATTAGCAGGCAAATTGTGGACCTGTGGGAGCAGGTCCAGAAGAGGGCCATGAAGATGATGAGGAGGCTGGAGCACCTCTCCTGTGAACACAGGCTGAAAGAGTACAGCCTGGAGAATCTGAGATCCGGTGAGATCTCATTGCAGTCTTCAAGACATGAAGAAAAAGGGGGAGAGTGACTTAATAGTGATAGGACAATGAGAAACAGTTTTAAACTAAAAGGGAAAAGGTTCAGGTTATATGTTAGGAAGAAAATCTTTACTGTGAGGTTGGTGAAGCACTAGAATGGATTGCCCAGAGAAGCTGTGGATGCTCCGTCCCTGGAAGTGTTCATGGCCAGATTGGGTGGGCCTTTGAGCACCCTGGTCTAGTGGGTGGCATCCTTGGCCATGGGGGTGTGGGTTGGAACTAAACCTTTATAGTTCCTTCCAAACAAAGTTTTTCTATGATTCTATGACATTAGAAAGATTTATAAGAAGTAAAATAAAAATATTTGGGGAAAAAAAAACCCCAAAATAGTTCCAACAGTAACAATTTTTAGTATTTCTGTAAAATCTCAGTGTTTCAGTTAAGTTGAGGGAGAAAAGAAACCTTTTTTTTAATCAGGTAAAGTCAAGAAATCTTACCTATGATTAAGTGCATATTAACAAAGCTAAACTTATAACAGATAAATATAATATATATAATATAAATAAATATAACTTAAATAAATATAAGTTAAAAGAGCACACCAATCGTACTAGTCCATTGTTGTATTTATGGCCATTACTAAATAACAAAAACCATTATTCTGCTTGATATCAGAATACCCCCCAAAATAAACTATTTACTTAGACCATCCCTATAAATTACACTTCCTCCATAATAGCAATGAATATCAATATTCCACCTCCCATCTGCTCACACATATTGTATTACTAAAAAGAGCTTTCTTGCTGAATTGCAGAGGAAAGACGTACTTTTGGAAGGAGCAATTGTACAGGAAGGATTCATATTGCAGAACTGTGCATTTTGAAACTAGTAACAAAAATTTCTGCCATAGACACAGGGCTTGAGTCACCTGTGACTGTAAAACACCGGGAAGATGTGTATGCAAACATAATTAAGTTTAGTCATGGCAAGGGGTTCTTGATTGGAACAGGAAATTAGTACCATGGTACAAGATATGGGTAATACCTCATTAAATAATTAGAACATTCTGCAAAAATCTGGCCAAAATGTTCACACCGTTCAAACTGGAACAGCCCAAAAGTGGTGAATAAGAGAATGAGGGATTCCTAGGGGAAAAAAATGTTATAACTTGTTTAGTGAAATGATGAGGAGAAAGTACATGAATATTTTCCAGCTAGCTTTGATGCTAGTTATCTTTCTGTTCAAAGATCAAATGCGTGTACAGTGTTCATAGAGTATTTAGATTTGAAGGTTTTAAAAAAGTTTCTGAAAATCCAAAGAGCGAAGCTCTGAGATGACCTACATCAAGGGAGGTTGTGAGGGCAGAGAGATTGGGAATACTTACTGGCTGTGTGCAGACTCTGTTACTGTGTTTATATAGGGAAAACACATGTGCATGTGCATGAATATACGTATATGGGTGTATTCCCTGTATATGGAATACCTGCCCAGCCTTGCTGCTGGCTGGACCTGGGGGCACAGAGCTGTGGCAGCCTCGCCTCTGTTGGGCCACCGGATTCAACACCTCTAATAAAGGTCAATAGGAGTTTCACAGAATAAATCCCCTGTTTCTGTGTAGGTCAAGGGCATTGGCAGTGTTTCTCATCTTTCCATGCCCTCATTTTGTGGCATATCATTGCTGACTCAAAGGGGGTTTTACTACAAGTTTTCAGCTTAATGAAGTGTGTAGGGAATAGTCTGTAGGTTTGGTTTATTGTAGCACATGTTCTCTAGATCCTTCTTACCATGTGGTATCCTGCAATTGCTTAAATGGGGCTTGATGAACAAAGTCTAATTTTGTATTGCATTGGGCGGATTATACTGACTACATGCCACCAGCTGAAAGTATTTTCCTCCTAAGTCAATGGATTGCTTGAACTTTCTGCGTTGATCTTGTGCATAAGCTCTGGAAAGCAGCACAAGAGAAATGGTTGACCCCTCCTCCTCTTGGTACTCATAACAATAATATGTTCCTAGACTCAGCAGCTGTATTGCCATATATCAGCAGTAGAGGACAAACTTCTCTCCCACTGGAGTACAGAGAACACTCCCGTTCGTACACAGCAGCATGACCTTCATCCTGTAGAACGCCGTTCTTGATTCACATTCAACTCTGTGAACTATTACATGCTCAGATCTTTTTATTTCCCCATGCAAGACCAACAAGTTGGTTTTTAACTTTTTTTAATTATTATTTTAATTTGGTGGGTTTCATTGTTCTGAAATGTATAAAGGTTTTTCATTTCATCTTAGTGAATTTCGTCCTGTTTTCTCCAGAGTAATTCTCGCATTTACTGTTGTTCTGAATTCTGCAGCTGCATTTGTGCATCTTAGATCCCCTCTTATCTGTTACCTGCAAGTGTAGTAGTTTGTATGTTATTTCATCATTCAGTCCATAAGATAGCACCACTGGAATATACTGTATGTAAGCAGCATAAACCATATGACGTCATATGAAATTTTCACAGAAAATTTTCTTTGCACCTTCGTAGCTGGTTGTATACCAGCTGAATAGTAGTTCAGTCTGCTTAGGATGTTTGTTAGCCTGCTTACAAAATATCATAAGATGGTGTCGAAAACCTTGTTAAAAATGAGATGTGTCACTCCCCTTGTTTTTCCTTCAGATATAAAGATTGTTTTCCATCAAAAAGGATGATCTGACTGGTTTAGTATGATTTGCCGTTTATGTTCATGATGGAGCCAGCAGTGAAAAAGAAAAATAAATTGAAAACAGTCAGTTATGCACTAAAATTGTGTCCTTCAACATCTGTCTAAATTTTTGTAAATCAAAATTACCTTTGGCCATGCTTTTTATAAGATATCTCAATGCATCTCAAAACACTAGTGTTAATGTCATATATTTAGGTGTATAATATATAAAATCTAAACCAAGTTAAGCAAAGACTTGTAGAAGAAAATGTTTAACCATTTTCAAAATGAAATGAGGAAATCACATGTAATACACTTTTGATATTAAGAAGGGTTAAAGTTAATAATTTCACAGGAATTCTTTAATTTAGAGAGAAGTTTGTCTTCTGCCAATACAAAAGATAAAAGATTTTCAAAATTTCCCCCTTGGAATTTGCAGATATGTTGAAACTTGAAGTTAAGGAAGGATATGGCAGGGTTTTTTCCTCATCTGTAGTAGAATAATGTTAAAATATACTTCTATATTACAGGATTATTATACTTCTATGCTACAGGTTTCAGCGATTGAATTATGCTATATTTTTCATATTACATTACTTTTTAAAATTATGTCACTTTAATATTTCCTCGGATGTCTCTTTATTGAGACATCATGGAGCAAATCCAGAACATGTTTCTAAGGCTTAAAGCATTTTCCTTTTTATTTTAAATTTAGATTTAAAAATAAACACTCCGTTACAGATATCTTCACAAATAATGACAGTGATGTCTGAATTAAAATTTTCTACTCAGTCTCTCTGCTGCATTAAACACATTTTCCAGTATTCAGAAGCAGAGCCTCTGTCTGTGTTCTCAGCGTCCTGGGTTCACTGCGGTGTAGCTTTCAATATTTTCACGTTGCTCAAAATCTGTGTGACTTTATTCACATGGTGCTGAGCCTGAGCTAATATTTCCTGCTGGGGGACTTAGCTGCAGCACAGAGCTCTGGCAGAATATCTCCTGGTATTGTAAGAACGACTTGTTAAACTCTATACATGTTGTTGACATAGCAGCAGCATTTTGAAGCGCTGACTAATGCTTTCACAGCTGTAGGTAGTATCAGGCACTTGGTTATTATTAGGAAAGTTGCCAGCACGTTGGGAATGTTTGTATGCACAGTGACTGTAGCCAAAGGTACTCTTTGTTGTTAGGCACCACTGTTAGAAATGGTCCTAAAAGTTCTTAAATCTCGCGTTACTGTAACCCCAGCTGACTGTGGAAGCTAAAAACATTGGCAAAAAGCTCCTTAGAAATTGTAAGCAACACCCATATGCCAGCGTTTGTTGCTAAGTGAAATAAATTGTTGCTAGCACCGCCAAGTTGCTGGAACTGCTTGTAACAGCTGTGAACCCCCCAAAGTCGGTGATTAATGTCAGCTCCAAGCATTGCCGGCTGCCTCACAGAGCTTGTAAGAGTCAGGAATGCTGAACGGCAGGGCTCCTGACGGCTGTGAGCATTGCTGGCTTCCCAGCAATAAATGTAACAGCCACACATCCCGAAATGCAGGATTCTCAGCATCTTCTCTCTTGTCCATTTCTGCTTGGCTGTGGTGAAACCTAATTGCCAAGATTAGATTTGAAACCTGAGGAATTTTAGAATGTCCATATAGTTATTTTTGCTGGTAAGCCTCATTATGAGGATTTATCTACTTTTTAAATATAGTTTACAGCTGTCCTTGCATTTTCAAGAAAGAAGGAGGATGAATTTTGAGCATGGCCATACTCTCTGTTTATTGCCAGAGGGTGGGGATGGACTTTCACAGAACCACTTATAAAATTCTTATCCTGGGAGCAATTCCGTGCTATTTCCTATCTCATTATAACTGAAAGCTGCCTAAGGGCTAGAGATTTAGCTTCAACTAAGAACTGCCAGAGTTGTCTCACTGTGCCAGTAAGTTGCACCCTCTGCTTGTTGTCTCTTTGGAAAGCTGTAGTGAGTATAGGAAGAATTAGTAATGAACCATAAACCTTTAAAGACTTCAATCTGTATGCATATGAAAGGGCAGTGGATAGGCCAGTTGTCCTACAGTATTTTGTATGTCACGCTGCTGCCCAGGTGTCCTAAGGCACGCGAATCATAGAATCATAGAACTGTTAAGGTTGGAAAAGACCTCTCCATCAAGTCCAGCTGTTATCCCAGCACCTTCAGGTTCACCACTAAACCATGTCCAGTAATGAAAACACCTCTAACATTGCCAATGGGATACACAAAATTACTAATTAATCTAGGACTGTAACAGTTTAAAACCCAGTATTTACCCATGAACACCTACCTTGTTGTTTGTAGAGGGAATATTTTCACTGTGTCTGCCAAAATTGTGTTACTAATCCTTAGGCTGCTAAGCAGCTGCACTCAGATCTTGTGACCCTGACCTTCTTATCAAAAACACAGAATAAGATAACAAGTACTCTGTATTGCTCAGGCAGTTAAAATGGTGCCAGTCGTGAGCTCCTGTGAACTTTTACTAAGACAGTAGTTTATTCACTTTGTTTTCTAAGCAAGAACTATGCAGCATAAAATGAACATGAAGGAAACACATTCAGAATCAAGCAGAAGACCTGGTTCCTCAAGTAAACTGTGCTTAATTTGTGCATCTGTGCTGTGGATTATTATGTGGGCCAAAAATGGCACCTTCAGAAAGTATCTGAACTAGATAAGTTCATGGAAGGGAAAAATAAAAGGTGTGAGGAGTATTAAATCCAAAGGCAACGGAAATATCCAAATAAATTAATGAGCTGCAAATTTCTGGAGGTTGGGAATTTCCTTTGCGAATGTCTCTAGCAGTGGCTGAGAGCAGATATCTAAGAGCACAGAGGTCTAGGAGAGAGCAGACACAGAGGTGAAGGAAGCAACAGTGTGTATCTTTGCTTTGACCTGGTGTGGCCATCGCCCTGATATGCTGAGCTTTTTCAAATTGGAGCATGTATCTCGGGCACAGTGGATCCCCACATAGGTGTTTGCCTTCCTTTGTGAAAAACCTGATTGAATTAATTTGAATGAATAAATTTGAATGTTGTGTGGATTTTTCCCGTTCATCTCCCCAGACTGTCAGCTCTCAAGCCTTGGTGAAGAGGAGTGAAGCGATAACAAATTTATGGCTGATTATCTTAAATGAAATCTAAAACTACTCTCTTATCCACAGCTCTTAGATGCATGGCAGCTTCTGAGTGCAGAAGCAATGAGAGAACTACATTTGTAGGATTTGTGAATTTGCATTTGTGAAACCATGTGTTGGAATTATGTGACTCAAGTAACACTGTTTTTTCAATGACGGCCGTTTAAATAATGGGACAGTAAACTGGCTACCTGATCCTGGAATACTGCACAGTAAATGGATATACAGAAACAGTGCAAATAATGTGGTTGAACATGGTTAGTTTGGATTAAGTGAAGACATTTTCTGTATAACTCTGTGTGAATAATAGGGCTGGGGGGAATCATTCTGATGGAATATTGTGCTTGCTCTACTATTGATTTGTTGTCAGAGAGGAAAATAGAGGTGTATACCGTACGTATTCTGTTTTAGAGTTTTAACTTCCAACTGCACCTTAGTTGTTCTTGAAAGGCATCTTTATGACTGTTTTATTTCACTGGTGGCGTTTTTCAGTTTTAATTTTTTAAATCAAGAATATTTTGAGAAGATGACAAACATGTATGCATGTAAAATATATTATCCTCTATTTAGAGCACAGAGGTTGACAATGGGACCGATAACTGTGCAACGTCTTCAGTAATCACTTGGATGATGAAGTAGGGCAGACCTTCATCAGATTTGCAGTTGTGAAAAGACCAGGATGAATTGTTGGTACACCAGATGTACCATTGGGTTGTGCTGCCATTTCGTGGCATGTCAGAAGGCTGGACATCTTGGCTAGCAAGACTCTTTTGAAGCCAAGCAAAGGCAAATGCCAAGTCCTGCCCTTGAGGAGGAAGAAACCCCAGGTACTCACCTATACAGGCTGGAAAGTTGCATTCCAGTAAAGGCCCTGGGGATCCTGGTGAACACCTAGTAGAACATGAGCCAGCAAAGTGCCCTTGGAGTATAGGCGGCCAGGAGAAGCCAGGTTGCACTTGCTCAGCCCTGACTGGAGCACATCTGCAGTGGTCTGTCCACACTGGACTCCTCAAAACAAGGGAGACATGAACGTACTGGAGCAAGTCTAGCAAAGACCTCTGCAAGGATGAACGTAGTTGGGCATCTATCATATGAGAAGACCCTGCGAGAGTTGTGATTGCTTAGCCTGAGGAAGAGAAGGCTCAGAATCTTCCCAAGAATGCCCAGCAGTCATGGCTCATGCACTCATAACAGGCTCTCGTTACTAATCCCAGCTGTGCTCTGCAGCAGCCGCAACACCAGGTTTGGGTGGCAGCCATGAGGGCAGAGGTGCCTGCCTTAACTCTGTGCTCAAACACAGGGACAGGCACCCCTCTGGTGTCTGCTTCTTCTCTGATCAGTGGTGAGGTGGGGGCTAGGGAGAGAGGGATCACTGCAGAGGGAGGCAAGGGACAGATCAACCAGGGCAGGCACCACTTTCTCCAGCCCTTTTGAGTTGCTGGGCTGTTTGTTCTGCTCTCACCTTTGTACCCCATCTTCTCCAGGGAAGAGCTTCTGGTTCTTGCCTCTTCTGAGCAGCGTGGGAGGAGGTGAGTTGAGGTCATGCCACAGATAGAGAAACGGCTATTTTGTGCCTTTTCATTGCAAGTCTCAAGTAGGAGGCAGATATTGTGTTTTGCAGGAGAAAAGGGAGAGGTAGGAAGACACATGGAGGAGAGAGGGTGCACATGTCTGTTCCGAGCCTCCCCAGAAAAAAACTGAAGTGGCCTCTCACTCTTTGAAAGCTGTTGTGAAGCAGTGCTGTACCTTTCTGAAATAAGCACTCAGAAATCATAAATACCCAGAATCTGTAATATTCCTTTTGGAGATGTTGTCCTTCCCTGCCACTTCCTGACCAACTCCCTTCCAGCAACTACACTGAGCTGAGTCCTGCAGGCTCAGAACTTGAATAAATGCATGGTTTTACTGGCAGTGAGAGACAGAAGCTCTCAACACAGGGAGATTATGTGTATCAATCTTTATGTTCCTTATGATTATGAGTTCTCAATAGTATCAGTAAATTATACCATCAGAATTTCTGAATTATTATATGGTCTTCGTGAATACAGAAAGAATCCTTTCCATCAGCAATGGGATATTCCATTTATATTTGGTCAGTAACTTGAAAATAGGCATCTAGCACAAAAGAACTTGAGACAACTAAGATTTGAATGACATCCTGACACCAACATATTTTATAGCCAATTGAGGGACTGAGAGAATAATATTTCCATATTTTTTCTCTGGATTCAGTAATTTAAAACACTTCCAGATCATATGTTTTGGAGGCTTTACTCTGCTTTGCTTCTTTGATTGACTGCTACTACTTTTTGGTGGCTCCTACTATTTCCAGGCAAACTTTATAACTCTGGTGCACCATTTTGTGCAAAGAACAGTGAGAAAGCCTTCTACCTATCTGCCTCCGTTGCGTATTTAGCTGGCTGTCATGGGAGATAATGGTTTCTGAATCCCCAAACCAAAAATCACTGGGTTTGTTTGCAGTATCTCTCCAGTGTCATTTTCCCCGTCAATTTTACCCCGTTGCTTCTGTAAAGCCTTGCAGTTCAGTGTAGAAAGAGTTAGGTTAAAGTTGTTGCCTCTTCTCCTTGACTTACTCATTTAGAGTACATTTCTTATTGTATTTCAGCTGTGTTGCACTTATCTTTGGTCAAGCAGGACTTGCAGAAAACAAACAGCAGAGAGTAAGTGCTTTACCTCTGAGGCTGACTGTGAGAGCTCAAGTGCCATGCAGCGGTTGGGATATAGCAGGGACTTGGTCCATCTGCAGCCTTGGTTGTGTGGATGTACGTAAAAAATCTTGAAAGGAGCACGAAAGTATGTGGGCATCATTTTGTTTGGCTGTGGCTTGAGGTTTAAGGTAAATGAGATTGCTCGCCATAGAGGGATGTTATATTGGCGTGGCGCGTCATGGCATTACATGCTTAATTACACTACGAAAAATCACTGGCTCAAATGGCAACTCTTACTCAACAAAGTAAACAGCTGCTCCATCAATTGCTTTGGATAATTTATGTACAAGTGGAAGTATTATGCTATGATGAAATATGTGGTAGGAACAACGTTAAGACTGTTTTGAAACACCTGACGTGACTCTCCAAGTACTTTTAAGGTTGAGAGGAATTACAGTGAAAATTCAGCTATCTAAAATCTTAGCACTATGTTACAAAATTTACAGACAGAGAAGATACGCAACCAGTTGAAAATTCTGTGATCTGTATTTTCCTTTAATATGATTTGTGAAGAATTAAGGCACTACCAGATTTTCTAACCATTTAGTTTAACATTTTAAAGCGATCAAATACCTAAAAATCCTGAGGGATTAGGAGGCCAAAGTGTCTTCTAGGTGGCTCGCTGCTTCTTCATATGCTTAGATATCTATATAGGTCTGATAATTTTTGTGGGATTCATTCGACCAAGTGCAAGGCAGGTGGCTGCATCTGATACAGTCACTGTAGTCTCCCACTGGTGCCCACAGTAGTTAGTAGCAGATGCTTCTAGGGAGTGATTCATCTCATCTTAAGGTTTACCCTAGGCAGGTCAATAGAAGCTGTGATGTACCAATATAAATCACATCAAATTTGAAGTTTTACACTTCTCTAAATATACTGGGATGTAAAATTTCTCACGTAAACATAAGAAAAGTTTCAGAAAGCATACGCTATCATCTGCTTTCAGTCTGTGATGTCCATGTGACACAGGTTTTTCAGTGGCTGCAGACCTCTGAAGTGTGTTCATTGAACACCTGGACACATAACCATGTGTGGCTAGATGATTGCCTTTGCCTATATCAGCCCAAGTAGTCAGAAAGCCAACATTTCAGGAGATTATATAAACAAGGCCAAGATTGCTTTTCTTCACTTCATTTGTCCATGCTGTCAGTCCATGTCTTGACTATTCATCTTTCTTTTTTTTTTTTTTCCCTACAATGTGCTCTCCTGGTTTCTCTTGTCCATCTATCTCATGGTATCTTATGCAGTCCTTGCTGCCGGTAATTTCCTCACAGGGCTTCCTTGCTGCTTTTTATCTACAGAACTTTGTTTTGAAATGAGTTAAGAGGTTGTATTCAAGCTGGCTGCCTTCTGATCACTCCTTATCTGTACTCTGGGACATACTTTTCTGCTCAGAGTAATCTGAATTTCTATAAGGGGAAAATCAGGAGTCCAGGAAGCTGGAGAATAAATAAACTAATGGTGTGTAGAAACAAAAGCTCTCAATTCCAGTAGCTTATGGATAGTAAACTGGATGAATCTGATGCTAAACAAATTAAGGAAAGAAAAGAAAAAAATGCACTATTCATGTCTAGTGGTTTCTGTGAACTAGCTGCAAAGGCACCATATGCATGTTAGGAAAAGTATCTTCATTTTTACTGCAGCTCTGTCAGAGAGGCAGTTTGTCACTTGTGGTTTACCTTCTCTTTTCTTACTGGATAAGTGTAAAAATGCACCTGGAGTTGTCTCAAAGATGTAGTTCTCTTTAGTAGTTATATTTAAGGGGGAGTGGGGGTGGGAATTTGATGTTCATTTAAGAATCTTAGCTGTTCAACTTCAGAGAATTTACGAATAACCTGCTTGTAAAAAAGACAGTGAATATAATGAACCTTATTTTGTTTTTCACCCAGATGTACAGTGCATTGGTTGTTAGTGCATCTCTTGATATATATATTCTTGATAATGCTGACAGTATTTAACTGCAGGAGGTAATTTAAAATTCATAGTGAAACTATATTAGCATGAAATAAAGTATAATTCCTCAGGAAAACCGATACAGATCACCAATTTAATTTCTGAATCTCCAGATTAATATTAACAGGTTATATTTTCAGATCTGGAACTGCACTGGTCACCTGTCGCAGATGCTTTTCATTTTCCCTGCTGTCTGTACCATCATGAGTTTGTCTCATGTAGAGGCAGTAAAAATAGCAGACAAGTTCACATTTAGCAGGAATATGTCCAAGACCAGTGTTTGGAAAAGACCAAAATAACTCAGCAGTACCCAAAATAACAGAAGCCCAAGTCATTAAACTATTGAGACCGAGTAGACAAAGCCATAAGATATGTGGTAAAAAAACTAACAAACGAGAAACCTTCCCCACACAAATATTACAACAACTTGTTCAGAAATGTTTTATAAAAATAAATGGCAATTCAGAAAACAGTGTGTCACAAATAAGAGAGCTGAGAAGAGGCAAGCGACTTCAAAAATCACAACTTATTCACTGCACATAGAAGTGAGTAATAAATAATGAAATACATGAGATTGAATTCTGAGAGATGATACTTAAAGCAGCTTCCAAAACTAATAAGCAAACTCCAATGCACGTCTGACTTTTCGTATATGAGTTCCTTCTCTCAAATCAATAAAACTATTGAAATATTTAAAATTAAACCATATTCTCAAGCACTTTCCTGGCTCTGTGACAAAGATCGAGCACAAAGCTATTATTTGCATGTGAAAAATAAAGGCTACATTGGATTTAGTACTGCGTATGGATATGGAGTGATTTAGTTCAGTTTCTTTCTCACCTGGATGGATGTAAGTTATGGAAAATACTGTAAGAAGAGCAGGCTGATAGGACTATTTTCAGGAACAGCTGGGATCGTAGTGAATAGTTTTATGGAGTAAGTGACAAAAAAGATAATGAGGTCTAGAGAAAACATTCAGCTTTCAGCCTGCAGGAACTAGGGCGATGGCAGCAACTGAGGAAAAATGGCTGAGAGATCTAATTGAAGTGTGCATAATCTTAAAGGGTGTAGATAATGTTAATGCTTTGTACCCAGCATGCATTCGAAGACCAGGGGCAACTACTGTACTTAAAGTCAAATGCAGGCATAAAGAAACACTTATTAAATTAATAGTAACTGCTGAAGTGACCTGCAAGGCATAGGTATTGAGAAAAACACATTGAGGGTATGTGGCAATATACCCTGTGTTGGTCCTCAGGCAACAATTACCTTATGTCCTGCAGCCATCAGCACTGGAAGGAAACATTCATGGCTTCTTCCACTTCCTCAGTGACATTCGAGAGGGGATTTTTGTTTTGTAATTGTGCTTGAACCAAGACTGTTTGACATTTTTTATTTCATAAAATTAGATTATAATACCTCACTAGTTTTTTTTTTTTACAACCTCTTACAGATTAGAAAAACACAGAATGCAGCTTTAAGTTGACAGTTTTGTGATTTAGGTTGTCTGAATATATCTGCATGAGCATTTCCTAGCTGTGTATGTTGCTGAAAGGTTTTGTACATGTAGATTCCTATCCAGAGCATCTGGTTAAAATCTGTGCTGACCGCAGATTAAGAAAATATGCATAAAATATGCATGATCTTGGTTATTTCTTAGAGGAAGATCAACGACACATTTGACATTTTAATGCCAAATATATTATATTCATAATTGTGATTGACATTTCTGCTGAAGGTTTTTAGTGGCAATGTAACCCAAGCTGCCCTTGCTGCTGGGCAAGCAGTATTTATTTTGCTGGCAATGTCTGTTGGCAAAGAAACTTTCCTGATTTTTTACCAGTTTTTTTTTCGACATTTCCCTTCCAGCAAGCCCTTGATTTCTGTAGCATAGCTCTTCTTTATCCAGTATTAGAGAAAGTACAGTTCCAAGTGACTGATGTCAGACTACTCTCTAAGCACTTCTGGTAGGGTGTAACTGCAGCATGCAGTGCTGAGATATCGGAAAAGTTACAGAGCTGAAAGAAAAGGCAAATTAGCCCAGGATAAGTACAGAATTAGTGATGGGATATTGCTCCCAGGACCTGGTAAGTCATCTCTGAGCTATGCTGTTCCATGTAGAATAAACAGTGTCTTTGTGTATTACTACATTGCATAATGAGCATGTCACTTGTTTTAGCCTGAAAAATCTGGAAATTCTTACTTAGGTTTAAAACCAGAGAATGAAGAAATAAACAAATCATCAATTCACAAGACTGAAAAAAAGGTGGTTTTTAAAAATATTTTAGTAAATCTTGAGCTAACATGATGTGCCTTAAGATGTTGTATTCCAGTAACAGAAATAAAAGATGAAAAGAACTGAACTGGGACTGTATCGGCGTGTCCACTCCACAGAAGAACTGGGAAATTTTAATCTTAAACTCACCAATGGTCCAGCTCCCCCTTTCCAGCAGAGTGCAGGGTTCATGTGCTCCCAAGAACAATATTGCACATCTAAGGTATCTTTATACTGGAGAGGTATTTTTTCCCTCTTTTTGTCATTTAGAGGTAGAAGAAAAAATAATAAAACACATATTTAAAGACCAAATGTAGACGGAACAGCTGTAGTTTTAGCATGTGTTAGCTGGATGAAATCTGACAAACAAACAATACTAATGGAATGATAATAGTTTTGGGCAGCCAGCCAAGAACATGCTGTTGTGAATAGGTCTGGAAAGAATTTTTTTTTTTTAATGGATTATGGCAATATAACCTGTTTTCTAAAAGGTGAAATATTTTATGAGGTTGTTGGTTTCCACTAGATTTTGAGGATAAGCTGTTATAGGCAAGAAACAAGGAAATTGGGTCCCAAGAATATGAGTGTAGGAAACTTTACTCGGTTTGGGATAAACAATAATGCTGTGACTGAAGGAGAACAGGGATTTGAAGCTGAATTCTGATATAATCCAGGCCAGTAGCCAAACGCTAAGCAATTGAATGTGACAGACAAAAATACACAGCCCTCTTTCGCAATGCGGTTCTGTTTTTGAAAATGCTCAAAAGAGTTTGTCTCTTATTCTGTTTGGAAACTGAAACAAAATTTGCAGCAACTTCAGTAGATCTGACATTTAATTTCAACGCTCTGTTCAACCTGTAACAATAAGCAGAACATGTGTTAGGTGCAAATTATTTGTGTTTAATATAAATCTGAAAATAGTTTCTGGAGTGTAGAAAAAGGAATTAATGATTTTTTTAGACTCTGATAGACCTTTTCAAATGAATGGTCAGAAAAATTATGCAATGAAAAGAGGACGACAACTGTTTATTTATCAAGTTAAGCCTAATGATAAATTTTTAATTTTGGATGGGATCATCTGTTGGAGATGATTCTGCCTCATGTTCACCTGACTACCTTCTAAAACCCTAAACCTTAAAGTCTCTATTAACTTTACTGATTGTGCTGTTGACCATTGAGTTGAAGGACATTTTCCATAACTCCATTATATACTTCCTTGGCATGTCTCAGAAGTAAGGTTAATGTCGTAGGTTTGTGAGGCAGTATTTATTAGAACTTAAAACGGATCCCATTACTTGGACATGGATTTGATATGTAACTGCATTTAACTCTGAACACTAACAGCTACTCTATTTCCTGTTCACCAGAAATGTACTAAGAATTCTTTAGACTTCTATTTTTTTATAAAGTTCATAAATGTAGGATCTTGCTGGTGCGAACAGATGCATGGAAGTTAGTATTCTACGTTGAGAGGCAGGAGAAGCAGTAGTACTAATGTCTAGGTTGTTTTTTTTTTCCTTTTTATTTTTTTTTTCCAGCAGATCTGCCACAATTTTCAGCTACTGTTTATCCTTTCCATGACTTGAAGACAAAAAAACATCTGTCAGCTGAGAATGAATTCTTAGAATCATAGAATGGCTTGAGTTGGAAGGGACCTTAAAGATCATCTTTCAAACCCATCTGCCATGGTTTGGGACACCTTCTACTAGATCAGCTTGCTCCAAGCCTTATTCAGCCTGGACTTGAACACTTCCAGGGATGGGGCATCCACACCTTATCTGAGCAACCTGTTCCAGTGCCTCACCATCCTCACAGTAAAAAAAAAATCATCCTAATACCTAATCTCTTTCAATTTAAACCGATTCCCCCTTGTCCTATCACTCCATGTCCTTGTAAAAAGTCCCTCTCCATCTCTCTTGTAGTCCCTTTTAGGTACTGGAAAGTGCTACAAGGTCTTCCCAGAGTCTTTTCTTCTCCAGGCTAAGCAGCCCCAATCCTCTTATCCTTGTTTTCTTGGGAGAGGTGCTCCAGCCCCCGATCCTGTTTGTGATCCTCCTCCAGACTCACTCCAACAGTTCCACATCCTTCTTATATTGGGGCCCCCGAACTTCAATTACTATTCCTCATCCTAAATCACAGACTTTGTGGGATTAAAAAAGTTTAACATCAAGAGACCAAACTTTATAGTCTGGTCTGACTTCTTGAATTCAGACATCTACAGGTCCTACCAAATTATGTTGGGAGTAGTTTGGGCCGCCCAAGTAGGAAACAGGACTGAATGCTCCTTTCCCATTAACCTATAGGCACATATCTTTCAGCTGAAGTACTTCTCATATTGATTTTATCTAAACAAATTTCTGTCCTCAAAAATACTGATTCATTCAGTAGCCAGAACTGTTTGCTTAAATGTCTCCAGAGTAAAATGCAGCTGAATATCAGTCTTATTGTGGTTGGATTAATTCACTGGAATGCCATCAGCATTGAGGCAGGTGTCTTCCAACCTTGAGACCAGCTGCAAGTGCTTTTTCTGTAAACTCCCAGGTGCCAAAAGGCAGTCAATGAAAGCAATTTCAGACACAGAGTTAATGAAGGTAACAGCAGATGATACTGGGCAGCAGCGTTTGGCAAAACATCTGATTTCAAAAGGAACAGTAGCTTTAATCACATGGGTAATGTGTTATGGATGATGAAAGGGATGTTCATGCATGAGATCAATTCTTGTCCAGTGAGTTTAATACAATGTGTATCTTCATGTTCCCATTCAGATGGGGCATCCTGCCCATGTACCAGCTATTGAGCCATCAGAGATATTCTCCCAGACTTTTATTCTGCTCTTGCAGCTGTCATAGTGAAAGCCCTTACAGAGTTATCAGAACATTTTTTAATGATGAGTTATATTTGCTATAACAATGAAGTTTGACCAGTCCCATAAAATCTTCTGAATGATGGAGTCTCCAAAGCTTTCATTTAAGTAATTATGTAAGAGTATTATATGACAGGTAAAAATGTAACTGATTTACCACTGCTGGAAAAGCATAATTTCTTGTTAATATTTTCTTCTTTAGTCAACTTATGTTATGTCTTCTTTATGTCAACTTATCACCTGTGTTATTTGGGGATCAGGATTAGGGCATAGCTAGGAGGGAAGATTGTCACTATGATTTCTAGGTCCAGTTCAGAACCTACTTCTTTGCCGTCTGTGTCTAGGCACTTATCACCAGCAGCTGTACAGGTACATTGTCAAGAAACATTATCTTTGTTTCTTGATCTTTATTACTGTGTGTTGCTTTCACCTGCTTTGAAGATTTACGTAAGCAACTGTCAATGAAATTGCTGCACTTACCTTCTTATGTTGACATTTTTCCCAAATATATAGGTGTTTGTAACCATCTTTGCAATGTTATTTCCACATGCCTTTCCTCTAAGTCTTCCATCAAAGCTGATTAGATGATACATTTTGTGCATTGAGGTGGGAAAAGGCAGTCTAATATATCCCTTTTCTTATTATACAGGCTATCATGTATTTAAGGTTCTCTTTAAGATTTTTCTAGTATAACTATAATTTTTTTCTTATTTCAAGTACTGTTATAATATTAAAATTTATTCATAACTTTGCTAGTGGCAAGATCAAGTTCAGTGGCGGTTTGACTGCACATCTGGATAAGTTGGCTTGTGTACTAGGGTTACTGTGAATTAACATTTAACTTAAATATTTATATTTTATAATTACCATTCCATTAAAAATGCAGTTTGTTATGCTTCAATCTGTCCTCTGTCTCTAGGTTAAGAGTGTGTTGTTTCACTTGTTATGTGACATCATTTAATGCTGTCTCAAGAGTTGCAGCAGGCAAATCTTTTAACTCTTCATTATTCATTAGTTTCCGTTCTGGTCCTTCTAGCTCCTGGGACCATCAAGACATCACATGCTTGCACTTGAGTATCATTATTGTTGGCACAGGCTTGTCAAAGCATTAGAGCTCCTGGAAAAGCACACAAAGGAGTGGTGTGTGGTGTCACAACCACACATTGCTGCAAATTATCATCTTCCTGAGTTTTGTCCTTGTTATTTTCCTATGACAAGATTCTGTGTGTACAATCCTGTACCATTGTAAGAGTATTTTCTCTTGGAGCTTTCTGACATTCTGCCCTTTTTTTGGAAAGAATTATTTGCATTTTCCTTTTTTTGCAGAAAATATTGCTTCCTATCTAAGCGTACATGACATGCAATCTTTAGTTATGATGATAAATGTTAGCACCAATCAGTTGAATCAGCAGTTTATATCCTGTTTAGCAATGCTGATTTATCAGTGTAATTTGGCTTTCTAGAAAACGTGCAGGAAATAAAGGTGATATCTGCCGTATATAAAACCATCTCCATCAGGACTGGTTTTACATCAACAGGGGCATATTTAAATTTCTGGCAATCATTAATAAAATACTTGTACAAGCCTCATGAAGAAACCTAGGAAAACTAAGCTAATCTCTCTGGTGCTCAATAAGCTGATTTCCCCCATTTGCAAGCATGAATCAGTTCTCTTAGCAGATGACATTTTATTTGAGGGAGGTTACCGTGTTACCTGAAGGCACCTTTTTTTCCTTTTCTTTTTCCACTCCATTGTATAATACTCCACAAACACAATGTGTAGAAATTAAACTCCAATTGCCACTTCCTTTCCCCCCCACCCTCTTTGGCAGGAGAGGGACAAAGGCAGAGACCATGGGTTCAGATAACGATTTACTGAAAGCAAACAGCGATGGACGAAGAAATGCCCAGGAACAGCAGCACTATCAATAACAAAACTACACAAGAGCAGGAGGTGCTTTACACACAGAAAGGTGTTCACCACCTCGACGCAGTTCTGCGTGGCTGCCGGGACAAAGACGAGATGGCGGCCGCTCCCACACACAGCGCCATGTGGTTTTCCCCTGACAAAGACAGCGTGGCAGGTGCTCCCCACAGCGCTCTCCTTGTCCCTGAGCCAGAAACAGAAAAACAGTGGACAGCCCCCGAAAGCTAGATTGTTCGTGTCGAGCCACACTGCTGCTTCGGGCGCTGGACTTGATTCCGCACATCTGCTGCTGGCACTGGCGTCGCCACTTTTGACTGCTCCATCCAGCTCCACTTGGCTCCTTTCACCTTGGGTCAGGCTCAGCTGGGGTCTACACATTTGCATCTACAATAACTTTACTAAGGGTTTCTGTTACTGATTTACTTTAGCTGATGCAGTCCATTTAAATAAATGCGACTCCTAAACAGACCTGTTGCCTTAGATGAGGGTGACTGCTTACCCAGGGATGATTCTGCTCTTTTATTTTTCCCAGATTTCTGTACCCTACTACAGTGACGAAAATTAAACATAAATACTTACTACAGATAGTAAAACAACTGAACAGAAGAAGATTACTTGCCATTTCTGATGGCTTCCTTTCTCTCTGCAGTACATGGGATAGCAGTGTGGCTTCATTCAGTCTTCCAGCTTTGAACTTCTGGACTCATATATGGGATATATACATGGAATATATAGTGTTGTTTCTTTTTCTAATTTTGTTTCAGCTTTCTAGTAATATCCATCCTTTCTTAAATAACTCTTAGTCTTTCCCATTGATTACATTAGTGCTGCATCCCATTTTCTTAAATGAATAGTAGAGCTTATCATCTTATCATTCCTGCTTCTGTACTGACTTTCTTTATGTTGAATGCACCACTACTTCCTTAAACAGAAGCACTTGAAAGCACTTCAGACAGATGTTTCTCGTTTGATCTACCACACTTCCTTTAAACTTAATGTAGGGTTATGAAGCTACCTTTTACTCCCCTTCTGCAGAACTGTTCCTTTCAAAACTTTGTTTTAACTTCCTTTTTCTTTCATCTCGCTATCTAGTGTTGATGACAAAATTTCCATGAAAATGTGGGGATTTTCAACTAAATTAACATTTTCAAAATGTGTCATCTTTCTTGGGAAAATTTAATTCATCAACACATATGCCTGACTCCAAAACTTCTGTAATAAAATCCTTCTGTATATTTTTCTGTTTTTCAGCAGTCTACCAAAGTCTATCCAATGCCCTGGTCTATTTGATTCTCATTTTGTACTATAGTTAATATTTTACAGTTCTTACTTGAATGGTAAATATTATTTTCTATTTCAAAGTTTTACACTGTTTCATTTCAGAAATTCCTATCTGAGTCATAACTTATGTTTCCCTACATACAATCATTTTAAGTTCAGATCCAGTTGCTCACAAATTGGAAGCAGATATTCTAAAGATATTCTAAAGAAAGATTTCTCAGAGATAATCTAGGAAGTAGCTGCAGGTTTTTCTGACAGTATTCAAACAGATATATGTATTATATATATGAGCTTTTTTTTCCTCTAGATTTACATACACATATGCACAGAGCCTGTTTATGTATGCACACACGCAAACACCACACATACAGTTATTATGGGTCACCTGCTAGCTGTCCACCGTGTCTTCTGCTTTATAGCATCTTGAAAAAAACTTTTTTTTTTTCCTTTAATTCATCCTTTCTTGAAGTTTGGCTTTTGGCTATCACCTTTTTAACAGTTCTGTAAAATAATTTTCTGTGAGAGAATGACATCATACACCCCACAGGCATTTATTGCTGAGTTATAATCCTGTATATAGCTGTTTATCTCTCACTTCTCCTGAACATGGAGAGGCAAGCATAAACACTTGTTAAAAAATTTTACAGCAGTGCATGAATATGTATGCATTGAAAATTCAATAATGTGAAAAATAGAACTTTTGTGTTTTGCAAAGAATTATATGAACAATATGATTGCCATTCATCCAGATTTTTGGCTAAATAACTGAAAGTTATCAAAATAAATTCTTGTAAGAAAAAGCAGGATGGCTGTCAATCCCTTAGAATAAAGTGAAGAAACTATGAAATGTTTGCCTTTCAATATGCAAGTTTCAAATCAGCCATGAATAAACAACTTTAGCCCTAAAATGCAGAGGATTAATGCTCAGTTAAAAAGGTCTGTATCATCTCATTGAATATATGGGTGGACTGTGTTGTGATGTTATTCACTTTATCACATTAAATAAAGGTTTTTTTATGAGTGTTTTTGTCATATTTCCTTATAGCTATGCTATTTCACATACTTTTCCAGTAAGTCTACGTTATGTTGCTTCACTTCTTAAAGTGATGTTTTTATTACCACTTTTTAGAGCATAATGAGTTTTGGTATTTTTTTCATTTTTCCTCCTTGTTCCTTTCAAAACAGAATATCGAGTGCTGGTGATTTTTGGGTTAAATTCATTGCATGTCCCAAACTCTTACAAAGATGATTTTAAGAAAATATTTTTAAATATTTTCAATGAATTAACTTTTTCAGGAAATTTCTCCATCTCTTACAAGTGTCTTATTAAACGTCAAAGTGACGCAGAATGAGACTAACTGTGATATATGTGATGCTTGAAAGAAAGACCTCTGAATATATCCTACAATCCAAGAATTGTTTGAGCATGAAATTTTCCCATTCTTTATTTTAATAAAACCTTTATCTAAAAAGAAAATGAAGAGGAATGGTTTTTTTGTATTTCAGGTGTCATTAGTTTTACACTTAAACCTGGGTTCATCTTATCTCACCTCACATGGCAGAAAAATCTGTTAAGAGACTTCACCTTTCTGTAAGCAATGAAGAGAGTTAAGGCTTTGCTTTAGTTTTTCCAAGGAAATTTGAGCAATTAGGATATGAATTTAAGGCCTTTAAGTCACTAAAAAATCACAAAAGGTGGTTGTGAATTGTCTTGCTCATATCACAGATCTTTATCCTAAAGCCAGCTCACACATGTAGAGGTGCTTCTCATTACTATGGAGCTTTGTACTACTGATCAGAAAAATTTGCCATTTAATGTATGAACCTGAGCTAGGTGAACCTTGCTGATGTTTCTTGCCACTACTCTTACTTCAGTGTTGCTGTTTGCTTCTTTTTCTTAAGGTTCAATCAAATTATGTTTGATCCAAACCCATAATGACTTGAAAAGCAAGTCCTTTGCAGCCAGCAGGCTGCAAGCAGCTGGGCTGCCGAGAGATATTCCTCTTCATATTGGATTTCTAATGTCAAATTTTCTCTCTTTTTCAATCAGAGGTACAGATCCTTATTTCCACCTTCGTTATGCAGTGAGTGCATGATATTCAGCACTACCAAGCTAAACAGAAAAGCTGACTAGGTCTACCTGGCAGATGTTCGTTCTTCTTTCCTTATGGGAATGGTTTCGGAAAATCAAGATGACAATCATAGCACCTCATATTGCGCTTTTTTTCAAGAAATCTAGTAAAAGATCAGTTGCTATGTTAAAAAATGTTTTACCTCAGAATTACATTACAATTACATTATTCACTATCTCCTGACCAGTGAAGAGAAAGAATCTTTTATTTTGAATGGTATACTGTAAACTGTCCAGGTTATGCACACTTTAAGTTGTTTAGATTTCTTTTGATTAGGAAAACAAACTACATTCAGGTCATTATAACAGTGCAATATATTCTTTGTGATTCTAAAATCAGACAGAGAATAAGTCCTGTCTCTGATAGGCTAAACTTAGATTTTTATAAACTTGAAGAAAAGACCTGAACTGTTTTTTCAGATTAAACTTGTCTATTCTGAATTTCAGAAAAGGTTATCTAACCCAAATATACTGAATGCTTGATTTAAAAAGTGCAAATGTAAAGCTATGGTTGATATATATTCTTGAATTCACCTACATTTTCTGACTCTCTATTGATTTTGAAAGACTTTAAATAACTATCAGGGAGCTTATTTTTTGTCAGTCAAATGAATTTGCATTAAAACAGTACTTTAAGAAACCCCTAAACCAAAAATCCTGGCTGAAAAAATGCTTGAGAAGCACATTCCTAGAAGCCTAAAAAGAACTGGAGGGAATGACCAGAAGTATCTTTGGAGTAGGAGGTTTTTCAAAAAGTGAATGTGCAGGCGTTCTATTCAAAACACAGTCTGAAAAACATTCACAAAAATATGCCACCTTTAACTTGGGCAGAAGAATTCAATGAAGTTTTCTGTTTGTTTTTGTATGTATAAAAAGGTTTCCTCTTTTCTTTTGTAGAAAGATTTCTCAAACCATGAACAAATCCCAGTGTTTTAGCCATTGATTCCTCTTTTATAACACAAACCACAGGGGGTCTGCTTCAGTGCAGGAAGCTGAGATCCAAGTAAACTTCTGAGTTGCAGCCTTGGCTAACATAATGATTTTCTGTTTTTCTGTTACCTGGAGCTGTTTTATTACGTGAAGACAGGAAGAAGTACTGCTAGAGGTTCACCCAGTAATTTAAGATATAGGAGACTTTGAGAAAATAATATTCTCTTGGAGGTATTCTCAACTTTTATGAAGAGAAATTGATGGGGAATTCATCATAGAGATTTAATCCCTTCGGCCTTATTACTCTGTGCAGTGTGTAAGATGCATGATTTTAAACAGAGGATTTTACATCACTGACTTCTAAGATTCCCTAGTTTAATTTTGCAGCAGGTGGTTTATAGAGCTAAAATATTTCAAAAATCTCTTTAAAAGTAAATGGTACTGGTAGGACTTTCAAGCTGTATGATGATGAAACTTCTGTACATAACAGTAATGCACAGATTGTGTCTTGTTGCACTGAGAAAAGCAAAGTTTTTTCACTGACTGCTAGATGACTTATGGTGACTTTCATTTTTTTGTTCTTTGATATTTTTTCCAGCTTTCATTTGCAGCAACAACTCCAGAGTTGGCTGATAAGAAAAAATACCCCTATTTCTTCCGGACAGTGCCATCTGATAATGCAGTGAATCCAGCAATTTTGAAGTTACTCAAACATTATCATTGGAAGAGAGTAGGAACTTTAACCCAGGATGTACAAAGGTTCTCTGAGGTAAGATTTGCATAATTTCTAGTACACACAGAGAGATACTAATATCAGACTTCTAAGGAGAGAGTTCCTTTATTAATAACAATTAAGGAAGAAGAAACAGTCCCACTGTTTCAGTCCTGCTTGGCTTTCTCTTAGTAGGTCACATTTGCTGTACTGAATAAGCTTAATTCCCTTCTGGGGTTTATTTGAGTGTCTGTAATGAAAGCTACCCATGCTTTCACATGTCTGTTTTTTACACTCAAGGTCATTGCACCCAAGTGCAAAGGTTCCTTTATACTCTTTAATTTGCAAAAATGTATGTTTTTGAGGGAGGCTTGTATCCTGACTCTAGTTCACATAAAAGGGAGAATAAATCCAATTTCATCATGTTCCTTTTGTGCTCTGATTTATTATAAGCATCTATCTGAACACTGAGGAACAAAATCTGGTAAGTCTATGGCTGAATATATTGGAGGAGCTTACTGAGCCAAAAATGTCTGAAGCCCCCAAAACTAATAAGATCTCATACCATGCACCCCACAGGTCTTTCAAGTTTCACCCTGAGCAACATTGTGGTCATAGAAATTGCATAGAAATTATATGTAGTGAATCAGAGCAAGACAAGGAAAAGACTTGGCCCATTAATTATCAGAGAGGTAAAACTAACAGAGACATGCCTGGTTGTTTGGTAGCTGGGAGTTTTTTTCTTCCTCAGCGTTGGTTTTAAGAAAGGCCGACAGTGCTCTGAAGAATAGCTTAATTAAAACTAGGGAAGAGGGATAAGAACAGGTTAGAGTCATCTTAGATGAGTCAGATATTTTCAAATTGTCTGGCATAATTAATTCACTATGGAATACTTAAGAAATCTTAGACTCTTCCCTTATGAGCTTTGAGAATTAAAGGACAAAAAGTAAATGAATTGCAGAGTGAGGGAAGAAATCTTTCTGCCTGTCTTTCCAGAAAACACACAAAGGCCCGGGGAATTATAGGCCAGTCAGGCTAAATTTGATTCCTGGAAAGACACTTGAGCAGATAATCTGTTTGGAATCACACAGGAGATAAAAAGATGCTAAACAATGGTGAAAATGGATTTGTCAAGAATAAATCATGTAAAGCAATTTGATTTCCCTCTATGACAAGGTAGCAGGTCTCAAGGAGGTGCGATAGGTGATGTGTGATATTTTATGACTTATAAAATGTTAAAAGTGCTCCTAAAGAAAAGTAGGGAAATTTAATCTTGACGAAGATACTGTAACCTAGTCTCTAACCAATATTCCTGCCACAAAAGTTAATTGACATCAGGTCAGTTAAATATTTGGTTTTAAAACAAATGCTGCAGCAAAAAGTCACCAAAAAGTATGGTATGCTTTACCCTTCTCTGTCTTGGAAATAATTTCAATGAGTAGTTATCAGTGGTATACTCAAACAAGAAGGATGAGATTCTGTCAAGTGGTATTCTCTAGAAAGAGATAAGGTTTTCTCTAGATAGTATGATAGAGAAAATGTTTATTAAATTGCAGTTGATACGTACTTGGGAAAAGCTGCAAGTACTTTGCTGAGGACAGGATTAAGTTTCAGAATGATATTGATATTGGCGTAACTCCAGCCAGCAGCCAAGCATCACACAGCTGCTTGGTCACTCCCCCACGAGGAAGTTTGGGGAGAGAATTGGAAGGGCAAAAGCCAGAAGACTGGGGGTTTGAGAAAAAGACAGACTCATGGGGAAAGCAAAAGCCGTGTGCACAAGCAAAGTGAAACAAGGAATTAGTTCATCGCTTCCCATGGGCAGATAGGTGTTCAGCCATGTCCCGGAGAGCAGGGCTCCATCACACGTAGCAGTTATTTGGGAAGGCAAACACCATCACTCCAAATGTCCCCCCCTTCCTCCTTCTTCCCACACTTTATATACTGAGTATGGTATCGTATGGTCTGGAATATCCCTCTGGTCAGTTTGGATCACCTGTCCCATCTGTGTCTCCTCCCAGCCTCCCATGCAATCCCAGCCCCTTGCCAGTGATGCAGTATGAAAAGCAGAAAAGGCCTTGGCTCTGTGCAAGCCCTACTCAGGAATACCAAAACCATCTCTATATTATCAGCCCTGTGTTCAGCACAAATCCAAAACACAGCCCCATACTAGACACTGTGGAGAAAGCTAACTCTACTCCAGCCAAAACCAGCACATTGATAAAGGTTTTAATAAAACCAATATTTAAGTGAAAAAGTCCAAAATGGCTATGTAGGTAGAAGATCTCCAGAGAAAGATGGAAAGCACTACAATGAACCACAAACTGAGTAACAGGCAAGACGTTTAGACTGCTTGATTTACTGTAAAAAGTAGAAAGGAAGCAAAGAGCTCTCCTTGCACCACCCCAATGTAATGTAATATTGACACTCAAGACACACAGAGTAAAGTGCAGCTCTACTGAGCGTTCATTAGGTGGAAGTTGGAACATCGGGTCTGGTATCATCTTCAAAAAGGAAGTAGATCAGAGAAGTCTGTAGAAAACATTGGGTCACCTGGAAACATATTTAATGAGAAAGATTAGAAGTGAAAAAAATTCAAATAGAAAGGGTAGATTGTTGAACTTTTGTTGTGTAGGGTTTCTTAGGATAAGACTAAACAAACACAACATAGGGATTCTTGATCTTCCTTTGGGATAGCTGGAGGGACTTCCTGTCTGTCAGGGTCACTTAAGAAGTTGTAAAATTGCATCTTTCAAGGGTCTGCAAGAGTGCTGCACTTGAGTTCACAGTCTCTCCATTTCTCTTGAAAGGTAAGCAATAACCTTCTGTGTCTGCAAACTCAACTTGCTGTGATTCGTTACATCTTTCAAGTAATTCAAGATTCAGTTAAAGCTTCCTTGAATTGCAGTGATTTTTATATAGCATGTTGAGTCCTGTGTCTAAAATAATTAGAGCTCGATCCTTCTTTTTCAGCTCCATGTAGAGTTTCTCCCTTCTTCATGCAGACAGCAAAAGCACAGGAAAAACTGCAGGAGCTAATTAATTTGCTGTCTGGGAGCAGTGAGGGATGGGAGCCACCAGCAGCAGAGCAGGAGAGTGTGCAACGGCTGGGCAGAGCCCAGTCCTGCTGCAAGAGAGCGGGGCAGACCCAGGGATTGAGGCCAGGATCAGCCAAGTGTGCAAATCATCAGGCAAGTTAGTCCATGGCAATGAAGCAGGTCCAAGGCCAAGCCAGCAAATCAATCTGCAAGTCAAGATCAGGTCTAGTGACTGCTGGACAGATCTGTGGTAGAAACTGAAGACACAAGACTAAAGGCTGGGTAGAAGTCCCAGAGGAAGGACCATCAAGGCCTATTAGTAACCCTCAGGTGCTGGTATAAGTCTATAAATTAACTGAAACTATAATTTTCCCTCTAAAGGAACATCAGGCAAAACTAGTCTTCTGCCACAAAGTGACAAAATAGTTGAATAGCATCCAAAACTCCCCTCTCTGTTGTAAAATGCCACTGAGTTTGGGATGTGAATGGTCTTGTCGATAATGAAAATGCATTACAAGCCATTAGATCAGAAGTAACTGAATGTCATCTCTTACTCTTATGCTAAATGAAATAAGCAGAAACAAATTAATGGGATCTTTAGAGAAGCCTGTGCAGTAACTCAGGTGGTTTTACTCTGAGCAGCAAGACAGAGCAGTTCTCTCATTTTGCCATCTCCCAGAAAGACTGCATCAGTTTGACAGATCTTTCTCTTTTTTTAATCTCCAGTGGTCCTTCCACCAAAACATGTGGGGGGATAGATGCTCCTTGCATAGGGACTTCATACCCATGTAGTTTAGTCAACAGGAACCCTCCAGAGCAAGCTTAACAGAATCACAGAATAATCTGAGTTGGAAGGGACCCAGAAAGGTCATCAAGTCCAGCTCAAGTGAATGGCCCATACAGGGATTAAACCCACATCCTTGGCATCATTAGCACCATGTTCCAACCAACTGAGCTAATCTCAGGGTCCAACCCTGATTGCACCTCTTTACCTGCCATCTAACTTCAGGGTTTCTTGGGCTGATGACTTTCTTTCCTTAGCTAGATCACTGTCTCCTGTCCCTCTGCAATTTGTACTTTGATCTTATCTCCTGTATAGTTAAAGCTCACCTAACTTGTCTGCAGGTTAGCTGCCCCTCGAAGTCATCAAACTGTCTTTTTGGTTTACTTTGCCTTGTAATGAGACAGTTGTCTCAATTGCTTAGCTTATCAGTCTCACTCCAGTTCATCTCTGAAGGCCAAGATAGCAGAGGATCTCTTGATTCTATTTCAGTTGTTTCCTTTGGGAATCCTTTTCACTGAGACTTTGGGTTATCACCCATTTCCTTTTACTTGGTGAAAAATCTTCTCTTTCTTATTAAAAAAATGTTATATCTTCCTTATTCTCCAGGTCACATAGAGAGACAAAAGGTAGGTAGAGAGAATGGATAACTTTATGCCAATATGCTTTCAGTTCTTAAAGTACATGGGCAATATCTATACATCTTATACTGCTAGTATGGCTTGAGGCTCCCTTTCTTGGCATTACTTGGATTCAAGGATTATGACTTCTCAAGTGACCTGTATTCTATGGCTGCCAATAGTTCAGCTCACTGAAGCATCCTCACTCAGCATCCTTTGTGAGTTCTTCAGGTCTGTTTGTACAACCATAAATATCCTTTCCATTGGGTTAATGTTTAAATCGTGTAAGTTGACTTGGTATAAGAATAATGTACACACTTCATCAGTTCTGTTACTTAACTAGGACAAATTCATACCCACTGTGCTTCTGTGTCCTAGATTTTATAGATTGCTGCCCCGTTTTCATCCTCTGGGAGAAGATTCTGTTTCAAAAGTTAATTCTGGGGCAAAGATTTATAAATGAGGTTACAAAATATTTTCAGGATTTTCAGCTTAAAGTGTTTGCTCTGGTATGTAACTGCAGGGTAATTTAGGTTGGAAGAGACTTTGGGAGGTCTGTCGTCCAACCTGCTGCTCAAAGCCAGGCTCGCTTTACTGTTTATCAACCCTGAAGAGTTATAGCTGTTAGTCCTGGTTCTGGGCAGGGCAGGGCAGGATGGGGTTAATTTTTGCAGTATCCAGGAGGGGGCATGGCCAGGACCCAGAGGTTATTCTATACCACCTCACATCATTGCTGGGAACTGGAGGAAGGGAGTCTCTCCCAGAGAGAAGGGGTCCCTTCCAGCTCAGCATAGTGTGGTGGAGGGAGCAGTTGGGGACTGTTTCCATGTGAATTGTTCACCTTTTTCTTGTACCTTCTGTCATTAGTATTGCTGCTGTTACAGTTCCTTCTCTTACCTCGTTGCTGTTTCCAGTAAATTGTTCTTATCTCATCCCATGATCTTCACCTTTTGTGCATCTGACTCTCCTCTCCATCCCACCACACAGGAGGGGGAGAGGGAAGAGTGTGAGCAAGAGGCTCGTGGTTTTGCTGGAAGCACTAAATTGGAGAATAACATTCCCAAACCACAGCACTGTCGCACACATAGTTTTCAGAAAAGGCCTGACTATGTCCTGTTTCTGATTCACAGATGAGCTTTCAGCTGGTGGAAGCTTATGCAGCGGTTGGTGCCTCAAGTTTTACTACTGCCTGGCACTACCTGTTTGGGATTTTATGTTGAATTAGGCAAACCAAGCAATATTCCTGTGGTTTGTTGTTTGCTGTATTTCATGCTTTAGTGGGAAAAATCATGAGAATGAAGTTATACTTAACTATCAGTAAGGCAAAACTGTTGGAAGCCACCAGTATTGAAGAAGATGTAAAGGCTACAGAATACGACTGGGAAACAGAAAAATGTATACTCATGTACAGGTTTTCAGATAATGCTTTCTTTGCTTATAAGTCAATCTAGTTTACCTTGCTTCAGTATTTTTCTGTTATTTCCTGCATATTTTTGATTTTATTTATGCATCTTTTTATTCATAGTACATTTTCAAACTGGAAGTTGGCACTTGATTGCAGTGGTGCACTAAGAGAGCTTTCTTGTTTTGTGATATAGACTGGCTTCAGTTACTTCTTTTTGCAATCACCTCATGCTGAAATTCAGTGAAACTGCATTTTGACTTTACATTTGATAACATATTCATGATATTTCTAGATTGAAAAAAAAAATATTTTTCCTCCCACTGAATACCTTGTCTGGGATTGTTTTTAAGATAAGTTAAATTCTGTTCATCTCAAGTTAATCTTTGTTTTTCCCTGCTTCTTAATAGTCATCTCTTTATGTGATTTCGCTGTTTCTTCATGGAAATATTGAGAACTCCTAATGTAATTTTATAAGTGTAGGCGGCATTTCAAAAAGGCAGAAGAAATGAGAAGTGTGCAGTACGATAATGAAATACATTGACAATATCTAGATAAAATATTCTCTCTTGTGACTCTGTCACAGTCTTCATTGAGTTCAATAACCTCAAAATATGTCGGTGACAAAAACTTAAGAGAAACAAACCTCGTAAGTGGACAAAAAGGCATTTTTTTCTGGCAAACATGATGAACACTAAGAATTTCTTTAGATTGTGTTGCATTTTGCACACTGACAATGCAACATCTGTGAAAATCAGCAGGCCATCAGGGTCCATTTTACCTAACTTTAAAGAATTTAGTATCTCTAAATTCCAAGTCTCATCCCAGAAAATGTAATACTGGAAAAAATAAAATTGTTCCTAAGAAAAGCAGCTAACAATAAATCTTCTTGACACAGTTTATGTCTGTTACTGTAGAGAAAGCAGGGTAGAAGTATTATTAATCTAGAATTTTATTTATTGTAGTCTTGCTTTGTCACTGTGCAGTCTGCAAACTCGCATCTGAGTTCACAATTCACAAGATAAGGAGAGGCAATGAGAGTTATTGTGGGGCTAAGGGGGATTAAACAGGGAAGATAAATGAGGTATATTCAATTTCAAATTGAATAATTTCAAATTTCAGCCTGCCAACAAGCTTGAGACACCAGTTTTCGATGACCGTAGGTATATATTCTGTAGACTTCAAGGTGTGATTATGCTTTTTGACTTCTTAGGTTTGGCTTCTGAGGATCAAAAAGAAGAGCAGAGCTTTCCACTCTCCATCACAGTTGCCAAGAGGTTTTAGGGCAGTAAGAAAAACATTATCTTTTGTCCATGAATGCGCTTGGAAGCTTCAAATATACTAGATAACATAAATGTTTAATCTGGGAGATCTGAATAGTACACAGTAATTTCATCCTAGAAGGAGTGCCCTACCTTCAACTTTGAACAGAAAAAAGGAAAGGCAGAAAATAAGAGAGACACAGAAGGTAGTAAAAGGAAAATACGGGAAAAAGCATGACGAGAAGAGATTGAGAGCAGGAAAACTGAGACATTATAAATGTAATTGTTTAACTATAAAACTCTTAAAAACTATATCTTCCTGATGCTTACTTTTTTCCAAGGTGTCAGGTGCCTGAGATCTTCCTTCATATTGTCTTATTCCCAATTCTTGGTTGATTTCTGTAGCAAAATCTTAGGAACAATTTAATTCAAGTTTTCTTGACCTTGCAGAAAAGAATGAATTTGACTCTATTCTGTCTTTAACGGTGCTTTCCTATAATTCAAGTTGATACATTAAGATCTTCACAGAAAGGCAGTCTCTGAAAGTGACTTCTACTAATTAAAGGGAAACTGAAGTACTAGATCCAGTATGATTCTTCCGGGTCCTGGTAAATATTTAGAAGCCATGAGATTATGGGAAGGTCATAAGATTACGATATAGGAAATGGAGATAAATCAGAGAGATAGAACCTTAGCCCAGGTTTGTCCCCCTTCATAGGAAATGATCTGTGTACATTCAGCTACAGTGTGGGAGGTCATTTTAGGTGAGAATCTTAAATAGTGGTTAGAAGTGACTGTGTACAGGCAGCCTTTTAGTACCTTTGCAGATGAAGACACAGCTTCCCTGGGCAACTTGTGCCAGTGGTTGGTGATCCTCGCAGTTACAAAGCATTTCCTGATGTTCAGATGGTACTTCCTAGGTTTCAGTTTATGCCCTTTGACTCTGATCTTGTCATTGGGCACCACTGAAAGAAGCCTTGCTTTGTACTCTGTAAACCTATTATATTAATATAAATTAATGTATTAGTATATATTGATGAGATTTCCCATCAAGCTTTCTTTTCTTTGCGTTGAAAAGTCCCAAATCTCTGAACCCTTTCTCATGGGAGAGATGCTCCAGTGTCTTAGTCACCTTCATGGCCCTTTTCTGGTCTCTCTCCAGTGCGTCCATGTCTCTTGTATTGAGAAGCCAAGAACTGAACCTGCCACTCCATGTATGAGCTCAGCAGTGCTAAGCAGAGGAGAAGGATCACCTCCCCTGACACGCTGTGACAACACTTCTTCATGCAGCCCAGAATACCATTAGCTTTATTTGCCACAAGAGCCCATTGCTGGCTCATCTTCAACCTGGTGTCTACCAAGACCATTTTCACCAAGCTGCTTTCCATTGGGCAGATCCACCATATATTGGTTCATGTTGTTGTTCCTCCCCAGCCCAGGACTTTACACTTCCCCTTGTTGAACATGAGGTTTCTGTCAGCCCGTGGCAGTATGCCCCTATTGTTTATCAGTCACTCATCCCAGTTACATGTCACCAGCAACCTTGCTGAGGGTACCGTCTGCTCCATCATCCGAATCATTCATGAAGATGTTGAACAGGACTGGAGCCAGTACTGACCGCTGGGGTACACCACTACCTTCTGGCTCCACCTAGACCTCATGCCACGGATCACCACCCTCTGGGCCCAGCCATTCAGGCCAGTTTCAATTTACCTCACTGTCTGCTTGTCCAGCTCATACTCTATTAACTCTATGGGAATCTTATGGGACAATGTAAAAAGCCTTGCTGAAGTCTAGGTAGACAATATGCTCCTTCACCTTCACGAGGATTGCTGTGAGATTGACTGGCCTGTAGTTCCCTGACATTTCCTTTCCTCCAGTCTTCAGGCACTTCTGCCAGTTGTCATGATTGTTTGAAGATTATTGACCCAATACGACATCATCTGCATTGGTGTGCTCAGTAATTGCCCGCAAGATCTCAGTTGGCTCGTTATCCATCCCTAGGAAGAGCTCCATAGAGTTCAGCTGTTCTGCCTTATAGAAGGCAACCCCACCTCCTCATTTTCCTTCCCTCCTTCCAAAGGAGCCTGTATCCCATTGCATCACTCGAGTTACACGGTCCATCCCACCTTATCCGTGAGTCCCATAAAATGGTAGCTGCACAGCAGCTCACTGATATCTGTGTCACCGTGTTTATTCTCCATGCTGCATGCATCAGTGTACGGCCACTGCAGAGGGCACCCCACATGCTGATTTCCCAAAACGATAGGAAGATTTCTCCATAATGGTGCCTTGCAGGCACATCCTTGCTTACGTTTTGGAGGTGACCCTGCTTAAGCTGCTTAAGCTTTGTTTTGTTGATTTCGTGATCCCTTTTGGTCATGTCACTCCAGGCCGTTTGCTTATCAAACCTCCCTGCCCTTCACTGTCTCACAGCACTTCTGGTAACTCTCCTCTGTCATTCCTGGTTTAAAGTGCCTCTTCAACAAGTCAGCCATTCTGCTGGCAAAGATAACTTTGTCCCAGTCAGTGAGAAGGATCTCATCTCTCCCAAGCAAACATTGACTTACAGACAGGGTTCCACAGTTGTAGAAATCAAAACCCTCTCACCACAACCATTTCCCCAACCAGTTGTGGATATGTATTACCAGCTGTCTCCTTCTCACAGCCTTTCCCCTCACTGGCAGGAGTAAGGACAACACCACGTGGGCCCCTATGCCCCTGACTACTGCCTATAGAGCTTGAAGTCACTTTTGATACTCTCCAGGCAGCATTATTGGTACCCACATGGAAGAACAGCAGGGAGTAATAGTAAGAGTGTCTGGAAAGCTTTGGCACCCTCTTGACATTATCCTGGATCCGGGTCCCCAGAAAGCAGCAAACCTCCCTAGGTCGTTGGTCAGGTCTACAGATGGGTTCCTCTGTTCTCCACAGCAAGGAGCCACCCTTTACTATTTCTTGTCACTTTTTCCTGGTGGTCTTGCATGATTTAAGGTTAGGTTTAGGGGACCCAGATACTTTGCTTGAAAGCACATTTTGGTCATCTTCAGGATTCAGTACGCTACTGGAAGGGTGGTGAATCTCTGTCATATTTGTAAACCTTTATGTGAAGCAGGAGTTTTCCTCATGGTGCCAGAGATCACTGACTTGGCATGGACAGCCTGAATCTCTACTGCAGCTTGGGGTCCCGGGATGCTGAAACTGTGATGTCTCCAAGAAGTCTGTGTGTCTGTCTGTCTCTCTTTCATCTTTCCTGCTGTTGTGCAGCCTATGTGTCGCTACCACACTTGAGACTGTTTATGCTGATTTGAACACAGTTTTGTGCCTCTCTCTCTTCCATCTCTCATTTCTTCTTTTTTGTGCCTTTCTGCACAAGCTTCTTCTCGGCTGTCCTTGGGAGCTGTGCTCTGGGCTCAGCTCTTACAGAGGCCTCTTCTGAGCACCAGCTGAAAGGATTCTTGACCCTCTGTAATTAGAAGGTGGCTGCAAGGAGGGCTGCAAGCACCTTGGGTCAAGGGCACCTGTTCATGTTCATTAGAATTTGCTAGAGCACTTTGGGGCTATGCTTGCATGGCTCCCCTTATCTCATCCTTGCCTGTCAGTAGCAGGCACCTTCAAGTTTCTCAGAGGGTTCCTGAGTTTTCTGATTATTCAGGACCTCGTGCCCAGAGGATCACAAAGCAAAGATCATCGAGTGCTGCACAGACTGCTGTGTCTGTTTGGGACACAGGAAAAGCAAAGTCTGCATGGAGGTAATAAAAAGGGAGGCAGAGGGCAGGAAAAATAAATCACAACGTAGTTTTATTAAAGGAAAGTTATGTCAGAGATGGTAAGCTAATTGATTTCTTAGAACTATTACAGTGTATTTTAATGCTTGGCTGAATTTTATTTTGGTTGGTACAGTGCCCTGCGGGACCTGGGCAGAACAGGGAAAATAGGATGAGTGCAGTGAGTTCTAAGCCAGTTCAGAAGCACAGCCAGAGGGAAGACTGCAGCAAACAGCAGTATTTTTAGGATAAAGAAGTTGATAGTGACTTTTTCTTTTCAAAGGAATAGCCCTGGGACCGATTTTTTAAATTGTATTAATTCATTACTTTAGGGAGAACAACTTACAAACTTGTGAAAGTTGTAGATGACACAGGGAATAAAGAAATTCCCATTACAAAAAAGAAACAGATCATCACAAAGGTTGTTCTGTATGATCTTGTTAACAGGAATTAGAAAATGAAGTGTGGTAGGCTTTACATGTGGTAAGCTTTCTAGATGCTTCAGGATTTTAATTAAACAGATTCCAGCTGTTGCAGAACCGTAAGACATTGGTGATGGTTTCGAATACCCTTCCTTTTAAACTCTCTTCCTTTGGATCATTATAGCTGTAGCCTTAAATATTTTATTGCAGATTTAAATTTTAGTTCTGTAAAATGTTTTACAGCCTACAGCATATGAAGAGACTTCCCATGTGTGGACTTTTTAAATCCATGTATCAACTCTTTGGTTGTACCAGACAGCCCCTTTCAGTGATAAATTCTTGTGGATTTTAGACACACCCCATTCTTAACAAAAATTTCCTTTCCTTATTCTTTCTTAGATCCAATCAACCAGAACTGAAAGTTCCTTCTGCAAGTGAAAATTTTTGATTTACCTAATCAGTGTTCCATCACTTTACGGAGAACTTACTTCACAAAAATACACTTTTTCTTTTTGTTAGAAAATACAGAATTAATCAAACTCTGATTATTGAAAATTTTATGATAATAATTGTACTCTTACGATATTGAAGGTACACTTGAAGGTGTTTTAATTTTTGCCAAATGCCTCTTTTTTAGTCTAGATCAGACAGGCTACTTGGGCATTGTATTAGTATTGCCTGGCTGAATGAATGCATGAGGACTTCCAGCATATACATTGCTAAACTTCGACTGCAATCAATACTGTCAGAAAGAACTTGAGATGAACCCTTTCTGTAAATGTCAAAAGCTAAATCACGTACATGTTAAATAGGAGTTAAATTCACAAAAACTGTTGCAGTGGCTGTCTCGGCTTCTTCTCCAGAGCTCTTTGCAATTGCTGTGAAGGAGCTTGCAAGAGGTTCATAAAGCTAGGTCTGTAAAAAGTATATAGGCTTCTTATCCCCAGCTTCAAAACTTGTGGAGTTTAGCTGTTCTTCCTCCTGACACAATCGATGGGGTAGTGGATAAATCATTTTTGGATGCATTCCCAAAAATCAGAGGCAGAGATGGCAGCACACAGACCAGTGAACTAGTAAAGGTAACCAAGAGTCAGCACTGAGATTTCTGTGTCTTATAAATGCTGCCATTTAAATAATATAAATAATATAAATGCTGCCAAGTTAAAGCCTTCCTCTGAGGCCATAGGGATGTACTTCCATACATGTAGAATTCACATCCCCAAATAAATTTCTGGACTCCAGAATGCTACTGTCTGTACTTCAAACTCTGAATGGAGGTCAGTGCTTTCTCTCAGAAAGCTGTTTCTGCAGATGATGATATTTTTGCTTTAGTTTCTCATTCAAGAACATGCCAAGGAAGTGGAAATTCTTTTTTCTGTTCCCCTCTCTTTAAATCCTTTGAAATGAATTCAAACTTGTATCAGCCCACTGCCAGGACGGGGACCTAACCATCGCAGTGGCAGACATCTGCAAACTTTTTTGGCAGTAACTCCAAGTACTTTTGCTACTGTAATAAATGAGAGCATAACCCATTCCAGAAGGATACAGTGTAGGTGGAAAACAAGGAATATGTCCAGGTAGTCTTAAACAGACGCATAACAAGAAATGCTTATGTTTGTTCTGCACTGCTGTGAGGGAGGAGGGTGGGTGGTGAATTCCTGTACTTCATTCTGCAAATTACACATGTACTGAAGGGAGGAGGAGTACAAAACAGAATTAGACAGTGTTTTAGAGAATGTGTTGCTTACAAAACTGTTTTTAAAGTTCAGCCTGTATATGGACATTGAGCTGGCAGTGTTTGGATGATAAGAAATGAGCAGATGTTGGTCTTTCTTCTGCAGAGACTATTGGAGTCATTCCTTAGATATGTACAGTTAGCAATGCGGCATGAGCAGGAGTGCCTTTGCTGTCTCTTTGTTTGCCATGCAGAGACATAGTGGAGATTTGTTTGCACAAGTTTTACATCCAATCTAAATAGAGGTTGCTAAGAGAAACACAAACTTCACCATGACAGACAAGACAGTATATGGCATTAGCAGGTCCTAACATGCACACCAAGCTTCTTTAATAATGCTCTGTGATCAGGTGCAACTTTCTGGACAGGACAAACAGGTGTCAAGGACTAGGGTAATCTGTTAAGCCATCTCAGTTGCATACCCAGGACGCGGTTACTTTTCCTCATAAGTAAATAAACAGTAGTACTTAGAAAAATGCATCAGTCAAAGTGTATGTGTGGGAAACAGGAGGCTCTGGCTTTGCAGGTATCAGGAGTGGTGCTTTGCATGGTGATTGCTGAAACCATGTCTTCCTACAGAAGCAGGAATCTGTCCATAAAACAAATGTCCTATTCAATGTAGAGCCATACACCCCTATAGTCCTTCTTGCCTTCAGGCAAGGACACAACAAAGTGCTCGTTTGCAGTCAGTAAGAAGGAAGCAGGGATGTTTTCTGTAGACCTTACTTGGCCCACATTCCCCCCTTGCTTTGTGCTGAACTCTTCTGAATCTTGTCAAGTCTCCAGCTTGAAAACTTCCTTTCTGCCTCTTGAGATTGCATGTAGTAGAGGTATGCTCTACTGTACCCTTCATCTGTCTAAAGTGATTTTGTAGATGAGATACTAATTTTATACAGAATGAGTGCAGAATCCAGCTGCATCATCTTTATCCATGAAAAGTGTAGCCTTTCATTTCCTTCAAGTCATTTCCATCACCCAGCTTCATCAAGAAGCGTCCACATGTCTTTTCAAGACATCTTCTCTAAGACTGTAAAACTTCAATTTATATCAGCATTAAAATCACTAGTTAAAAGGTATAAGAGGGTGAAATCTGTTTCAAAATGCAACAAATTATATAAATTTTGATTTTCGCTATGTGCTTTCCTATCCAGTCCTGATAGTCACATAAGAATTCATAAGAGTTCAGAGACTTTTAGGCTAGCATGTATACAAATTGCCATGCTCATGCAGTGTGTTGCATGTGAAGTTCCCAGCTCGGATGTTTCTTTTCTATACTGAGAAGTTATATTCCTTGCAGTACCAGAGATTGCAGGGCTGTAGGCATCGCATTGAGATGATACTCCCTGGAGGGAGGGAGGAGGGAAATATATGGATTACCTTTTGATTATGGGAAGCAGCACTGTAGCCTTTAGCTCTTATTTTGTTTTCCAGTCATTTTCTTCACTTTAGCTTTAGCTTTATTTGTTTGATTTCAGGCTGTATGATGTTCTGATGCACTAGCAAACCAATTTGCCTACAGCCTAGTAAAAATCTCATGTTTTGCCTCCGTCAGGTCTAATGATTGCAAAAGTGTTCGCTCGTGCACTGGTGGAATAGACAAGTGCTCTGTGTTACCCTTGTCAGTCTTCTGCAATTCGTTCTGAGGTTTTCCCTCAGACCAGCTTTGCTTCACTTGTCCACCTTGGTGAAATGAAGAACCACGGTACGAAGTTTTCTGTGGTGGATATCATCACCCATGGTTTCATGGATGCTTTTGTTTATATGAATACTGGACACTTTAGGATGAATGCAAAGGCAAAAAGCAAGAAGTTCTCAATACCATTTCTCCTGGAAACTAGCTGTTTTGAGCTTTTCACTTCTCTTGAAGTTACTTATCCTTTGTGCACCTCTACAGATACAAAACTAATGAAATCCCACTACTTGACTGCCTTGTTTAGCTTAAATTTTGTGTCCTTAAAATGCCTTGCATAATTTGTTTCATTCTTTCCATATAAAATACTTTCCTAAATTTATCTCTGATTGAGACTCTTCCTCTGACAAGATTCCTGTATTTTGTTGACCAACACCCTTAGGCATATTTTTGACTAAAAAAAGGTAAAGATTAATTCTGAATGGTCTTGATAAAACAGACAACTAGATTCAGAACTGGTCCTCTTAAATATTTACTGTACTAACAGGGCGTGACCCATGTAAAGTTTCAACTTTTCAGATGACTGAGGCCTGCATAACTGATGCCTCAGGGCCAGAATGCTCCCTGTGCTTACAGGGGTTGCTCTGTGTTTGGGATTCATTTTGTGTAACGTTAACTGCAGGGGAGGGAGATTATGATCTGTAGCTGAGTGAGATGATGGGTGGGGGGGTCAAGAGGACAGGGTGCAGGGTGATGGGAACAAGAGAGACTACAGGAACAAAAAAGCAGGGGGAAGGGACACCTGCCTCAAGTGCCTATAGTCCCTTACTGAAACATGCAGTAGAGCACTGCTATGTTGTGGCAGCTATTCTCATTGATCAGAGTTTAGTGAAAGTAATCAGGCAGCCTGAAATATGGAACATACTTAGGTTTGAATACAGGCTTAACATATTTGCATGAGAAAAAATGGTTAATTGAAAATAAATTGATTTCTTTTTATTTCTCTCGTGGAAACATCACTTCTGCTGAACGAATATTAAGCAGTCTGTGGTAATTCATGATGAAGTAAGTGATTCACATTTACTAAAAAGCAACCTTAAGCAAGGCTTCCAGATCCTTTGAATCTGTGGTGGAAATTCTATGTCAATTTAAAATAAAACTGTAGACAAGAACTGAATGCACATTAGTTTTCAATTATTAGAATGAAAGACCTCTTTCCTGTAAAACTGAACATAAGAATCAAAGACAGGGAGGGAAAAATAATGCAAATCTTTTCAGATGTACACAGTATGTATGTTCGCATTTCAGTCAGCGATGCAATGAAAGATAATCAATCTCAGCTGTAGCTGGGCTTAGCTGCAAACTTTTAGCTGTGAAAAAAGAAAGCTAAAAAGTACTTGATAAGCAAATGCTGAACTCTATGGGACCTGAGATTCCAGATCTTAAGAATATGTCTGCACCAAAACAAAAAGTTCTTACCTGTCTCCAAGGCAGAAAGAACTTTCAAAAAGGATTTTGTCTATTCAGGCTAAGATTCTGCAGGCATCCATCACATGGTTTTGATGCAGTATTTTCTGACTAAAGCATTATGCCCTCTCTTTTGCAGGAATTCAGACTGAAAGATTTCCTTTCGGCATTAAAATATTCGTATTTTTCCTTAAAAAGCCTGTTACATTCCAGATCTTAATACAGTGTTATGTGGTATAATGTAACAATCTTTACCTGAGGTTCCATTGTTGACCATGACATCATATAGTAGAGAATATCCTTTTAGTCAGTTTGTATCACCTGTCCTGACTGGGTCCCCTCCCAACATCTTACCTATTCCAAGTTTACTGATTTTGAGGGGGCAGGAAACAGAGAGAAATCCTTAAAACTGTGCTAGCACAATTTAGGAATAGCCGAAAGACTGGTGGGTTATCAGTGCTGTTTTAGCCACCAGTGCGGAGCACAGCAAAACACAGGCTGATATGACCAAAGCTGAGTTCATAACTTCATTCCAGCCAGACCATCATGTTATTTCTTTGTGCTCAGGTTGCTGTCAGAGAAGGAAAGTCATCAGTGCTTTTAATCAGTAGAGCTTAAACAGTTTAAAGAATCTTCTTTCTACCGATGGGAAAGAATTTGCCATTTTTATTATCTACGGTGATTTATTATGGTTTCAAAAATGCGGACACTAAAGTACAAATAAATGAGGAGTTAGGCTGGATGCAGTAAAAAGTTCAAGGTAGAAAAGTTTGGTTTTATCTAGTCAAAATGCAGATTGTTTCTTGGTTTGCAAAGGGAAAATGCTACAGGATCTAATTAATATGTGTGTAATCCTGTTGTTTCCCATGTATTCATGCTCAAGAACACCAGAAGGCTGGGAAATTCACTACTGCCTTTGTCACTGTCTTAGTGGCTAGTGATACACATTGAAAAATGTGTCTTATTTCATCTTTAACTTCCAGTCACTGTATTTTATGTATTTTTATCTGCTAGATTAAAGAGATTGGAGTTAGAAAATCTCCTTAAGTAGGTAATTTATCATGTACAGACTATCATCAAGATCCAGTTGTGTCTTAATCCATCTTAGAGCTCATTTAGTCTCTTGCTGTACAGTCTATTTCCAAAATGCAAATCAATCTTACAGTTTTCCTCTGAAGTTTGACTTCTATCTTGGCATTGCTTTTAGTGGAAAAACTGGATAGAATTGATTATCTTCAGTTTTGGGAGAAGAGTGTAGGTACTGTAGTAGTACTGTAGGCACTTTAAGCATATGTTTTTTATTTTTTGCTAGGCATATATCTTGAAGTGCACATCTTTTTGCAGGTGGGCAGAGATTGCCTTCAATCCATGCTGCAATCCAGATATAGGCTGGCAAACTCTGAACTGTGTCCAGCTAAAGAGTGAGTAGAGCTAAGGTCTCCAAATAGGGGTGTTTGCACACCAAGGGGTGTGTAAGATGGTCTGTTGGGGTGCAGGAAGAAAACTGTCACATAGCCATTTATATTTATTTTTTATTTTTTATCTTAAAAAATAAGGAAGAAATTAAGCTTTACTAATTTTTAGCATACAAATTGGCACTGGTTCGTTTAGTCTATCCATGTGTCAGGTAGTCACAGAGGGTTCCTGAAGTGTCCTGAGGGAAGAGGGGTACTTCCCAAAACTGGGGAGTTGAGAGTGGCATCCTCACTCATTTATTTGCTTTCAGCTTATTCCATGTATTACTGTTTACATGTGTCCAGTTAAGTGGATTTATGGATTATATTATCTAGTTTTCACTAAACTACAAAATGGACAAGGGGCTTAAAAAGATTCCTGCAGAGCAACTGCAGATTGGAGATAATACTGATAATGCCAGTAGTAGAAGTGAACAAGAAGAAAACGAGAGAGCTGACATTTCTCCTCCTGCTAGTACAAGCTCTTCATCAGTCACATTATGGATAACAACTATGACGAGCAAAGCAGATCTGACAAGAAGTGAAGCAAAAAAACCCCAAATTATCAAGACCATTTGAAATATAGATTCATAGCTACTGTTGCTAGTAGTAAACCTTGCTTTAAGGCTATATTGTGCCTTGAGATGTTTGCTGTTGGCAGTAAATAAAGCCATTGGGATTAGAAAGACATTTAAAATTTAAGTATCCAGAACATGAAAACAAGCCTCAAGTGATGTTTAAAGTCATGTGATAGTCTGTCCAGTACTTTACAAAACTAAACATAATGATAAATGTCTCAAAGCAAGTTCTGAAGCTTTTTACTTAGTAAGAAAATACAAAAAGGCCCATATTATTGAGGCAACTCTTGTTCTTCTTGCTCCAGTGAAAATGGCTGAAATGGTGCAAGGAAAACAATAGGGTGACAAAGTCCATTGCTTTGTCAGCAAATACTGTTGTAAGATGCACAGAAGAGTTGAAGAAACAGGTATTAAAACAAATCATGCAGTGTAGGATGTTGGGTGCATCTGAGTGAAAGCACAGATATTTCTAATGTGTCTCAGGTATTTGTTGGGTTCTATTTCAATAATGAAACAGATAAAGAAGTACTTCTTTGTGAGCCATTGAAGGAAATATGTACTGCAGAAGGAACATTCTCAGCACTAATAATAAGAGTCATGTTTAATGGAAAAACCATGTAAGTTATAACCACTAACGGAGCAGCTGGGACAAAAAAAAAAGTATTCCAGAGGGTTGCAGAACTAGGATCATGTGTGAAATTCCTTTGCTGTGTCACTAATAGGCAAGCTCTTGCAGCAGAGAAGTAGGAGCTGAGCTGAAGTCTTGCAGGGTGCTACTGATGTGGTTAATCTTATATAAAAAAGACCTTATAAAGCTGAAAATTAATCTATTAGACTCTATTATATAGCAGTTTGGAGAAATGATCACAAACTAAGAGATTCACTGCATTATAAGATATTCTCACTTCCACCATTTCTCCTCTCCTTTAGGATCATACTTAAGAGTGTCACATCATCTGGTAACATAGGGAATCAGGGCAGGGAGAGAAAGAGGGTGCATTCTCGTCCTCCTTTCTCTAATATACGTTTTTAGACCCAAATATCAGTAGTAACTGATATTTCCCTTACTTTGATGTGTTCATGTAATGTGGAGGAAAATATGGTTCCATGTCAATGGATTGTTATCTAGACATTTATTCACACAAATTAGTAATGAATGGTCAGTTTCCTAAATACTTTAATAACACCTGCAGTCCTAAATAATATTCACCAAATTTTTCTGGCATTGAAATTAATAAATAGATGGAAATTTAAAGAATTATTCAGATTGCAGGATCCACAAATCTAAATTTAAATATGTCTGCAGAGCTTTAGCAGAAATGTTTTGTAAAGAAAGAGAACATAATTTAAACAAAATTAATGTCTTTCTCCTGACTCTCAGTCCAGTATAGCTTCTTCTTGTCAGAATAGAGTTTGCTTCTATGGACTATAGGACTATTCCCTGTGCTTTTAAGTCTCTTGTTTAAAGGAGTGAGATCAATTTTACATGCAATTAATGTTACAGTTTGGTTTTGGGTTTTTTAATGCTAAATGGGCATTATCCTTCAGACCAATTCAAAACACATAACAAATGGCATGAATTTATTTAAAACTCATAAATAGATAGAAGTTATTTTGAAGGAGATTATTCAATTCCAGTGAAGTCAGATGTGCAACCCTTAAAGATGCTACGTGTATACTCTCCTTACTAAGACGCATAAAACAAAGCATTGTGTATGCTTATGAAGGTACTGAACATCTTTTCATACCAGATAGTTGTTAGGTCCTGTGCGGATATAGAAGTCTGATTCCAGGTGTTCTGTGAATTCCAGACGCAATCCATAAGGGTAAAAAGAAAAGAGCAGCAACAGTAAAAATAATTAGGACATATGGTCAAGGAGATGACCACCAGTCCATAACAAACAGATGTAATTTTTACCACTTGAAGCTGCCAACAAGTTGCCCAAAGACACCGATTGAAACTGATTCCTTAATTTGCAGCATAAAGCACTTCAAGTAATTCTCACCTGGAATTCTCACCTAGAAGATTTTGTCTTCTCAGTTCCATACTGAATTAAGGACTTCCTCTCAGACAGAACTTATAGACTGCTTACATTTTTGTATGATTTTCCAGTCATGGATAAAATTTGCTTTACTTTCTTAAACCAAACAGCTGGTATTAATGCCGTTCTGGAGGATTCTGCAGTAAAAGAGAATGTGAAGCCAATGAAAAGAAAAAAGATGCCACCATGGTTTTTTTTAACTACATTGCTGTAAGAATGAGTGCAACCTCCATAAGGCTGCTTAAGACAATTTGCCAAGATGCAGCACAAGGCCTATTCAGAATCCCATCGGGAATAACTTGAAATAATGTGCAGAACTTATTTAAAAAGAACTTGATATGAGATATACAAGAAATTATTTTGATTTAAGAAGTTTCAGGAGAAGATACTACAAGGAAGAAATCTCAGAGCATAGAAGTCTGTCAAAGAAGAGAAAGAGCAAGAGCAATTAACAAAAGCATTAAAGGATTCAAAAAGATAGGTACAAGAGCCGGGGGAAAATCTCTTTTCTAGAAAGACTTTTCGCAGGTAACTGCAGTACAGCTTCAGCCAACAATTGAAATCTCAGTGGAGGAAGTATGTGAATCAAACTGAGACGCTCAAGTACAGTAAATTATCACCACCATATGGTGTCCTTCTGAGGATTCTGAAGTAAATAAAGTGTGAAATAAGAGTCATAAGCCATTGCAGAAAATGCTGCTGCAAGGTTTTCTTCAATATTAAAAAAGATGTTAATAAAGTTTCTGTATTTTCTTTAATCTTGAAGAACGAAGGGATAATCCCCAAATTCCGAAATAAAGTTTTATCATCTAGTAGTCCTAGAAAATAGGATGAAAATGCTCTAATAGTGACACGACTTTTTCTTGCTTTACCTTAATTTAACTTTGATTAAAAAGAGTATTTAAGTCACTTAGCACATGTGAATTGATTACATTAACTGGAATGGGTTAACTGAACTATTAACTACCTTTCTTATCTAAATTTCTGCATTCCAAAGAAGAATGTGATTATGGATTCTGCCCATTTTTAACTTGTTTGGTTTTTTTTAACAGAGGTGGTTGCTCTCCAAAGCCTTTAGCAGAGGACAGTCATGTCTCTCATGATGAATTTGGGAAAATCACTGATGTAATAGATGATAAAGCCATTATCAGTTTTTAGGGGAAAAAGGTGGGAGGCAGAGAGAATAGAAGGAGAAATAATAGTTTAGTCTGTAACTTTCTTCTCCATAGGTGATATGAACTACTGTAGCTCCACTTATGCCAGAGAATGTCATTTAAACATCCATTATTTTTTCTGTTGCAGAGTTATAGCAACATTCTGTCACACTCCCTGAAGCAGCCTTGAACTTCAACTTGCTGCTGCATATAAGAGACAGGGTCAACTCTGTGTGCTTCCTAGAAATCAAAATTGGATATTGTGTCAGGTACATGGCACCTTTTCAAAATATATTTAAGTAGTTGAAATTGGATGCTTTGACTTTTATTTGTTTTGAACTTTCAAGCTTTACTTTTAGATTTATCCTTTTTTCCTGAGCTCATGGGTGGTCTAAATGCAACAAAACTTTAGATACAAATAATTTTGCACGTGATCCACTCTATGTGCATTTCTGACATTTTCCAGGATCACCTCTCCTCTTTTTTTTGTTTGGAAACAGAACAGTAAAATCAAGACATTTCTTCAGGAAACATTTACTGATGGGTAGGCTCAAGCAAGGTTTCCTTCAGCAATTAAGACCGAGGTGCACAGCCACCACAGAGCTGTTGCAAGACTGCTGCTTCCTCCTACAGGTGTAGTGTGCAATCACTTAGTCAGTGGTTTACTGCACTGAATAATAAATTTCCCAAATAGAACAATATTAGTTGTCTTTGGCCATTTGAACCTTCTTGCAGCATCAAATGACAATAAAATGGAACTTAGCAAGTATTCTCATCAGAATTTTTAGCTCACTCTACAAAGTCATGTAAGATATGTAGATCTGAATGTAGTAACAGCTAAGTTAACAGACTCAGGCACGAGTTGGGATTTACATATGGAATTTACAGAAGTCCTTTCTGTAAATAAAATCATGACTGGTATTTGGGGATAATCTTTTTCCCCTAAGTTATGTAGCCTTTCATGAGGCTACATAACTTAGGGGAAAAAGTGAGATATTTCAAAAAAAATAGACGTACTATGGAGTACTTCGAGGAGATCCAAAGGGAAGGATGTTGTTCCCATTGTAAAGACTGCCACTACTAAGATTGTGAATTTCAACCTTCTTGTGGCTTGTAGGCTTGAAAGCAGAGAGGAAAGAGATTTTCCTGTAACGCTGACAGTATCTCAGTTGTTCAAGGTTTCATAACTCCTCAGTTTCTCCAGTACAGGTGAGTGAGTGCAAACTCTTGATGCCAACTATTATAGCCAGATTCACAATCCTTTGGAAGATCTGAGCTGCTGATGATTTTCTGCATCCCACAGAGAGAGAGAGGGGATGCAAAAAAAAAAAAAATTAAAAAATTGTGTTTCACAAATATTTGTGAAACTATTTTGGTATTCTGCATTATAAATAAATATAAACATGAATAAAGCTAATTTGGTGTCTTTACAGAGAGCCAGTGTTGAAGCATTTTGACAGAACAATCAGATCAGCAGTACTTGCATGTGCAGAAGGTGGCCATTTGGGTTTGTAAACCCATTGTTTCCTCAGATAATAATCCCAGTGATCACAGCAATTACATTAGTGACTATCTGAGACAGCAAAAAGTTAATAAGTGAGCAATTATTTCTACTTCAAAGACTCTAAAAGTTATTTCTGAAAATAAAACAGTAGTATGAAATTTCAATACATAAAACTAAGAAATGCATTAGTACTTTAGTGTCATGTATCTTCAGTTTATTTTCTTCTGACTTTAGTTTCCAAATGGATTAAAGTTACAGTCCTTAGTACAATGTGCTACAAAATTCCAGTCTTAAGAAAACAGAAAAGGATGGCTCAATTTAATATACATGTACAACTGAAAAAAAGTTCTTTGAATGTAAATGATCCACAGTGGAGAGAAAGTGGAATATTTATTTTTAAAATTTCCTAATTGCTTGTCTCTGCCCAGTAATATCACTCCAGTTACCATCCCATTTAGTTCTCTAACGTAGCAGAACCTCTCTGAGTCAGAAGAGATAGAAGGTAACTTCTCATATATTTTTCCAGAAAAAACATGGTGCCGAAGCAGGGGTCATACGGTAAAATTTTCTTGTATATTTATAATAGCATTATCATTGTAATGGGAAGACCTCGGATCCCTGAAGTGGTGTCTGTTTTCTGCTTTTCATCAGAAAGAAGAAATAGATTGGTGTTTAAACTACAGGGTTTTTTTACAAAGTTGATCTAAACAAAGATGTTTGGAGCAGTGAAAAATAAGTTAATGAAAAGCTTTATTAAAGTGTTCTCAAATTTTAAGCAAACCTATCCCTGTACTCCTAAAAAGCCTAAACCCCAAACACCTCAGTGTGTTGCCAGCAGGGCAAGTATTCCCATAGTTCAGACATAGAACAGAATTTAATCGGAGCTTGATATTGCTGACCTTTCCACATTTAGGAAGTCTGAGGAATATGGATTGCTATTTTGGAGGGCTTTTGAAATAATATAATAATTCCTTGTGATCTCTATTCTCACAGGTTCTATAATCTCCCTTTCATCAAAATGTCATCCAATTTTTATATTAGGTAAATGTTTCTTCCTTTTTTGGTTTCCCACTGAGGCTTGTATTCATAGTTTTCAGTTGATAACAAGACTTACTCCTGGATGCAGAGGTTTTCATAAAAGTTGACATAGCCCCCTGAGTCCGATGCAATTAAACCATTAGTAAGGAGCTGTAGCTTTGGTACAGCTACTGAGTGCATGGCAAAACTTCAGACTTGGTCCAGGTTTTCTGAAAGAAAAAATCCCAATACATAACGATTTTAAAGTTTTTCACAAAACCCACAGTTTGAAAAAACCTTCTCTACCAGCCAAGTGGAATAAGACCCTGGGTGTTCTCCCTCAGCCAGCGGGTGGACAGATTGAGAAGGGATGCAGGAAGGCATCCTACTCCTCTGACCTTGCCCTGAGAACCTTTTATTAAGGTAAGGGATCTTTGGGGCTTCTAAGTTTCAGTGGATGGCAGTGCTACTGGAACACCATTTTGAGGCAGGGTTAGATTTTGAGACCTGGAATTCAGCTGTAGTTCAGCTGTCTGTATCTGAGAGTCATCCGAGCTCCATTTATAGTTAATGGAGAAAGGAGAGAGGTTCTTCCAGGGTGCAATTCATCTCACCTGTTTTAGACATACATTTATTGATGAGATGACTCATTCCTTAGAAATGCTCATTTATCTTAACTTTGGCAATATCCATGTAACACCCTACCTAGTTAATGTTGGAATAAAAAATATTTCATCCATCATGGATGAAGAGACTTTAAATGTATAAATGTTAGGTTGCTTTTATTCTGCTTAATCAAGGAGAATTTTACATAAAGGTGGTTCCTCATGTAATTAGAAATCAAAGCTCTTTTGGCACTGACAACATTTTCTTAAGCAATATTTAATTATCACTCATGTTTGTTTGAACTATGCCTCTCAGTGAATTCTGTTCAGAATTGTTTTAGTACATGGGCTCTTCCTGAGTGTAATAAATGCATTAGAAATGTGTACGTATGTAAGAATTATTAACTGCTATACATTGACCACCTCTAAAAATATAGTCAGATGTTGAGTCCCTAATTTTTGGTTCAGTAGTCAAACAGTCTTTGCTACATGTAGACTATTACAGAAGTGGGTTTGAGGGTGGTGGTATATAGTGTGTTCTTCAAAAGAAATTAATTATCTTTTTCTAAGCTGTGATTTGTTCTTTATTTCTGTGGTACCGTGAGACTTTCCATCTTTTTCTATTCTTATTTCCTAGGCTAGACTAAATTCACCAATGTAAAGCAGACTTACTATGTATTCTAGGGGGTTTAAATTTTTTTTTTTTTAATTTTTAAAAATATTTTTTCCTCTGAACTCATACTCTAAGCCCTGTGAAATTTAACTTCCCAGAAAAAGATGCAGGTGTATTCTATATTTTTCATTTGATGTTCTGATTGCGCTTCACACATAATAATATAGAGCGCCTTTACTTGTCTGCCTCCACATTCCCTCCAAGATAAAACGTTGAATATTTCAGCACTCCCAGTTACTTGAATGCTTGCACCAATTTCAGTAGTCCTATTGCCTTCCCTTGCTGGAATAAACAAGCATTTCTCAGTTCTCACTTAATTACTTGCACTTCTGGCGTTGGTTTATGAATTATTAAATAATCTATTCTCAGTATGTCCTCTATTTACTTTCATAATACCTGACATGAAAATTACTGTTGTATGATATTGCAACCTCCGGACTCTTTAATTTTGTTCTGCTTTCTCTACGAGTCACGTCTGATAAACTTGTAGAAGGACGGTTGTCCTATTTCCCCGGAAGCCAGCAGAAATCACATTATCCTCAGTTTTGTAGATGGTAACTCACAGTGAAGGAACCTGAAGTGTATTTTGTGTGTATTTTCTTTTTCAGTTTTGTTTATCGGTGCTCCTTAACTCCTCTTGTGAACAGATGTTATTTCTTATAGAATATATCATTACTTTCAATCCTTGCCTGCTATCTTTGAGATCCTTTCTGGCTTGTTAATGCATTACGTATTTTTTTCCTGCAAGGAACGTACCATGCCTTTCCCCTCTCTGATGTGCTACTGAGTTGTGTTTTAACTTGTCTTAGTGTTCAGTCTTATTGAAGAGAGTTTGTTTTTTCAGACTGCTCAAAGTCCTGCTGAACATTATGTGCATGTTCTTGACATGCCTGTAGATTAAGTGGAACTTAACCTGTCCATACTTTGTTATAGTGCAGATCCCTGGGGTCTTTTCCTAGCTAAATTTTTATTTCACTGTAATATCCTGGTTTTTTCAAATACCTCATAGCAACTGATCCACCTCTTGATACGATTAATTGATTTTATCTCTACTGGAGAGAAATCACCTTCCAACTCGGACTGTTCATAGGTCACCCTAAAGCACCTTAATTAACTTCCCCCCTTCCACAAGAAACCCACATTCCTGTCAGTTCTTTTTACACACAGCTGGTAGGTTTAACATCAGAGTTCCTGATTTTGTTTCGCTTCTGTGATCAAAAAACATGAGAAAGGTAAAGTGAGAAAATTTCTTTCTTCCTTTAGAGAATTTGGGAAGAAATTAGAGCCTTTTGTAGGTGACTTCATAGAGGTTTATTTTTAAGTAGGTATGATCTGTTTGATAGTCACATATATGTAGGTTTTATGTGAAGCCATATTTACCATACTGCCATTCCAGGCATAAAGGAGGATAACTAACATTTTTAAGTAGAATATGTAGTTATAATAAAAATACAACAAAAATATCATTAGCAGTGTTATTATTACTCTAGTCTGAAGGATTCCGTTTGAAACACGCGGGTGCTTCTTGTAGGCAAGACTTATATTGATTGCATTAATTTCTAGGTAAGATCCAGCTACTAACATCCTACTTCAATGAAAAAAGTCATATTTTTTGTGAAAGCCTATACTGTGGCAGTTTACCCAAGTAAAAATCCAGCATTCCAGGATTCCTTCTTCTCTTCCTGTCGCAATGAAAACCACAAACATCGTACTTTTGAAAAATATCTGATTTCTTTTGGAAGAAAAGGGAAATCCCGTGCGGTTCTGATTTCATTTCTCCTTTACACAATAAAACATATCTAGTTTTTCAGTTTTCCTCTAAATGAAACTCTTTCTTACTAGCCAAAATAATATTTTATTGTTTCATCTTGGTTTATTTATGCTTCATCTTTTATTTTTGCATTGTCTCTCTGCTTCAAATGAGATTCTGCCACCTGTTTCATTTTTGTCGTCCCAAATGATGTGTAAATCAATTAAAGTGTATCTCTGCAGTTTCTATTTCTTGGATGTAAGTTTTCACTTAATGCTTCTAAGCCTCTAAATGTGTGTAATGTGTTCCATTGGAATGGAAATAGGGATAATTACGTTTGCTTGCAACACATCGTATATGGTGAGACCTCTATCTTTACTAATCCCAAAAACTGTAATCCGTCCTATGCAATTACTCACAATTTACATTTTGTCCATGTAATGAGGAAATATTTTTTTCTTATCATTCAAGCATTTGTTTTGTACACATATATTTATATGTCTGTACTGAAATTCCTACGATATAACATTTTGAAGTACACTGTATATTCTGGACAGCAGAAAATCTTAGTGAAATATCTGACTGTGTAATCCGTCTGGTCTGACCAGTTCTCATTTGTTAGGCGTCTCTTATGATCAACAGCTGGTAGGATTAGACTGCCCTGAACGACAAGGATTTAGCTTGCTGTACTTACATGCAGCTTTAGTGAACCAAAAGGTCATCGGAAATATCTGCTAAAAGCAAAGTAGTATGATTAATCTAAAAATTATTAAATTCATTTTGTAACTGGCAGAGTTAGGATTAACTGAGTGAACTGTGCCTTTAAATGTATAATTTGAAACCTAATTTGAAATGTTGGTCAGTAGAGACCCCTAAATCCAAACTATCATCACTATATTGACAGCTCATCAGGAATATCACCTTTCGTTACTATTTTCCTCAGAAAAAACAGATAAAAATGGCTTGCAAAAAAATGAAATACTGTGGTCAAATGGATGCTATTTACTACAGATCACGAGGTGTTTGCAATAATAAGCTCACTGAAGTGAGCAATCTCATCTCCCGTAGAATAAAATCACTGTTTGTGCATCTTTTGTATCCTTGTGAGGGACAGGGTCATTTATATATCGTACGCAGAGAATCACCATACAGAGTTCATGTAGGAGGTAAAAAACAACCAAAATTCTGTTTTGGGGCTCTGAGAACACCAAAAGCCCTTTCTGCCCCTAAGTAGCCCCCCAGGGCTGCACGCACGCACACGCGCACACACACACACACACACACACACACACACGCCTTTCCCCATCCCTTACCCCATTTCAGCTCAACTCAGTGCCGTCAGTCCATGCCCCCGTGATGCTGTGGGGATGCTGGTTTCTCATTCTCTCCATCACAGATATGCCTGGCAGGGACCCTGTAGGCTTGTCCCCGGTCCTGTCATTTTGGTATGGACCTGCCCAGCAATCATGGGTTCTGTCTGACCCTGGTTATTTTTACCAGACCTGATCCTATTCCAGACTTGTGGATTGACTTCCCAGATTTACACTGAACCTGCCTTATTACCATGAACCTGCGTGAAGATGTCACCTCGTGGCTGAAAGTGGCTGTTCTCTCCAATGCTGTGCTGCTCCCCTTGCTGGGTTGCTGGCTGGTGAGCTCCCTGGTGCAGGGGCTGTGCTATTGCACTTGCGCTCCTCTTCCTTAGGGAGCCAGACCATGCTGCTCCCCAACATTTTCTTCCTTTCCTTAAAGCTCCATGTGTTCTTTCTGGTACAGACCACAAGTGCGTTGCAATTTTATCTCCTCTAAACTCATCATTTTTTACAGCCCACTTATTTATTCGATCTACTGTCTGGATTTGCTAGAGATTAAAGAAATTAAAATTTCTTATCTTGCAGTGCAAGTTCTTTATTCCTCAAAATCCCCGTGTTTCTTCTTTCACAGGTGCAGGGTGAGAGACTTTGTTGTTCACCTCTCAAACATCACTAAATTTGATACAAGAGCTATGAGGTAGGCAAGTATTGCTGCCATCAACTTCACAAGAAAAATGTACAGCCAGACTTGGTAGCAAACTTTAAAACCTTTATTTCAGTCATAGGAGCTGAATCAAAGAGCAGCTCTGGCAGAATGAGAGAGAAAAAACAGTTCTCTTGCATCCCATCTTCTCTTTTGCCTGCAGCAAAAGAGGCATCCTTGTCTTCCTGCAAAAGCATCTCTTACAAACCCTTCATTACGTGGAACTTGCTCCTGAGTAAACATATTTGCACCCAAGTAATTTTTGAAGTTGACCACACATAGATTAAATCTGTAGTATGGTGAAATACTGATTTCATCTAGTTTTGTAGGCAGAGCAGTGCAAAAGTGTCTTATTGGGTCTTTTTTGTTTTGTTTTGTTGTTTCTTTTGTTTGGTTGGTTGGTTTTGGTTTTTTTGTTTGTTTGTTTGTTTTTTTTTCCTCTGAGTGATGTACTAAGGCCTCTGAGCACTGGTTTGTGAAAATTTTCAGGTTTATTGATGATCAGATCTGGTAGTTCCTGATTTGGGAAAATGAAATACTGCTGTCTTTGAAGTACATAAAGTTAATATAAACAGACGTAGAGCTACAGCCTTCCTTAAATTGTTAACAAGGGTCTAAAACCCCGTGGGATTACACTGCTTCGGTATGATAGCTGGTACAAGATTTCCTTAGCAACTGTGGATCCCCATAAAAACTTAATGCAGTTGTGTTACTACTTTCTACATCAGTTTCCAAAAGTTGAAATTATCCTATTTACGCAACAAAGAAACAGAAGCACAGTAGTTTACAGTTCTCTTTACTTGGAGTTGGTGGAATGAAATGATTGCTGCTGAGCTCTAAAGCTGCTTGTACCTAAACTGCTGGTGATACGCTTTCCAGGACTGCAAGCATCTGCTAAAACAAAACATGCAACATTTTGTATTCTCAGTTCCACAAATTTCATCCAAAACTGGAATGTTTGCATCAGGAATTGGCAGCTCTAGAACTGGAGGTGAGGCTTTGCAAACTCTTACTTTGGACCTAAATCCAAATCAGAAGATTCTGTAGTTAAGTTTATCTGAAAGAAGTTAAGAACCTCTGTAGAAACAAAACCACAAGTTACCGTTCCATGATATATTTAGAGTATTTATAAAGGAAGAAAAGAACTTGAGGTTGGTGGGGAAAAAAAAGTATGGAAATAGGAAGTAAAAACTGGAAAATATAGTAAAAATACTCCCAGACCAGGGACACAAGATGACATGCATCAGACATAGGTCAGAGCATTGAAAGGGAAACATCGTCTTTTAGAAAAACCTTGTAAATTCTTACAAAGCTGAAAATATCTTGTTGAGATAATGGGAAAGAATCACCTTTCTTTTGGCAAAATCTCCACAACAGATGCATCTGAAAAACAGCAAATATCTGCTTGGAGCAGTGAAGGGAAAAGGTTTTCAACTTCTTTGGCACAAAATCTAGTAAGGTGTGTCTTTTGGGAGAATAATCAGTAGATAAATACAAAGTCTAGGAGCTCTGAAAGCCACAGATACTTTTCTTCTAGCAGATGAGCCGGGGAGATGTCAAAGAAATTTTCCAGTGGCTGAATTTAAATAAGTGTTGCTCAGAAAAAAACCCAAACATACGCAATTTAATTCCTCAATTGCAAAGTTCTGAAGGGATGGAATCCCAGCAAGTCAGTAGACAGTCTGAAGTATAATTTTTATAATCATCAGCCTTGTGCTCACCACTGAAGCCTATTCATAAATATTAATAATATTTAATGTGTGTTTTTTATCATTGTTCATATGTTAATAATAGTTTAATTTGTCTAAACAGTATTCGGTAAATCAGCAGTTTTCTGCTCAGTTTAGCTGAGTAATGTTAATCTAGTCTTTCTTTGATTAAAAGACTGACTAGAACTGGTTTCAGAAGAAAATCGAGAAAATATCAGAAAAGCAAATCTGAAACTATAAAAATTCTTGTCATACAGAAGAACGTAGGACAATATTGGATAGAAGCACATGACAAGTTGTATTCCTTTGGGAAGTGCGTTGATGCTAAGAAAGGAAAATGTTACGTTTTGTCAGTAGCAAATGATAGTTTTAATGATCTCACACTAGGTAGAAGGATTTTGGACATCAGCTGAACTATGATCAAGAGAGGTTTGTTTTCTTTTGTTATCACTGAAGGTTTGTTTTAAAAAAACAATTTTTCTTTGTATCAAGAAAGACTTCTGTTGTAAGGAACAGTTAACATTGTTGCTGGAGCTAAAATAATAATTCAGTTTTACTAGTATAGTAGCAGAAAGTCACTACTGATCACTTTTTGTTAATACATTTTCACAGAATGAGTTTAAAAACTGGTAACATCACAGAAGGATAAAGGATGTAACTCAAATCTTGACAGGTTGACCATTCTGACTTGCTTCTCTGAGATAAAACAATTTTTAATAAAAAGTTACTTATATGTCCACTTGTTTTAGTCATTGTAAAAGGTTATAAAGTTAAAAATGTGTCTTAGTAATTTTAAAGCATGACTAAAGGGGATTAGATGACATAGAGGCCATGAAAGAAGTAATTAAGGCAGCTGGTGTAGTGATGATTGTCAGGAAATGACCCATACAGTGGGTCATCAGAAAGTATCTGCATATGATACACAGGCTTCTAAATTCTCCTGTTTAATATCACGTATTTTTCATCTTCTATTTTCTGTGCTTGCATGTGGGATACCTGTTTTACACTGATTCGCTTCTTCTATTTCTGTTATTACAAACAAATTAAATAGACAATCACTGCAATTGATGTGCTCATAATTGTATTAACTTAAAATTGGTGTGCCACTCTCTTCATTTCAGTCTCTAATCATGTTGCAGACTAAAATCATTTTTGCTTATCTGTTAGGAATAGTAACATGAAACTGGTTTTGCAGTCATGTGGCTGGAGGAAAACCAGCAGTGATTAAGACAGAAAACCTTGAAGTAGTTATGTGGGAAAAATCCCTAAATTGGTAAGCCAGATTGCTTTGTATGTTATCTGGCTTCTCTGTCCTATTAGGCAGCTCAAAGAGGACAGTCTTGCCACTGTTAAACAGGTGAAAAAATCTGTTGGTACAGGGTTGCAGGTGCCACCTTCAAGTAAACCTCACCTCTTGCTTCCACATGGTATGATGTGTGGTCTAAGAGAGGGGTAGGCCACAGAGGAGTTCATTAGGCTTTATCAGTCCCTAAATGATGTAAGCTAAGCTCTGCTGATTCATGCTAGGACCAGCTGAAACCAATACTTGAGAATGTGTAAGAGTTTCCTTGATGAGTCTTTTTATACTGTCTCAAACATCACTTTGGCTACAACAAAGTTTTTGGTTCTAACAGCCCTGGAAATACAGGGGAATTGGTCCCCATCCCCATGACACAAAGTGGGAGCCCAGTTTGTGGGGCTATGTCTGAACTTTTTTGCCACACACAGTAAAGTCAGTGGTACAGCCATTGATAGTAGATTGTGGTCGTAGAGGAATAGTGCCTTGATCACATCTTAGGCGAAATGGAAATAACTATGGGTGCATATATCATTGTCGAGATCACTGCTTGTCATTACAGATATAAATGCAGTCCATCTGCTTCCTTCTACTGGCTCTCAGTTCACTAGTTTGCCTTTTTCTCAACTTGTGACAGGTGAGGAATGATCTGACTGGCGTCCTTTATGGCGAAGACATCGAGATTTCAGATACTGAGAGTTTTTCCAATGATCCCTGCACAAGTGTAAAGAAGCTTAAGGTACGTGTTGCTGTTTGATGAGAAAGAGAAAGTAGTGACCTTTTTTTTTCCTATAAAGAGGAGTAATGAAACAAAATTTGTGTTAGAATGACGCATTACTACATTCCATTGCGTAATAACATCGAAAAAATGGCATTTTGAGGGCCTAGTCCTGCTTAAGTTAATGAAGGTCTATGTGTATAGTAAATATTTTCAATAGTTCCTGATAGTGTTACTAAGTAAAAAAAGTTGTTGCTGGCTTAATGTTTGCACTTAAAGCCCCACTCATAGTGATATACATGTGAAAACTCTTGAGGTTTGGAACCAGAACACTTTTAAGGTAAATTATCATGTAGAAAGAATATTGAGCCTCTTTCCATTAGCTTCATTACACATTTTAGATTGAATTCTTTGCTAACATCATCTGCACGATTTCATACAAATCATAAGGGAAAAAAAAGGAAAACTAAATTTGGTAGCAGAATAATTTCCCATCCTTCTCTTATTATAACGATTTATTAGACTTCTGGCATCTCATAAAATTAAAACTATATTTTAGCATTACCATGCAGCGCAACCAGCAATAAACTAGACACAGGAGATATGAATCTTAAACTGCACAGGACCACGAAAAAAATGATTAAAAAGCAGGAGAAAGCACTTTTAAATGGCAAAGATCAAGTTGTTTTTGGCATCAAGTACATATGACACACAATCAAAGCCACAATCCTGCAAATACTTAAATATGTGTAAAACAGGTTACAAAAAAACTTAATAAACTAAATGATATTTAAAAAAAAAATTAAAGCAAGAATATTGACCTAAGACTAGACCACTACTGAAGCTAAAAATGTTTTGGAGCGTGGCAAACCAAGTGTGCTTTATTATTTCCACAATCTAGAGATGAAAGGCTGAATGTTTAAAGTATTAATAGGTAAAGATTATGTTTGCAGGAAGCCATTTGTGTCTGTCCAGTCTAAGCCAGTTTGCATTTCCTGTCTGGGTTGAAGAGACTCCAGTAGGTGTTACACTAAAGTCCACATTTTTGATTAACAATGGTGTAATAACAAGAAAAAAAATGCATACTGAGCATGTGTCTTTAGGCTGGAAGTCAGAAGAAGAAATGTGATTTCCTGTGTGTGAACCACACACTGGGTTGTTTCGCAGGGAAGACTACAAGACTAAACTAACAGTATATTAGTTATCTCTTTATTTCTTCTTCAAAACAAACTAGTAAAAAAATAAATAAGCAATTGCCCAGAAAATTGCTTGTTCTTGACAGAAATATAAGGTTAGTTGCTGTTAGGTACAATTTAGACACAGAATTTAGCTAAACAACTCTAACAATGTTCATTCCTTTCTTCAGCATGTAAACCTCGTATAGGTAAACAAGTATCTGCTTGCTTGAAGTACCTTTTATTTTTACAAACACATTTAAATTAATGAAATTGATGATTATGGAATTGAAAACAGAAAAATCTAGTATGATTTGCAGAAATGTATTTTATATTTCTCTTGATAACACCTTAGTTTCTACTGCATTGACTCCAGCCTCTTTGCATCACAGTTGAAAGGTAAATTTAAGCTTAAGGCTATCTTTAAAACTCATTTTTTTGTTCAGAGAAAGGGATGCATTTGTACATCCATTTAAATGCTTGGAAATTCTAAGCGCACACACAGACAAATTGTATGAGCAATAACATTTCTGCATCCAACTTTTTCGTATCTTGCATGTAGGACAAAAGAATTACCATCGTGTTATGACGGTGGGAGTTGATGTCCTCTAACTCACCTTCACCATCAGTGATTCCATAGCTAAGGTCAGAGGCTCATCTATAGTTCTTCAAGTGGACATCCAAGCATTTAGAAGGCAGAACGTGTGGCTACCTCTATTGTCAAAGTTACCCAGGTTTTTGTAGATTTATTGATAACCTCTTGACTGTCAGATACATGGTAGAGAATAAGACAGAGTATTTGAGCTATTCAATTTAGGTATCTCATAAAGAGCCTGCCAAGACATTGACTTTTCCTGGCAGATGAGATATTGTAGCAATCCTTCTCTGGAAAGCTAAATAATACAACATTGTGATGTTATTCATTAGAAATGAGACAGATTAAAATCTGCTCAAAGAAGGGAAGCTCTGAAGGCTGAAAAAAAAATAGCTGCCTATTTCCAGCATAATATGCATCACTCAAAAACTCTGAAGAGGCTAAAGAGTATCTCATGTCTGAGGCAGTTAGAAATGGCAGTGAAGGAGACGAGTTGTTCTTCATCGCTCTGAAGAGCATGTGTCGATCCTCACTCTCTTCAGGGTTTATACTACTCAGCTGCTGGTGCTACCAGACATTTTATATTTAATAGCAAAATAATATCCTCACCTTTGTGAAAGAGAGAGGGGAGCAAAAGAGTCATTAATTTTTGAGGCTGTACTATAGTCTTAATTTATAAAACATTTTTATGCAGGGTTTGCCACAACTGTGAGTAAATGAAATGTAACTGTTCTTCATTTTCTTGTTTGAACCTCGGTCCATATGGGAACATATGTATTTCTTACTGAGGGGCAAAGCTTAAATGCTGATATTGCTACTGTAATCTCTGTGAAGAGTAAATATGACAGCTCACCATCTGGCAAATGGTCTAAACATTGGTCTTTTTATGTAAGTGCAGTTTTGGGAGTTGCCTTCCCCCTGGGATGTTTTTAATCATCTTGTAGATCACCTGCTTAGTCCCATGAATTAAAACCTCTTCTGTCAAATACGTTTTAGCTCCATGCAAGCAATTTACAGCTCTCTGAAAAAGAGACTCGACACTTTCTGGAATCCAGTGGGTGGTTTCTTTGATCCCTATGAGGAAGTTTCACTGTGTTAACTTGCATCATTCTGCAAGGGTTGATGTAAAGGAATAGTATGTCCTTGCAAGGAAATCGTGATGGTTTATAGTCAGTTAACACTATGAATGAAGGGGTACAAAAGTTATGCCCAGCAAGCATCTGATGTATCTCTTTGCATGAGTCTGTAATGTGATCTTTGACCCACGAGCACTGATATGAACCCAGCTCTGATACACTTCCACGCAGACTTCATTATCCATGCAGATAAAACCTCTGCAAGGGACTTGAGCTATCTGCAGTTGCATGAATTTGAAGCTTCAGTGTCTCTTATGAGGGACGGAGCCAGCAGACCCAAGCCTGGCATCCAATGGATCTAGGCTTATTTGCAGTCTTGAATGCAATTCTTCAAGAACAAAACTGGGGAAAATGTGAAAGGGGATGCAAAGAGTGGAGTTCAAGAGGAAGAGGCTGGCTGAGGAGTGTCTCATTGCACAGAGGAAGACTGCTACGCATGAAAGAAGAAGAGCTGTTGTACAGACTTTCCTAAATTAGCTCCTAAATTACATGTGTTTTAACACACAGTTCCTTGGTTACATGATTGCATACTAAATTGTGTGATAATCAGGTGGAAGCAATGTCTTAAGGTGTGAAACCACACACCACAGACGCTATGACTTCAGTCTGAATGTTGTCACACAGCCAGTGGGCAGCGTTGCTGCGTGTGCACTCTGGGATTATTATTTATGAGGTCACATAGTTTACATCTTTTGTTTTTCTTTTTTTAAATTGGTTCTCATCATGTTATAAAATGGAAAGGAATTTCTTAAATTTTAAGTTTGATTATAAGGTGCTGTGCCATTTATTTTTTAATCAAACTCTGCTACTCTTTTTTTCAAATATTAAGTTTGCATTTTTATGTTCAGAGCAGTCAAGTGACTCAGAGCTGAGGTACCAAGAATAACCAAATTATTTTTAAAATGTGAAAAAAAGAAATGGTAGATGAGGTGAGTTTTTTTGTGGATAATTCCTAAATCTATTTATTGCCCTTACAAAAACTGTAATACTATTGCTGTAATTTGTGTAATTTGTTTGTTTAGTTTCGTGTAACCTTGTTAGATTTGTTTATAAAGAATCTAATCCACTTGAAAAAGATTTACATTACTTTATCAGTCTGTGGCTAAATATAAAAATGAAGAGAAGCAAGCTTACTGAAAATGCACAGGTTCAGAATGAGCAAAGCACATTACATTATTTCTGATTTAAACCATGCTAAGAATGATACTGTTTTCATGCATTTAATTACGGAGGCATTCAGATATCTTATTGCACTGTCCATCATAATATTTTCTGCTGAACAGGAAATAAACATTGAAATTATCTAAACTAAAAATCTTTGACAAATTGATTTAATTAAAACTTAAATGTTTTTTGCCACTGAAAATCATACTGAATCATATGTTTGTTTTTTCCTTGGAGAGGAAAAGAGCTATGAGTAATTCTAAACAGGCCTTATATGAAAGAAATGAAAAATTTGATTTGCTCAAGCTTTTGCAGAGAACTCTGCCTTTGTGTGAAAGAAAAGGTAATGTGAAGTCATAAAAAGATGTCTGTTCTGTGTTTTATGGATATTAGAAGCAATTTTTCATGTTAGGAAGAGGTTAGTCCTGTTCCTGTAGAAATATTTTCCTGCATATGGTCCTGAATTTAGGAAGACTCTCTTAATATGTTTCTAAGTATGAAAGTAAAATTATGTCTTTGGACTTCAGTCATAGGTTCTTAAACTGTTATGATTTTTTTTAATGTGTGGAGGTGGGAGGGAGTAGAGAAGGAGTTGACAATGTGTTATAGTGACTACAGAGAAGATGTTGTATGAGTAAAACCTTTAAAAATTACTAAAGCAGGCATAATATCAAGGCATTTGATCTCACAAATCTCATTTCTTAATTTTACAGCTTTATTTCATGCAAACAGTGATAAGTTTATGTCTTCAACTAGTTTTACTATGCAAAATCGTAGAAGAAATATTGCAGGGAAGCAAGAGAATATTTGATATTTTAGTGTTCTTGAATACTAATATTTGACTGTAATATCAGTTTTACTCTCATTAGTACTATAGCTTAATTGTTTTCTACACTTCAGCTTTTTTTTTCTTTTGTGGTACTTCAAGTTCTTGAACTTATAGAAGGTGAAATAGTTCTGTATTAATTCTGTCTTCAGCTGTAATCTGTGCTAACTCCCTGCATGATCTGAATGGCCAATTAAAGTGGTATCTGGAAGCTGTGATTGTGTTTAACTGCCACGTATTTTATTCAATCCACAGGGTAATGATGTTCGGATAATCCTTGGCCAGTTTGATGAGGAAATGGCTGTGAAAGTTTTCTGCTGTGTAAGTAAATATATTTAATTGCATATCAGAATAAAGAATGTGCTGTATTTGAATAAAAAGTAGCTTGAGCAGAAACATTTCTTCATGGAGTTCAGCTCTATGAAGGTTTATATCCTAGAGAGAGGTTACACATGCTTAGTTCCATTTCTCTTTCAATAAAATACTTTGTACTTGACTTCAGTGGAATTTAGGTATAGACTGCATGGTTAGCTTCTTCTTATTACTTTCCTGTAGTGGAATTAAATGCCAAATCAAACTTGAGCATTGCTCTTCACATCAGATCCAGGGAAGTACTTGCATTTGTAGCAGCAGATAGAGAGAACTGCAAGATTTCAGTCTTGTCCAAGAGTTGTGTTCTGGTGGTAATATCTGTGTGCATGGGTTTTGCATGTTTTGCTCTTAAAGAATAAGAAATTCAAGCCAGATCCTATACATTCTAACTCAGCAATGCTAATAATTTCTTCTACTGAAAATGTTGCTAATTGTACTGTTGTCATTCCCATCTGGTTGTTGTAGATTTTACATGTATTACATGAAAGCAAATATTAGTCGGCAAAAAATAAAGGTTTTTTTGACCATAACAGTAAGACTAGCAAACGTAAAATTCCCTGTCCTCACCATTTGTTTGTATGAATGTGCTGCAAGCTTATCCACTGTTATTGCCATTAAAAGTAGCAGGATTAAAATGTGGATCTATACTTGTACTGGCCTGAAAAAAAAGTCTCAAAGAGGCAGATTTTAGTGGCCTAAATTTTGAATAAGTACTGGATTCTTAGTCTAAATATTTAGATTAATCCCGTATGATCCAAGAACACAGTAAAGATAATGAAAAAGCAATAATGACAGCATCTAAATTTCTGAGGGTGTATTTTAGTGTTCACTTAGTGAGAAAGTTACCTATCCTGGGAAAGAAAGGAAAGGCAGAAGTTCAAATCTGAGTGCTACATGTGCCTCAGATGCATTTTGGCTCTTATTCAGCAGCTGTCCCAGTTGGTGGCAAAATTTGGAGAAGAGATTGTAGAGTATATTTGGAAGGAACAAAATCTGTTTTCATCCAAAAGGAAATAGAAAGTATTATTTTATTTTTCATTCTTCTCATCTCTGATAGGTCTTTGTATTTAGATCTTTTTGTACTGCCATTTAAATTGGATTGACAGAGATAATCGCCTATTTTTTCATTCCTGGAAGAAAGAATGGTCCTTCTGCAGCCCAGATCCTCCTCGGATCTCTTGGGGTTGGGCTGCATTTCCCCAGCAGAGGAGTCCTGGTCAGAATTATCTTCCAATCCAACATCAGCAAGAGTTTGGCTTCATTTATGCCACTGAGACATTTGTATTCCTCTAAAATTCTCTTCCAAGTCCATGTGCATGCGAGGCCACTGAAGCAATCCTGGAATTCCTTGGAGGGGCAGGCTGTCCTTTAGTCTGCATCGCTGCCGTCCGACGGGTGCCGGGGAGAGGGTGTCTGTCACACGAGCACCGGCCGCAGCCTTCTGTGGCTACGGTTTGGTGTGAACGTGGGGAATGTGCTCTGCTTTGAGCAGTTCAAAGTGTGATGGCTGCTTCTAAAGTACATTAGTGTCAAAAATAATAAGGTGGATTTTCCTGGAGCCTGGAGAAATCTGAAAGATCATGTATTTAGGCTTGTACAAATGTATTTATTTGAGAGTTTCAGCAGGAGACTGAATGCAGGAGAGGGCAGTTCAAAGTAGGTCGTTTACATATTAATGCACTACGGTATGTCAGAAAGCTTGTTATTAGTCATAAAATATATTGTTGACTCATGCACTTCTACAGATATATGTCTAAGAGCACAATAATTTGGATATGTCAAGTTTTTTAACTCCTCTTTTCCAGGTGTATCTTCAGACAGGTTTCACTTATGATTCTCTTATATTTTGCAGGGTTGCTGATGTCAGTCAGAGAAAGGATTTGAGTTTGTTAAAGGAAGATGCTTTTTCAGTAGTGCAAGACTTTTTTTTTTTTTTTTTCTGATTGTGGTTATACCCTTAATATTATTTGGTAATGACTTATGTAAGTGGTAAAATCATTAAAGTCTTCCTCACTTTTCTGCCTGGATTCGACAGTCATATGTTGTGAGGTTTCCTAAAGACATGCATAGGAGTTTATATAAGATCATGGAATCATTTAGGTTGTAAAAGACCTTTAAGATTATCAAGTCCAGCCATTAACCCAGCACTGCCAAGTCCACCACTAAGCCATGTCCCTAAGTGCCTCATCTGCACATCTTTTAAATACCTCCTGGAATGGTGACTCAGCCTCTTACCTGGTCCCTTATAATCCTGATAGTGAAGAAGTCTTTCCTAATATCCAATCTAAACCACCTCTATTGCCACTTCAGATCATTTCCTCTTGTTCTATTCCTTGTTATCTGGAAGAAGAGACCAACACCCACACCCACACAACAAATGGACTAAAAGATAGTATAATTCAGTGGCAAACTTTAAAAACAGGACAAGAGTGGTTCAAGCCAAAGTGAATGTTGGCAGGTATTTCCTACAAGGATTTAAATAAGCTTAGCTGTTCATTTATCACCAGTGTCAAAAACAGTGAGCAATTTTAGTTCTATGGGAAATCTTAGCTTTATGATTAATTTTCACCTCAGTGGGATGAATGTGATGTTTTCTTTGAATAGAAATTAGGGCCTTTTTGTCAAAACTTAATACTTCAACAATCAAAAAATTGCCAATAATTGTTTACTACACATGAGAAATATCTCTTACAGGAATCTCTTTGTTGTAAATAAGCATTTATTTGTGGATTCAAACAAGAATGAAAAGTTTTAAAAGAAAAAAATAAAAATTCAGTTTCTCAAGGGCAAAAATTGTCCATGACAGTTTCCTGGCTGCTTGACAGCAACTCAGGGCTCTGCATCCTACATGGGGCATGAGAGAAAGATTAAGGAAAATGAGTGACTGCTTTATGCTGTTCTGGTGTTACAAAATACGTGCAAATCTTCTTCAGCTTGCTCTTGTCTGCCAAAAAAGTCTTCCCCTCAGAAACTGAAACTTGTAAGAATTGGTCTGTGTGCATTCAAACAGTTCAAGAAAGATCCACATGTTTCAATTCTATCTTTTAAGCATCAAAATCATCTCCATTTAGCAGAATCAACAGAGAGAAAATGGTGGCAAAAAAGCATTATTTTGCAATAAGTCTTCTGGGACCCAAACACTGAAATGTCTGAATGCTATCAGCTGTGCTGTTACTAGAAAAATGACTGCATGGTCATGGTGCTCAGCCTTAGAGGAGCTGATTTTCTTCCTTCTTTTGCCTTCCCCAGACTACTCTTCAAACCCTGTCACTCCACCATATCTCAAAGGAAGAGCTGACAGCTCTTGAAGTTGTTTTGAGTTTTGTTAAACCAGATTGTTGCAGAAATGTGAAGGTGTAACCAGTCTTTCAGGCAACCGTGTTGGGAGCGATCCCTTGTTTCCAGGATGAAATTTCTGGCTATTTTGCAACTTCCAATTTTTAGCCCATTTCCCAGGGCATTCACAGATTATGCAGGAAACAGTACAAGTGCTTATGCAAACAGAAAATTTCCAGCAGCTCTAATTTCAGGATAGTTCACAGCCAGTACTTTCTGGCAACACACAATTTGATACTTTAATCTCTATAGAGCAGAGGAAGCTACGTAAGATTGTCCTTCTCTAAAAGCACTATTCTGTGTCAGTTTGTGTCCTCAGTGACTCGAAAACTGTCAGATAAAAAACACTGAGTCACTGAAAGGTTTTTGAATGACCAAACTGTATGATGAAAACTCTTTTAGAAGGAAGTACTGCAGGATGGGATTGCTATTTTCCTTGCAGATGGACCAGGAATACAGTGTCTCCGTAGCTGTGCAGGAGTAGAGGTGGGTAGGAGGACAGAAGCAGATGTGTTTCTGGAAGGCTAGAATTAACAAGCAAGAAAAAAACAAACCATTTATGTGGATTGTGGAATAAGTAATATATGAGATGCAAGACACTGGGTTTCAGACAGGACTTTCAAGCAGCATTGCATACAAAGGCATGAAATTTGATTTTGGCTGAACAAAAGCTTCTGCAACCAAGGGCCAAATAAATCTGCTTTGTGCACAATACTGTTATGAACTGAGTTGGCACCATTATAATAGACTTCACAGATTTAAAGCCCATTTTTAATTTGGGTATTAACATATTTAGGAGGCTGTCCTATTTCATATATTCTGCTATTGATCTTTACTTATCTGATAGGCTTTTCGTATGATCTTTGGGATACTTTTCAAAACAGTTATTTCAGAATGACTAATGTGTCCTGTTTGCATTCTTATAATTTCCTTCTTCTGTAATATTTTCTGTGAAAATGTAGCAGTTTTCCTATTAAGATCTCTAAGCTTGCCCCTTGTATTTCTAAAAATTAGAATTTTTATCTTAGGCCTTCTATCTCAAGTATTGCTTATATTAGGAGCCAAAGAAGCATGAAACCTGTAGTTTTGAAATGAAGTCTGATTGAAATGTCAAAAGAAAAATATCTAGTTGCAAGACAGTGAGAGAAACATCTGAGATAAGATTTGCTAATTTTATCCTAGAACACTCTTCCCAATCGAAAAGAATATTTGAGAATAGATCAGCTTTTAGGTACAACAGCATATGTGCCTGACTAAGAAAGTATTTCTGTTTCTTTTTATATATATCTGCTAAGTATTGAAAGGAGATAACTACCATCTCAGTGTCTTGGATTGAATACAGCAGTGGGCTGTATTCAGAACGTCAACAATATAGAATTTCACATGAAGAAAATTCTTGCTGAAGAAAAAAAAAAAAATTAAGATTTTGCTTTATCAATTCACTATTCACTCATGCTCCTCAGAAGGAACTGCTAACTTAATGTTTCTGTGGTCTGCTTTTTAGGTGTCACCTAATTCATATTTGCCATGTGTGATTTGATGTTGTCTATGATCCAAGTTTTCCTGTTATCCTAGTCCTTAGTTTGATACAAGGGCGATAATAACTTAGTTTAAATGTGGTAGCATGGTGGTTCTGTCGCTTATGTAATAGCTGTGTTATAAAGAATTTTCTGTGCAAAGCTGTGCCTTCTGCTTGTGTTCCTCTTTAACTCCCTCAGTTCTAGAATACACTTTCATTTTTCTGTTTTTGAAGAAATGGTCCACTGAAGAAAAAACGGAGTTTAGTAAATTTTCTTCTCATGTCCTGAATTCTAAAGTCAGGAGTCTTCAAAAAAAGACTTCATTATTAGCAAGTAATTATTCTAAACTGTTCAGAATACTTGTGTATCCCAATTACACCATAATTTCCTTAATAATGAAAGAAAGTTAACAAAAAGCAATTGGTTTTATGTTCAATACCTCTATTAGAATGTCCAGTATCTTTTCTGTTTTTCTTATTTGCAGGCTTATGATGAAGAAATGTATGGCAGCAAATATCAGTGGATTATTCCAGGGTGGTATGAAAATCTTTGGTGGGAATCCTGGATTAATTCCTCACAGTGTCTCAGCAAAAATCTTCTTGCAGCCATGGAAGGTTATATTGGAGTGGATTTTGAGCCTCTCAGCTCAAAAACAAATAAGACTATATCAGGAAGGGTTAGTATTTTCCTTCCACCTATTTTATTATACCATCAGTTCTCTCAGTGGTGTGTTGGCACAGTAAAGCACCAAGGAGGGAGGTGAAGGTAAAGGGTTCTTCTACCAAGAGACCTGGAAGTCATCATAGTTAGTTTCACCACTTTCCACTAGTTTGCGATTTTAAAATATTTGAAAATCGAATCTAATTCTCTACAGGGTAAGAAAGCAGTAAAGTCTCTTGCTTCAAATCTGCCCTCTTCCCTCTGTATGAACATTATAGTTAAATGCGCATTAAAGTTTGAATTACAGTCTTTAGTATCATGTGCTGTGTCACATGAAGTTAAATAGTTGAGCACAGAAACAGAAAACTCTTATATTTAAATCTGTTCTGCAAACGGCCAATTTGAATGGTGCTTTGTGCCTCTCAGAACAAGGGGACAGGAGGCTTGTTTTAGATATAAAAATGTGTGGTGTTTCCATAAAGCACAAAAGATTTTATTACAGAACAAATCCATACAAACTCTGACCAACGAATAAACGTGCCTGATTTTGCTGCTTTTCATCTTTTTTTTTTCCATCTGCCTTTCATGCCTTGCTGAGTGAGCATGAAAGGCGACTTTACTGAAGGGCAACTCATCATATGATAGCACACCATCCAGAACGTAGTGAACTTGTAAAATATATTCAAATTGCCACCAAAATTTCATACTGAGCAAACGGTTGCTCAAGTAAAGGTTATTTGATTTGTGTTATCCTGTTAAGTGTAATCAGACAACTAATTTGCAAGGATACTTATTCTCTGTTCTAGTATTATGGCTCACCAGTGTACAGTTTTGGTTGAACTGGAGCCTTCTGTACGAAAGTAAAATAAAGCAAGTTGTCATTTATACAGTGAGGCAGTACAACTGCTTTCGGTCTCTCTGTCTCCCAGTTCTGCTTCTCAATCTCACAAGCAGTTTTTAAGCCAGGCAGTCCATGTTTTTTGTATTTTACTTTCTTTCATAATTTTTATTTTGGAGGCCTTTTCTGTATGAGTCATCCACATCTCTAAATTGGAGGGTGCAGTTTCAGGTGTTGATTTAGATTCAACTTTGTAAAATCTTAAGCGTTGTGGTAAAACTGAATTTTGTCTCCTCTACAGACTCCACAGCAGTATGAAAAGGAATACAATGCTAAACGTGGTGATGGGCAATCCAGCAAATTTCATGGTTATGCCTATGATGGAATATGGGTGATTGCCAGGACCCTACAGCGGGCAATGAATTATCTGAATTCCACCAACAAGCACCAAAAAATTGAAGATTTTAACTACACAAATCACAAACTTGGCAAAATTTTTCTGAATGCTATGAATGAAACCAGATTCTTTGGAGTAACGGTAGGTCCTCGTCAGATAATTGTGGGATGGTGGAAGCTTGTGATTTTGTGTCAGTAGTTGAAACAATTATTAAATATTAGTTAGTCTTGAAAAAGAAACACAATTGTGTATTTCTTCTATCTTCAGAGCTTCCAGTTCTACTTGATATTAAAAATTAATGTTGTTGCCTTGAGACTCTTGCTCATTACCTGTCTTCAGATGCCAAGGGATGACACTGTACAGTTCCTCGGTTATCAGATTTTTAAGCATGTATGTCATCTGAATTAACAAATCCAAGTGGTCTCAAGGGAACCACAAGCTTTGTAAGCTGCAGTGACCTTTTAAGTGAATGTTTTAGCAGTTAAGGAGTAGGTGGAATGTGATCTGAAAATACGTATTTCTCTCCATCATTTAGGTTTGGTAATATGTTATAGTACGCTGCCTCTAACTCCAGTGCTGTACATCCTAGATATTCTTGCAACATACTTCAGTTGTGATTTAAATTTATTTATAACTTGTATTTTTTTACAGTCAAGTACAAAGCATGGTCACATTGACTTAAGAGGCACTGGTCACATACAGTAGTATCCCCACTCTGATTTCAATTGCACGATTGCAAACCCATAGTAATTTTTTATTTTATTTTATTTTTTTTTTTTTTAGAATTTGTTTACATTTCTTCTGCTTTTTAGCAGAGTAAAACAGGCGATAGGAGTGTGACCTTAAAACTTCTTAATTGCTTAATTGTGTCTGAGGCAGCATCAGTAGGAAGTTAGTGGTGCATACGTGTTCAGGAGTCTGCAGAGCTCACCAAGAGAGAGGAGCAGACTGCATTTCAGGGAGAATGGTCTTCGCAGTTTCCAATAGCTGCAACAAGGAACCTGCTGGAACATGCTTTGTTGAGCAGTGTACTTGGTCTGCAACACGGCTAGATGAAGAAAAGAGTGTTTGAAGAAAAGTGTATTTCAGTGGTGCACAGAGGGGCATCTCCCTGCAGCAAGAGCACGGAGAAAGTTGGAGGGAGCTAGTCAGATTCTGTCCCCGTGTTAGCTTAAACTGTCTTGGACATCAATTAACCTCTAAACACGTTGAAGTAGCAGAACTAACATTGTCACGCATGTCAGAAATTGGTTCAAGGAGGAAATGCCTACATAAAGACATGAACATGTTGTAAAGGCTCAACCTTTTGGTGTCTGTGTTAATTACTGAAAAAGCTTTCTGTGACGTGGTACAATTGAAACAAATTCAGAATTTCTGAGTAAAAACCAACCGTATGGCAAGACAATACTAGAATGTGGTTGCTTGCACAATATGAATTTTGCTTTCTTTTTGTACTGAATTTGACTGAAAGTTTCAGTAAAACAATTTGTTATCGCATTGCATCCGCAGTAGGACTGGATCTTTGATGAAGCTTTCAGACAGTAGCAGCTATGAACCAGACTCTGCAGGGACTCAGTTATATCTGACATGCATTATTCCATGTGCAGTATCTATCAATAAGCTTGAAATTGAATATTGCTATGTAGTTCTTTTTCAGTTTATTGTTTGTTTTTTTTTTTCCTTATCCTTTTTGCCTTCTGTTTAGTTTTGCAGCCAATTATGGTGAAATTGATAGATTTCAGTAGCGTTGCTTAATTGCCCTTCACTGCTCCCCCTCCAACAAAAAACACCCAAAAAAATCAAACCAAAAAAATCTAAGATTGAAAGAAAGCTCTTTTTTATTAATTTCAGAGACACCAGCAAAATCTCACAAGCATCCCTTAAGCAGGAGAATGAGTCAAAGCTTCAACAACCACATTCAGCTATGTTTACCTACTTTATTGTCTCAGTTATAATGGTTTTAAAGAAATTACTGCATGATTATTCACTGTATTTAGTACCTGTCTGAGGTGCTTGATAAAATATTTCTCTTTATCATTGGTCAACCAAGTTATAATGACAATGCACAGCCCAGATCTGATAATTGTAAGGATCATGCTTCCTGTAACTGTAATTCACAAAAACATTTTATGGGGATAGATATGCAGAGAAGAAAATCTATGGCAACTACAATTTCTTAGGGCATAAATATAACATATCATACTCAAGCTTTTCCAGACAGCATGGAGAAAAAGAGTTTTAGAGGAGATATTAATTATTTTGCATTGTAGTGTTCAGAAAGTTGAAGAAGCAGATTGATTCTTACCAGAAATATTTTTAAACTTTTTATTCTTCAGTCTAATAAACTGCTGTCATTTGTGACCTAGTTTAAAACTTTCACTGGAATATAAGTTCTAAGTCTTGGAGTGCTAAATCTAATTTCATTTTTTTCCAGAATATGTATTTTAATTTAAATTTTTTACAGTTTATTTTTAAAAACTTATTCTAAAGAGGAAAAGGACATTCCTTTATTCAAGAGTATCTGTGCCAAATATTAAATGAGTTTTGAAAAAAGAAGAAGAAATAAAAGGAAGGACTAAATCTTATCAATATTCAAAAACTCATCCAATAATAAACTATGTTGTTGTTTATTAGTTAAGAGAAGATAGACAAGAAGCTGTAGACAAGAATCTAAAACTAGAAAATCTATCAAGTAGAGACCTCTTTCTCTATGCTTTCTGTGAATATGATATCAGAAACACTGTCATGTCATAAATAATAAATCCCTTTACCCAGTTTTCATTTTCTTTGAAATTATTTATAGAAAACCACACCATTGAGTATGGGGAGGGGTTGTGGAATTCTTAAAACAATTTTGAAAAGGCTTGTTGGGATGAAGTGTACTAGTTCCTGATTATATAGAATATCATTCTTTCAGCTTTCTGTTCTTCTTTATTTTTTTAAATTTTTTAAAATTTTCTAGGAGACAGCATTTAGGAAACAGATAAGGCTATTGCCTAGAGACTTGACATGACAAATCCTATTTTTATGCATCAGAAACTCAGTACAAAATGTTATTTATTCTAATTCTGCTGTCAGAAATCTATTGGAAGGGAAATTATGGATATTCCTTAAATATTCCTGAAGGTTCTACTCTCTTTCTGGACTATTTTTTTTCTTAGCAAATTGATTCCTTCTGTTAGTTTGCCTTCATGTTTATCAGACTTATACGACTTATAGTCATGTTGATTACCATATAAATTTCTTGTATATTCTGAACACAGAGCAAGGAAACATAAATTTAGTGTTTTATCAGAAAAGAGTAATACAGCTATCTGCTACAGGTTTTAAAAGATAGAGTAGATACTGTTTTACAGGTGGAAAAGGATTTTGTGATAAGAAATGCAAAACAAAAGACCTGTAGAGATCTTCCTGCAGTTTTGTTAATCTGACTGTCCTAATTCTGGAGTCGGTTTCACTGGTGTTGGCCATTTTCCAATTGAGTAAGGCATTGTGAGGTTAGAATGACCCCTCTGCAATGACCAGCTTTCAGGACAGGAGTGCTTTTGATTTGGGACTAGCTTGGCTTTCATGGTGTGTATTTTTCTAATTCCTTGTTTATCAGAGCACTTGATTAGTTATAAATGAGAAAGTTGCTGAAATAACAAAATAATTTAAAGAATTTTGAACTTTTTTTTTTTTCCACTTTTCTTAATCCAGATTTTTTTGACACAGGTTAGATGTCTGAGGAGTTCCCTTATATAGTTGGTAGAGGTACTGGAAATAATTTAGATTTGGAGGATCTACTGAGGTCTCTGCTGAACTGTTACTACTTTGAATCAGTACAGAGTGATAAAATGATGGGGTAAAAAAACGTGTCTGGGAGATGTATACATCCACATTTCAATTATAAAGCATTTTATAGTATTCTACCTATAACATGTTCATGTGTGTGTGAAAGTTGAGGAGAATTTTCCACAGAGCCAGAGTTATTCTCCTAAAGCAAGACGGTTTGTCTAAGGGATGATTTTAAAAAAAGGAGTAGAAAAGTCAAACTTTATTTTGTGCAATGCTACCATAATATAGCTTGCAGACTTAATAATTAGTGAAGTCTTCTAAGGATACCAAATCATATTTAGTGTACATACTGAATCAAAATGCATCTAGAGAATAGAAGGATTTTGTTTTAGTAGTTTTTTCCCTTTTATTTTTATCTTTGTAGAGACTATGGATGATTACACAGTAACTTACAATTACAACAATGTTTATATTTGTTCGCAAAAAAAACGTTGGTTGTAGTTGGAAAGATGTTGGTGTTGAAAGAATGGTTTGGGTTGGAAGGGACTTTAAAGGCCATCTAGTTCTAACCCCTCTCAGAGCCCCATCCAACCTGGCCTTTAACACTTTCAGGGATGGGGCATTCACAATTTCTCTGGGCAACCTGTTCCAGTGCCTCAGCACCCTCACAGTAAAGAATTTCTTTCTGATATCTAATCTAAATCTGCCCTCCTTAAGATGGAATCCATTTAGTCTTATCCCATCACTACATCCCCTTGTAAATAGTCCCTCTGCAGTTTTCTCACTGGTTCCCTTTAGGCACTAGAAGGCTGCCATATTAAATACCACACTTGTTCTCAGGATATTAAAAGTTTGTTTTGGTTCCATGGGAGAGCCAAGTAGTGGGAAAAATACAGTGCATGTGAGAGATAATTTTCAATTCCTTTTTTATTCAAAACATGACACTATTTTTTAAAAATGTTTTCCTGTAATTTTCTATTTGCTTCACCTTTGTCACTGATGTGAAGTCATGAATATTATCATTCTCACTGATTTATGCCTGAACTGTTGTTGCGGGGTATTCTGCTGCTTGCATTTATTGCTATTATCTACTATTATAAATCAAGTTTCAAAATTGTTAATTTATTTCTCATCCTTATGACCTTCTATTATTTCTGTGTAATGGAAAAAGAATTGCAGTGGAGGAGTAAGAAAATTAAATACAGTGTTGTCTTTTCCTTTTATGTCAGCCAGAGACTAGCACAGTGGGATAAAATTCCATCACAGTAGCTGCTGCACAATTAAAAGCACAGCCATGAAATAGCTTTCAAGTCTGTCCCTGGCATCTTGCATTTGAATGGATCCAGTCATATTTCATAACTGGAAAAATGCTTATTTATATGAAGTTTGCTTTGTGTTTTGATGCTGATTATTTCTGAAGATTTCTCTCAGCAGCTTGCCTCCAATTTCCAGGCTTCGGTAGCCGCTGTGCTGTACTGGAACCTCAGAAATACAGGAGGTATTAGCAACGGAATAGGAACAGGGAGAAAGTAGTTATTTCATGTCATCCTGGAAAAACAACATACCCAAGAAGGTTAAATTAAAAAATGTGTCGGTCTTTGGCAGAGAATCAGATAAAATTAGCATGGACTTCAGCAGGATGAACTTATGCTTAATATGGGAGTCTAACAAACATTTCTGTTACTAGCATTGATCAGTGCAGCTAATTTTGCATGAACTGTTCTGAATTAAGCCTCAAGAGCTATTTATAGCTGCAGTTAAAATTTCTTTGTTGGCATGGCTGAGGTAGGATGAATAGTAAAAGTATTGGGGGAGGGCAGAAATTTCAATCAAACAATTTCTTGTTAATGTAGAATAGAGCTATAAAGTACATTTAATTTTATAAAAGAGAAGGGGGGGTTGAGGTTTAGTGTGCAGTGGAATACTGAACACTATAAAGACATCTGTTACTGAGAAATTATTTTGAATGTTCAATCAAATTGGACTTGATTTTGAGCATTTGAAAATTTCTTGTTGGACATTAACCATAATTGGGTGATTTGAGGGAGTACAACAAGCTAGCAAAACACATAGTCAGGAAAATCTGTGTATGTATTCACACACGTGCAAATGCTCACAACCCCACCGACTCTTGGCAAATCTCAGGTTTTTTCTACACCTCACCCCATGAGTGTGAACTGTTCTGAATTCAATGCCTTGCTTTGCCTTTGCATTTTTCAGAACTTGATTTCTTTTAGGGTATTTCTTGTATAGCACCAAAAAAACCCCAAAAACAACCTTGGTATCTGGCTGTGTGTAAGACCCCCTACAGAGCTTTTTGGTTTTCTTGAACCTTGAATCTCAGTTTACCAGAGAAGAGATGAACATGGTGGATCTCTGACTTCCTTACTCCCTCCTGACTTCCAGTACATTATCCAACTCCCATGAGCAAGCGAGAGCAGTGCAGTGGGATGATGAACTAATTTTTTCTCTATGTGGCCAGTTCATTTAGGAGACTCTTCAAAACAGAGAGCTGCTAAACTAAGCCGTGAGCAAGTTTACATAAGGTCATAAACAATGTTTGCTCATTAGGAAAATTCATTGCAAAAGTTTTCATCTGCCAACAGTGTAAAACTGCATACAAAAGGAAATACTAACTTTTAAAAATGAGATCTGAAATTAACTGTGACATTTCAAAGATTAGCCCTCAAGCTAATCAGCAGTTGACGATTTAATAGTTATAGTAGGTGTCAAATAAAAAAGGCTTTAGTCTGAAGTTGTAGAACACTTACTGCAGTGTCTGTCATTTTAATAGCTGGATATTTGATGAAAATAAATGAACAACATACATTTATAGAAAAGCTAGGGAAACATTTTCTGGTTGATATATCTTAGCTTCCTCTGCTTTGTATTTAATTTTATCTGTATCTAGACAGTGTTTGACATAATGCTTAATATGCCCTAGAAGCTGCTTTGTTGCTACTTTGTGGACAAAGTGGGGAAGTTCCTACAAATAATAAAGAAAAAAAGCACAAGGGAAGGTGATTGCACTGTCTGAGTGGTGGTGCATGTTTGTACTTCATGGGGTAGTTCACTTCAAGCTTCTAAAGAAAGAAAGCACATTTCAGTAGTACCACAACCTTAGTTTTTTTCTGAAGTGTGATTTATTTTGTAGCTGTTTGTTTCTAATCCACCTTTGGTTTATATTTTGAGATTGCTCTTTTTTCTTTTGTTTTGTTTTTCTTGTCTATATTCCTTGAATTTGAAGGATGAAAAGACTAGAGAAAAAAGTTAAATTTATGGAATGTGGAAGCTCTGTCCTGCTCCGGATCAGCAGTTAAACTGGGAGAGGGTATCAATGGCTTGTAAGCAACTTTTCAAGACAGGTTTTTTCCTTCTCTAGTTGGATTTGTCTGAAATAGGTACAGAGGGCTCTTTGAAAATAGCAAGATACTGAAAGAGCGGGCAGTGTGTATGTGTTCAACAAGCAACATGGAACTACTGGTTCTGGTGTCTGTTGAATAAGCAAGACATCGTTTTTCCTGATGTTTAGATGGCCTTTTGTGTTCTGTTTAGTCAGAAGTACTACTAGGTAGATTCCTTTGCCACCTCTTCAGCATCTAGCAGAAAAAGAAGGAAAAATGTTATTTACCTTCTATCACTGCATTAAAGCCCTGTGCCCTGCTTCACTAAGTTTTTTTTATAAGAGATATGAAACGTTGTGTGCCTACTGAAAAAGGGTGATAGGATAAAATTCTACAGACACTTATGGAGAAATGTCCTGCTTGCAGCAAGTGTACCATTGAAATACGATCTCCTAAAAATTATAGAAAACCTGGAGTAGCTCCATCCACCTGTACTGTAACTTCAGACCACATCAGTATCTTGTAATCAGTGGCAGATGACACATCAGTGTGGATCTCTGGTGATGATCTCATTATTTTCTCATATTTTTTCAGCAAGAAAATATAAGCACCTCTCTTCATTGTATACAAGCCCATAAAAACAGTTAAGAGTTTGCAATATATGCTATAAGAACTGCTTTGACAGAGTCTCCCCTGCACTAATTATCCAAAATGGAAAATAAGGTGAAAGGCGTGTGGTGTTGACATGCCTTTCAATGTTGCAAATTCTAAATTTCTGTTTGAAATTCCTCCATTTCTGTCACTGAAACAGCAGGTGCAATCCCCCAAGGAAGGATTAAAACATTGCTGTAAAGGGAGGTGCAGAAGGAAAGTGGAGTGTGATGGAGAAGGGAAAGTCTGAAGGGCTTTAGCTGCACTGGGACCTGGTGCAGTTCTTGGTAGCTGTTGTAGCACATTGTGTGTCAGTCAGTACAGCAGCCTAGCAAACAACTGTCTTGAGAGCTATGATTACATAGTGCAGGTTAAAATTATTTCAAGCCTCTTTCAAGTAATGTTGTCTGTGAAGGAGGACTGCACCTTCCCCAAGAGAGAAATAACTTGAGTGCAGAGGGAACAAATGAAGTATCAGCAGGGTCTGTGTTCTGGGTGGGAGGCCGTAGCTATGTCCCTAAACTGCACACTTGTTTTTTAAGAACAATGATTCTGGAAAGGAAGACTGCAAAAGAATGTGTATTTAGGAGAGTATAATGGGAAGGAAAAAGATTTCCTGGAAAGCTCTTTTCTAATCTGCATCACTTAACAGTTCTGAGTTTCCAGTCTCCAATGTCTCTTGTTCTGGTTCTGATTTGTTTATTAGAGCTTAGAGTTTAATTAATGTCTTCTTACCTGACTGTGTGTTTCCTGAAACTGATTTTACTGTGTTTGTTGGAGAGCAGATGAGTAACAGATTACATCAAGACCACAGAAATATGTCCAGATAAGCCAGGTGTGCATGGGCCATGTGTTCAGTAGCTGGGCCATATAAGTGTTTATCAGACGGAGCTTGATGGTCTTGAAGAGCCAGCGAGGCTCTTTTCTGGTTACCTGGCCGATGGTGTGTGACTCACGCAGGTACAGGCTGGTACAGGCACAGCTGAACCATACCTCCAGGTGTGTATTTGTAGATGATGCAATGAAGCTTAGGAATAAAAAAAAAAAAAATCTATGAATTATGGGCATTCCAGAGCAACAGTGGTTTTCAGTGGTACAGTTATTCCTGCATTTGGTGTCCGTCCCTAAGAGAAGGAAAAAAGATTTATGGCAAATTTAAGGATGCTACTGTTTCTATCTGATATGTCTGCATTTGCAACTACAAGCAAAGACATCTTACATGGGTATTTCCAAGCCCTCAGCTGCCCCGTGGTTTGGGGATGAAAACCACCAACCAGAGCCTTGAGGTGCAGCATATTCTCTCAGTGGTCACAGTGGTCAGAACAGCAAGATCAGGTATCCTGCGTCAGGCTCAGTCTGTAAAGTCTTTCCTCAGAGCTACGTCTGATTTATATCCCTTCCCTCCTAGAAGAGAGCACTACAGAAGTACCTGGTTTAGCTTAATATTTGGGATGTGAATGCTTTCCTGTCATGATTCTTGAGTTAAAAAACACTATCATTTTGGAGTTAACATATTTTAGAAATAGTATAAAACTGAATTCCTGAGTGCTTGAGGGAATTGCAGTTCTTGTTTTATTTTTCACGGGAACAGATGTTAGCCCTGCTGCCTTGGGATTGTTCCAGCTCTGGTAATTCTGTTCTGTGTACCTAAAACTCTCACTGAGATTTCAGATGGATGAGGAAGTTATTATTTACTAGCTTTTCACCAGGACTCCTCTGAGACAATAAATGCCATAAAGATGCAAAATTTTAGTATTACTGTTCTCTCTTCTCTAAGTAGACTTTCATTTTATTATTATTGCACTGTACAGGCAAAATATAGTAAGATTTTTACTGGTTTTATCCTGTTCTTATTTCAATTAGGGACAAATCTCCTTTAGCTTCATTGTGAGCAGGAGCCGGTTCTTACCGAGCAAAGTGCTCTAATAAACAATTTGCAAATATAACTCAAAGCATTATTCTAAAATCCTTTTTGCTTACAGAATATGTAGGAGAAACTTCTTTTGAAATGCTGTCTAGAATTAGTGGATGTGTTCTAAGAGTGCTGATCAGGTGTAGTGCTGTAAGTTAGTAATGAATGATTAGACTCAAGAGCTTGTTCAAGCGCATTTGGAGAATGTGTCGAGTGTACTAGGTGGAGTTACATGACTCAGATGTCAAATAACTGTGCATTATTAAAATAATGTGGTGGAGTATAGCAATTTAAAAATAATGTCTAGTGATGACTATAAGAGTCTGTGACTTTAAGTGCAGATCGTGTAAATCAAAGAAATGCTGAATATTTTGGTGATCACTTTTGCTCATTGTATATATTCTTTTGGCTCAACAGTGTAATTCTTTACTGGGTATCAGATGGCTGGGAAAATGAAACATGGAAAAAAGATAAATGATAAACCTCGAAGCATACAAATAATATTCTGAAGGCTGAAGCAATAGGAAGAATATTCATAAGCCAGTTTGTCGAAATCTCAAGAATATGTTTTCTACTGTTTTTTGAAGAGTTGTGTTCATACTACTCTAAAATCTTCTCAACATCTGCTTTTCTTGAGAGTTTAAAGAATGAGTAAAGCTTATAAATGGTAAATATATTTCTAAATATGCTTAGATCTGAAAGCAGGTTCACTTAGTAAATAGATTCTGAAGTATAAAATTAGTTCTAACTTGCCTATTTTTATCCTTTACAGCACTGTTTTGGATACTCTAAGAAAAGAAATAAAATATATACATTTTCTATGACAATTTTTGTACACATTTACAAAGATCTATTTATTCAGGTTAATTGTACTTCTCTCCATTGTTGAATAGTTGCTTGGCAAACTTTAATTTATGTTCTGCCTTCGTCTAGGTTATCCCATCAGTGGGCAATTTTAAAAAGCTTTTAAAAGGAGCCTTTTTTGTCTTCAATGAAAGTGACCCACTTGATGTTACAAGAATTAGGATTTAGCCTGATGGGAATTTTTGTGTGCACCTAAAAGCAAAATTTTCCTTTGGGGAATATTTTGGAATGTGACATTTTTACTTTATGGCCGGTAAAAAACCCTTAACTTTTAAAACTGTATTTTAATTCTCTGTTCACACTGCAGCACTTCTGAGCTTTTAACTTCACCAATTAACATATTCTCCACTGTTGTTAATCTTTACAGCAGCTCTAGGCAAAAATATTCCTTAACTTGAATATAACATTTTGCTGAGTGTGAATCCACCTGCAGCAGTGTTAAGAGTGGTATTATTAGCTGACTTAGCCTGGAAATGCTCTGAGGTTGTCGGGTCTGATGTTCAGTGGATTATATTTTCATACATCACTGTTCGTCTTTTCTGGCAGTCATGATTTCTATGATGAACTAGTTTTCTTCCTTGGAGAGGTGTTCCAGTTGCAAATAGGACTCTTGGAGCCTGCAAGCATTTTAGTGAAACACAGGAAAGTTGAAGTATTATAATGGCATTTATTGCACATAAATGCACAGTACATTTTCAAATAGTTTTCTAGTATTTTTGGAGTCAGCTTTTAGAACTTCTGTATTTGCTACCTTCTGCTCTTCTCCCCACCATCTTCTCATAGGAGATTGTTCTCTCAGCTGCTGCTGCTCCTGAGGATGGGTTCAGCATTTTCTGGCCTCTGCTCGAGCAATGTGAAGATAGTTATTTTTTAAGATTTCATAAAACAAAAGCGATCTTGCACTTCAGTAGAGTATATGGCATGGTAGGATTTCCCCCTTGGAGTTCTTCACATAAACATTTGGAAGGTGATGAAGCAGAAAGTGCAACAGGGCCCTTAATGGAGCCCTTCAGCACAGGACAACATGCTCCACTTGGGCTGCGTCCCAGCTCCAGTTCTGCCATGATGAAGCAGGCCAAGGCCAAAGGCGGCACTTGGAAAACTAAAGTAGGCTGCCTTTTTGTTTTTCAAATTTTTTTTCCCCAACCACCTCATTTGAACAATTTGTAGGTATTTCTACTCTATATATTTTAGAAAAATAATCCTAGGATTCTGTCATCTACATTATCACCCACTTTATATCTGGTCCATAGAGACAGCTGAGGTTGTTGGCATATGAACCCAAAGAACTGGACAGGAATCAGACTCTTCTCTCATTTTGTTATGAACAGTTTTAATCAAACCTGGTACCTGTCATGCTTCACTTGTTGAATCTTTCTGTGTGACAGTAATTTTTCCAGTTTTGTAATTTGTATTGACCTCAAATGCACCAAAACTTATAACCATGCCTCCTACTAACCACTTTCAGAAGTCAGATTATTCTGTTAGAACATGGTCTATAAAGAAGTTCACACATCTTTCTGTTGTTGATACTTTTAACAGCATCTATATTTTTATATATCAGCCTCCAACATCTAGCCAAAGCTTCATTAAACCTTATTGTCTCTCTTAAAAAGTCTTTTTTGCCTTTCATCTAAGGACTTCTCGGACTGCTTTGACATTATATCTTGTATATGTGGCTAAGACAAGCAGAGCTGTACCCAGCTCTCTCACTTAAGTGTCATCAAAACTTTCTGGCTGAGTGACTCTTCATCCTGAGCATAACCTGCACAGTTTCTGTGTGATGCCACTTATTTAGTATCAGTTGGTGTTATAACAGCTAATTAGATGAAAACAACCCAGCTCTAACCAAAACAAGGTAATTTGAATACAAAGAGTGAACTCACCGCTAAACAATATCATAGATTGTGTAAGTAAAGCTGTCCAGGGCTGATGTTTCATCATCACTGCGGAGTACACTCTGCGTGCTTCTTGGTGACGTGTAAAATTCTGAGTGTGACTATGACACTGACAAACTGAAGAATTTTCAAGAGTAACTCAACACAAATCAAGAGATTGTAGAGAATTATTTCAGGGAAGAGCAGTCAATAATAATGTATTTTAAAATCAACATTGTTTTCCATCTATGATGGATTGACATAGCGGTTCTTGTCTGCATAAATTAGCTGAGAGCCAAGACTTTAACTGGAACTCTTTGAAGAATAAAGTTACTATTTTATAGTTTGTAAATTCTTCTACTTTTTCTGCCTCATAAATTGTGTCTCGACAACTTCTGGTGAAATTCTTCTGCCTGTGCAGTTTCAGTTCTGCCTCATTCATCCTGGTTCAATTGTTTCTGACTGTGTAATTAGGATGATATCGTGCATAAGCAGTCATCATTGTGAGGGCTGCAGAATAGCCAGAGCTAAAAGCCACAGCTAGAGACTGCAAAGAGTATTGTCCCAGGAGTGAGAGACGGCGGCAGAGCCTGGCAATTTTCCCTCCCTCCCTCAGCCACCCCCAGTGAAGGACAGGGTCCTGCTCCATGCAGTGAAGGAAATAGCTTGTTGATTCGTTTGTGGAGTCTCAAGCACTGGAGGTCTTCCCTCAGGTGGCTTCCTTGTCCTGCACGCTACTGCTTGACTTTCTTTCTGGTACACTGTGGTGTTACTGCATTTGCCTGGTGACTGTGGGGCTGCAGTTTCACCAAGTTTGTGTTGAGTCGTTTTGGTTAAAATGTTCCTCAGGAGTTACAAAGGGGAGAGGAAGTTTCAGTGGTCAGTAGAGCATGTCTGAGCTGAATATGAATGCTGTGAGACAGAGGTAAACTTCTGTAGCCTGGAGGTTCTTGTTCTGCTGAACTCAGATGTTTGCTGCAGACCAGAGAAGCACGTGAGCATGTCCAAAAGATACTGCAATGACATTTTCTGTTAGTTATTCATAACACTGAGTTTTCTAAGATCACAGTCAAATCTCATGAATTTTATTATTGGTGCTTTCGTTACGAATGACACTGAAGACTGGCATTTGACACACAAAATGTCTAGCTTGTCAGTTAATTTCCTTTTTTTTTTTAATTAAAATCTTTTCTCGGTGTCAGGCTACACAATTTCTTCTCCATTATGACAGTTTCGTTGATATAGGAGCAAGGCAAACATATAAGAAAAGCAATTATGACACCACAAAATTTGATCGGGGATTAAAAGTATAAATTGCCCGAGGTAAGAACACACAGATCAGTTAAACTGCATCTAGAAATAAATCAGTCAAGCTACACATACAGCTGAGGGATAATTGTTTGCTGGTCCCTTTGGATGAGTGCACAACAAACCGACACAACATTAAACACCAGGTCACACACTGGCTGCTGTGAGTAGACCTCAGCAGCATCACAAATGCTTTCTAAGGACCTTTCCATTGTAAATTCTGGAGTTGTTAATTGATTCATGATTTTTTGTGTGATTTTAAAGCTATTCATTTTAATTAGATTTATCCTGTAGCCTACTGTTTAAAAGCAAAAACTGTGGCACTGTGGAAATTTTGATCTCTTTGCATCTAGATGATGTTTTCTGCTAGTTTCCATTTTGAATTTGCAGGTTACAATATGGAGGCCAAAGAGCCACAATTAATATTCTAGAAAAGATTCAGTGCTCAGCTTTCAGCCTAATGTTCCAGACCCGTGCGTTTTAGTGTCAAGTTTTCCGTCCTGCAGAAATTAAGGGGAAAGTGTATGGGAAGAAAGACATCCTTTAATGGTTATTTCCTAACAGTGTAGAGCAAAGCAAGCTTCTTTCTGCTTTAAGTCTATTTTCCATAGCACAGCTGTTAAGTCCCAAGGGACACAGCATGGGACAGTTCCCCAATTTGAGTCAACCCTTGGTCTGTGAGAGAGAGGAGAGAACCTGCTCCAGAGCACTTCTGAAATGCATCCCAGCTGCTCCTGGGCTACGGAAGAAGCTGTGACAGAGGGAACAGAAATCCCTGTAGATGTGGTTCAGAAAACATTTGGATAAGTAACTGTAATGAATCATGAATATTAAGCATGCTTTCCCTTAAAACCTAAGTAGTGGCATCTGACTCATTGGGCTCATGAATTTCAGTAGCTGTTACAGCAAATAACATGTACATGGACAGAAGGAAGGAAGAAAGGAAGAACGGAAGGAAGGAAGGAAGGAAGGATGGAACTACTTTGCCAATTATTTCTTTTCATATCTATTTTTTATGTTTGGGCATTTGGTGTTTTTAAGGTCTGGGCACTTTAGTTTTCTGTATTTGTATGTTGCAGCAGTGAGTAAATGCCAGCTGTTAAAATGTTTAGGCAACTAAAGATGCAGCTAAGCACCTAGAATATTAATTTTATTACGCAACTTATTGTTTAGTATGTACTTAAATATAAACCTACTGTATCGTATTTCTGATTGAAATACATCTATGATGTATTTCCCCAGGAAAGTGGATGATGAACTTTATGTATATCCTGATAATCATGTTATGCGTCTTACACGTTTATAGGGTTTTTTACACAAGGATTTGGATTAATTGGTAAATTGGTCAAAGGCTCACCCAGTGATGAGTGATAAAAAAGAGTGGTATTAAAAAGAACTCCATAAAAATTATAAAATTACTGTGAAAGATCCTAAATGTTGCCCCTTTACAAATACCAAACTGCCTATCTCTCTGCTGTAAATCTTGGGAACATGTAATGCAAAATCAAATGTTTAAAAACTGTATAACATTTTTCTCTACTTATACGTAAAAATACCAGGAGCAGAATAGCTGCCTTTCATATTTTCCTTCTGAAAAATATTTTCCCTTAGGCTTTCAAACTGCTTGTACTGGTCTTTCTGTTAGGCTCTGATTAAGTAAAGTGCTTAAAAACACACAGAATATTAAGAATGAGTATTCCAAATGGGCTGGTGAAGGGCTGTATTGGATCAAGTCTTTAAAGAGTACATTCCTTGTTTTGCAAAGAAACATTTCCCTTATAGAGTTAATGTTTGGTATCTTCTCTTTGTGGAACTGTTTTACAGTAATCCAAATGCTAGCAGTGGGAGAGAATAAACTGTTATAGAAAATGTGAATATTATACAATTTTTAATGCGTGTCTCAGTGAAATTAAAGGCATGTCAGGCTTAGGTTTTTCAATAAAGGCATGCCATAGCCTGGGGGCTTGTCATGGCTGAAAATCTAGTCTGTGACATGCTTTCCACTTCTCTGAGTGACATGCGAGGCAGTGCTACCTCTGAAATATATGTGTTAAGGCTTTTGCAGCCTGCATGTATTTTGTGATCTTAAATTAGAATAGAATCATAGAATATCCTGAGTTCAAATGGAGATAATAAAACTGAAGTTAGTGTTTTAATTTTAGGTTGGCTTTCTTCTTTGAGGTCTGCAAACCGTGGACTCCTCTCAGTTAGTAACAAAATACAGCTGTATGTGATACAATCCCAATGCTACACAGCAGCCTTATTTTCTCTTGTTTCTTTCACACTAACTACATCTCAGACTGCTTTCCCCAATGCTCAGCAACACCTGGCAGTACACACGTGAGAGAAGCCAGGAAAAAATTTGCTCCAAATGCTCTGTATGTCACTACTATAACCTCATTCAGCAGTGGATCTCGTATAAGAGGAACTAGTGAAAAAATTCTGAAACACAGAAATTCCTTTGTGCTTTAATGAGATTTTTAAGAAAGGAGAAGAGGGATGGTTATCTTTCTCTGTCAAAGTATTATTATTATTTTCTCAATCAAAAAAAAATAATTACCTCCTCATGGTTATCATAGTTAATCATTATTACATTATATTATTACATCATATTATTACTTTATATTATTATATATATTATTACATTAATAAGATTTTGTTGTCGTTTCAATTGTATTCCAGTTGTAACAATGAAAAAAGTTACTTTTAATAACCACAACCTTTTAGGTAAATGCAACTTTAAGTTCATGTCCCTTTACCTTTTGTTCACTGGCAGCCAAAATAAATCCATTCAGAAATCAGACAACACTGTCTATTTGACTTAAACACTGATTGTAGTTATCAAATGTGGATGGTTTGCTCTTCAGATGCTGTGGTGCACAGCCTTGAAGCCCTCCCCACTCCTAGGATGTGCACCTTACTATCATCTCTATCACGTCTCTTCCACTCCAAGATGGCAATATCTTTTGCTCTCATTTCTGTAGTTGCAAAAAAATCCTGCTGGTCATGACCAAAAACCTTGAAGCCTTTATTAAAGATATACTTCTCTCTCCTAGCCTTTGTGCTGCCATCTAATCTTCTTCTGCTACAGTTCTTCTTTACCTTTGCAGTACCTAAATGAAAAAGCTTTTTTCTCTGCTGATTGTGTCCTTCAAATATTTGTGACAATATTTCTTTTTACTTGTTATTCAACCATTCCATATAGATGGAAAGGTCTTAATCCTCCCCAAGAAATTAATCCCTATGTACTAAATTTGATTTAAATTCCTCCGCCAATGCATATGTTAAGAAGTTATGTGACAGTGAGCAGGCCATTAATTTAAATGCTGTGATCTGAGAGGGGAAATAGTGTTTGACATGCATGATGTTGGCAAAAGCTGCTTTGGTGTTGTGGCTTTCTGAATTTCTCTTCATTAATTCACATCTTTCTGCAGTGGCAGTGTTTGTATGTGATAGGAGTTTTCTCAGTGTAAGTTATTCCAGAGCTTACTCCAGACAGATGGGGCAGTTTTGCTTGTCCTTCTCTCTATTTTCCCTCTTTGCCCTTAGTTTGAAGATTAGTTTGTTCAGATCTACCTTATTTTGTTGTAAACACTGGCTGTTTTCCTGTCCCGGCTTCCACATTCCTGCAGCCTGCATGTTGTTTTCAGCTTAATCTTGTAATTAACTGCAGGAAGGTAGTGCTGATGTAGGTGAGTACAGCTGGCACCTTTCCCAGCCTTCCTTGGTGCAGTCTCTTTGCAGGCAGGGTAACAAGGATGCCTTTACTGACAGAGTATGTCCAGTTTGTTGGTCTGTGATGTTAATAAAGGCAAAACTTTTAAGTGATTCTCTATATTTGCTCGTATTCGTATTTGCTATATAGTGCTTATAAAATGCGCAGTAATTACCGTGCATTTGTACTCACTGATGGAAGACTTTTAACACTAAAAATATCAAATATTTCTTTAAAAGTTGAATGCGTCAAAATTCTCCCCAAAATTAGAATTCTGTTTTTCACATTTTAAAGTTCTACTTATGTCAGCATAAAGAAACTGTGAATTTGGTTTGGGGTTTTTTTTAAGTCTGGGTGAAATAAAAAAAATCCAAACCCCAAAGAGGTTATCAAGGGTTATAAAGCAACAGGAGAAGGGTGGAAGCTTGCTGCTACTAGTTATGTAGAAAAGCTGAAAAAATTGAATGTTGCATCTAGGAAGTTGTTGGCAAGCACTGTTTTTATGATCTATTTGAAAAACCTGACCTGATTTCACTGTAGAGAAAGGTTAAATGTAAGTTTAAAAATGACATAACTTGCAAACCACCAATTTTTTGAAGGCCATATATCCCCATCCCGCTAAAAAAAGGTGAAAACAAGAAAAATTAAAACCAGATGGTACTCTTTGCCTTAGTAGAAGTGGTCATGATTCTCTTCAGATTAGCCATCTAGGATATGAAAGAAGGAAAGATGATTCATCTTAAAAAATGGTGTCTCATGTTCTTACTTCAGGGCTGCTCTTTGGCTCTTCCCCATTTTGTATCGCTATTTCCTTTTTGATTCTGTGATACCAGCAAACCCACTATGCTGGGCAGTAAACTGAGCTCTGGTGGGAACTGGGAGTTGGGAGTAATTACTCCTTTGCCACTCACAGGGCTCTTTCTTGGTGTAGAGGTAGAGTAACCCAGGAGCAGTGGGCTTGGGCTGGTTTGTGCGACCCAGGATACTGCAGCGCGTGGAGGCAGCACTTGAGTCAAGCCTGCTCCGGAACAGGCACCATTTCCCACTCTACCTGAAGACAGATTGTGTGATAGCCTCTAACAATCATTGCGTGGTGAGAGGGCTCTGTTTGAAGGTCAGACACAGCAATCAGTGCTCTGTTGTGGAGCGTGTTTGAAGTGTATCCAACACATTTGAATTTGAATGCTTTTTCTTACTGAGTGCATATTCCTATAACAGCTATCTGCATCATCGTTCTTTTCAATGAATGGTGTTTCATGCAGTGTGTCTGAATGAAAAACTTTTGTTGTGTTTGCTGCACGCTGAAATGAACAGCCAGGTTGGGAAAACATGAGAGCTTTTTCTGGATCTGGTGCTTGCTGAAGTTTTCCAGTGTTTGTGGATTAAACGGGAAAAGGAGAGCTAACACAAGACTGTAGCTCTGTTGAATGTATTTTGCTCTCACAGGAAGTCTGTTGTTTATTTCAAATGTTGAGCAACAATATTTTTCTACAATTGATTTTCAGTTTACATCATCAGGTAAAAGAGATAAGTGGTAGGAAATAACATGCCTAAAGAGTTGGGAAGGGCTTACTGCAACAGCATCCTTAGTTCATTGCAGCGTAGGCTGAAGTTATGGAATGATAACATATCTCCCTGATAAGCATCATGATGAGATATACGAAATTTGTTTGACTGCACACAGTGACCAAACAATCTTGATTTAATACATATAGAAACAAAAAGGACAATTTTTTATAACTAACACCTACTGGGAAGAAGAGAATTAGAAGAAGGTTTACAGCATTTCATGTATAGAAAATCTAAAAATAAAGCACTGATAGGATGTTGTGCATTTGAAGAATACTTGTTTTTCTTACCATTGGTTCCTTAGATAAATTTGAAACTAAAGATGGTTCATCTCAAGCTGCAATTGGAGTTATTTTTCTAGGAAATCATTTCTGATAAAATGAAAATTTTAGAGAAAAATCTTGTAATACTAAAATAACATAATAGTTCCTAGAACATATTTGATGTGCTGGGCTACTAGACTATCACAACATGGAATTTGCAATTATTTCATTAAACATAAAAAATCAAAATAGAAAATGGTTTGTCTGCCATTTCTCTATTCCTCACCTGTAAGTTATATTCAGTATATCTTTGATGTGTGGCAAACTGTTTTTCATACACTTTATCTTTCACTTTTTAAAAGTGGGAATATTTTATACTCACCTGACCATCCTTTTCACTCATGAGGCAACAAAGAGTTATCATAGTGCCCTACTGCATGCATAAATTGTATAAATTAAGCACTATTGAATAAAGACAGAAGATGCCCTATGCTTTAATTTCAGTGGGACTATGTAGCCCCATGTAAAATGCATGTTGTTTGGATGAAAAGGTTACAATGGCCTCTGATATCCACATGCAAAATAGAAAGTCTTATCCTTCTCACTTCAGTTAGTAAGAAAGTTCCTTTTGCTTAGATATCATCTAGAATATTTAGTCCATTATTTTCCATGGGAAAATTCCATTAATAAAAACTCAGTGGAGTGTGAAGTAGCTCAACTTCTAGGAATAAATCTTAAAGATGTTCATAGGCTCAGAAAGTCTCCAAATTATGGTCTTTTTTAATAAAGTAGTGCATGTTCTAGACAAAAATAATCATCATTTGGATACATTTTGACAATAAAAGAAAAGATGAATGCTGTCTTGAGACAGAAATTTGTATTAATTATACTTCACTGATGTCAATAGAAGACTTCAGATATTTTCTATGATGCTGTTGATCAAATACTGGTTAGAATGACTGGAGACATGAATTTTCTCTCCAGATACCACCTTTAAATAGGCTATTGATAGTCTTCTGGGGATTAAAGATGAAAAGGTTTGCAACTAGGAGCAACTTTATCTCTGGATCCACTACTCCCTATGTGCACTATATGGGGCACAAAATAAAATTCAGTCTTTAAAATATAAGAGTATGAACACCGTGTTTCTTTTCAAGAGTATGAACATACCCTGGCGGAAAAGAGTACGAACACTGTTTCTTTGTCTGTCAGATAGACTGTGTCCATCCCGGGCCATAAGTCAGAGAGTGCTGGAAATTGTTCCTGGCTTCCAGCCACAAAAATTACTGTCAGGGGTTAGTAAGTAAAATCCCTTTTCTGAATACATTGAGTCAAAATTCACATCAGCAGCAGCAAGCATCTCCCCTCTTCTGCTCCTGTATATTCCCCCTGCCACATTGCAGAGGGAAGACTTCTGATGAGAAAAAAGAGAAGAGCGAGATAGATAAAGCCCTCTCTGTCTCTAGGGGTTACCAGTGCACCTTATCTGGCAGATGGTAATAGAAGAGAGTCGAAATAAGATTTGAAAACAATGCTGCATATATTCCTTTATCTAATGTGGACAGTAACATAGCCCAGCAGTACTACCTGATACCTAGATGTGCATTGAAACTTCCTAATCATTTCCTACGAATACCTCTCCAGAGGATAAAGTTTTTTCTGATACCATGAGACACAGCAATACGGCCCTTCCAGGGAAGTTGACTTGGCTTATAGGCTTCAGAAAAATGATCTGGAATAAGTGGTATCTTCCTTGTATGAGTATTCTGAGTTTTTGAAAACAACATAATTTGTATGCTAATAAGATTTCCATTATTGCAATGATTGCTTTCTTGTCCATTAATTACGTATGCTTTGATCAGTCGGCATTAGTGCTGTGCATAAAATAGCTTTACAAATATTTAATAAATGGGTTCACAATATTAGTGTTTTTAAAGATAGTTATTGCTACAAATTAAGAGATTCCTTTTCCAGCTTAGAATATGAAGATAAATATGATCTAATTTGAGAAGCAATTGTTAGCTGTTTTGCAATTATTAATTCCTTTTATGAGTGATAGAAAGAGAGTAGAATCTCCTTTTAAGTGCTATATCCTCATTCTAGCTGGAACTCAACATTGTCATATCACTGCAATATAGTGAAAAACATCATAAATATTCATTGAATGCCAGTGGCAGAGAAGGAAATACTTTCTTATTCTAATACCACTTTCATTTGAGACAGATGAAATAAAAGGCTTCTCATTAGTTATTTTGGGACATTTAATACTCTATAGGCATGCCGTACACTTGGCCAATTAGCATAGATGATAGATGACAAGAATCAAAAAATAGAAGTAACTGATTTTTAAGGGCAGCTGTGAATACAAGGTTTGCTGCTATTGCACAGAGCAGCACAGTTTGTCAGAGTATTAAAAAGGAATTTAGTCCCATTCCATTCAGTGTGTGTTGACCAAGATAAGAAAAGGTTATGATAGTGGAGATGGTGGAGAAAATAATGGACTCTGTCATTTGTCTTCCTTCAGGCTGTTCAGATATTATTGCTGTCTCTCCAAGAAGCCAAGCATCTGATGCTGGAATGCTTTAATTACAGAGGTGTCAGTGTGAGGTTCACCTCACAGTGCTTATTTGGAACTTGTAGTGTTGGATCTTCCATAGAAAAATGAAGAGTACTGCATCTTTAAACAATGGCTTCTTTGTTCTCTAGTGAGATCTCTTCTAAGTATAACTCTTCCTAGATCTTGAAGGTTTGATCTCTTAAACAGGGCTGAAGAAAGCCAAACTGATAAGAAGGCTTTTCAGTATGAGGCAACCTTCTCTTTCCCTTGTAATAGAAAAACAGGCAAAGCAAGGGCTGAGCCTCTCTGCTTGACTTGAAAAATCTAAGCTTAAAATCAGTTCAGCACCCCAGCAGAACAGTTTCAGGACTTTCAGCACAAGCTAAGGTGCTGCCTGCATTATTCCCAGGGGACTTGCACTGGCATCAGCTTGCTCAGTTGCTAGAGCACTGCTGGGGCTCTAACAGCAGTTCAGCCCAGCTCAGTATGATTCAGGGATGTGGGGCTGGGGTACTGCTCTTGAGAGGGAAATGAAAGCTCACCTTGTATTCAAATGAGTCCTTTCTGAATATAAATTAGGGGAATTAGTGTATGTTTGTGTACATTACTCTCTAAAGAGTGCAGTTATGAGTCGGTAAAGATTATCTGCTCTTTTGAGTAGTATTCTGCCACCATCAGCCTTTTGATAGACACACACAGATTTTTTTTTTCAAAATTTAAATATCAGTGTTTTCAGTATTTAGAAAATTGTTCTTACAGTTGCAAAAGAAAACATTTTAGATTTTCCTTTCAAATAAAATATTTTTAAAGTCTGAAAACTGATTTTAGCCCTTTTTCCATTGGAAAAGTGTATGTAGATTTTTCCTATTTTCCAGCATTCTTTATATGTCTTTTAAAATTTAGTCTTTTTCCTTTTCATTGCAGCTAAGTGAGGGATATACCTATTTCAAATTATCTTAAGTGTTAAATAAATGAATTGTGTTATTCTGCTAAATTATCAGAGGACATCATTAATCTGTCTACTTTAGGCATACCAGAGGCATTTAAAGAGAGTGTGGGTGTCCAAGGTTCAGAGAGCAGCACCCCAGAATGGTTCCTCTCCAGTCTCACTTTCAAGACACTGAAATTCAATCCCTGCCTCAATTCTGGAACATGAAGTTCCAATACACTTTGTGCATGAGAGAGACATTTCAGACTGGCCAGGTAAAAATCTTCCTTCTATATAAAACCAGCTTTTGGGGTGGAAAGAGAACTCAGCTGTTTCTTGTTCCTCTCCCTGTTGCAGCTCTGAGAATACCTAGTCTGCTGAGTGGAGAACTACTTGTTCTCTGCGCAAATGTCATTTAAAAAAAGAACAGGGGAATCTCCTTCAAATAATACTGTGACCCTAAAAGTATGTATATGGCCAATAATAAGAGGAACCTGAAAGCAAGAAGAAAGCTTAAAATGATAAGAAGATTCAGGTTCAGAAGCAGTCTTCTGATGGAAATAATGGAAGTAAAAAAGCTCCCCATACCGAATTTTATGACTGCAGGAGCTTAGATATTAATATAGCCCCATGAAATGCACAGATGGGTAGTAATTCCTTTCCAGTTCCAAATTTACTGACTGTGTTTCTGCCTGCACTCCTCTTGAAGCAAGAACTGAGAGCAGTACCTTAAGAATATGCGCAAATTTTTTTTTTTTTTTTCGGGGAGTATTTTTTAGGGCGGGGGGGGCGTTTCTTTTTGTGTTTGATTGGTTTTGATGGTGGTAGTGGGATTGTTTGGTTTTGTGTTTGGTTTTTGGGAGTTGGAGGGTTTTTTAGTTGGTTGGTTGGTNCAGCTTAGTGGTGTCCGAGCTGAGAAAGGAAGTTCCCTAGACCAAGCTTGGTAGTCTGGGAATCTGCTTGTACTTTCAGGCTGACACTAATCTTGTTTTCCTATGTGGATTTGCCAGTTCACTTATCTGGGTGCATCTGAATTAGTCTGCATGGCATGGTGTAGATACCATCCTGGTGTGGAAACGCTGGGGGGCATGAGTAGGAACAAGATATCTATCTGTAGCTATTCCATAGCATTAATTGGACTTTAAACACAGCCTTGAGTTAGAAGAAAACCAAAAAGAGGAATCACTTTACTAATAAAGTAACTTTACTAATAAAGTGTAAACTTGCATTTGCACTAATTTCCTCAAATTAGCTAGTGTGCCTTAAGGGGTGACAAGGGGATGTCATCTGCTGTCTTGTTTTCATCTCCATCATCATGTCCATGGAGAATCTTGAAGAGTATTCAAGTGGTATATTTCATTCAAAAATACACTCTTTATCTATTAAGTGACCAGGTATGTCTCAAATTTTTAGTATGACATTGATTTTTAATAAATTTTAGGCATAGAATGTGTTTAAAACAATAAAGTATTTCACAAAAGTTTTTAGAAGCATCCATCACAGTGGAAAGATATTTAAGTATCAGTAAACCTTAACTTTAGCAGTCTGAAAATGTAGGAAGAGTGATCCCAAAGTAACACCATTACTCTAAGCATTGCTTTATGGAGTCTGAAGAGAGCTACACCTTTGAGATCTGTGACCTGTGCCAGCTGGAAAGCTGCTATGTTGTGTAGGATCTAATGGTGTATGGCACTGATCACTCAGAAACCAAACCGAGCCTCTTCAGCACCCTCGGATATGAGTGTTTTACAAAGAACCTGCCATCTTTCCTCAGCAAAACTGCTACAAGCATATACATAGAGAATCTTTAAAGTGTCAAAACTATGCCAGTTATATCTTACTGACTCTCTGCAGGTTATTGGCACAGGTTAGAATAGCCTGAAGGATTAAAATGGACAATGAAAAGGGCTGAATTTGATTTTATTAAGAATATGCTGGTTAGATCTCCTTCATGCCGCTGCCAAGCCTGTTCAAATCTCTGTGCTCAGCAATGCTAATGCTCTTCTCTGCAGATCTCAGTCAGAATTTGATGCTGATGAAAGCATCACCTGGAGGGATGCAGTGCTGAAGAAAGGGAAGAGGATGAAACTTCTACTTCATTATCATCAAACATAGCTGTCTTCAGGAGTCCTTTCTGGTAGCAATATAGACAAAATCTGAAAGTTTAAAGAAAAGTAAATCTGAGAGTCCTAGGATTGGAAATAGCTTAGGCTAGACTTTTTAGCTTTACAGAAATAGACATCTTACATACTAATTCTGGCAATTGTCAAGTAAAGCCAAAACTACGACTGGGCTAAATTAAAAGGTTGTTAGAAGCTTGCTGTAAATTTAGATGAACAAAAATTGTTGTTTCATTCTGAAATGAAAAATGGACCCATTTCAGTGACGGTTACTGGGAAATGTATTAGAAAGTCAATGCCCTGGACAGCCAGTTGCCATGTGCTTTGAACTGTCTTAGTTAATTTGCCAAAGAAAAGCTCAAAATCCTCTAATCACTAGAAACATTTTATGAATATTGAATTAAACACTTTGAGTTCCTGTGTAAGAGCTTGTACTGCGTAAAAAGAGGGAAAGTCAGTGTTAGTGTTCTAGACCTGGATGGCCGCTCGCTACAAAAAACCACATTTTTGCTTACTCAGAGTCTTCCCTGGTCAGCATCAGCTCATGCTTCTGCCTGCAGGGGAATTTCGGGATGTAGTGTAGCCATGTAACACTGGGAATGAGTCTGTTATCATAGTGTTTTCTCTACCCAGTAGGAGAATCAGCCACGACTGACAGGTATACATACTTAGAAAGAGATTTGTAAAGCTGTCTGGTCTTTGTAACTTTTTTAATTCCCCTTTCCTCTTAATGCAGTTTTGAATTAAAGTTGCTCAATTAGAAGGATAATAGTCTGAAGGTACTGTGCTCAGCACTTGCACATGAGTAATGCCAGTGCACATGGGTAATGCCATACTTTGGATATGAAAACCTTGTTATTAACAGGGGCTGCCTGCTCTCTTGCTAACAAAAGAGGCTGCCTGCTCATTAGAAGGAACAGAGTAAACAAAGTAATCTCCTGTGTCCAGCCAATGTGACAGAGCCTGGGCAGGAAGTGCGCAGAGAGGAGGCAGTGGCTCCTGCAGTCATTCGGGTCATCATCAGAACAAATGAAATACAGCCTGTGTGGTTCTGCTCTCTGCTGAGATTAATGTAGTTTTAAAGAAAATGGAAGAAATTACTTCAGAACATCATATGAAATTGCACTGTTGAAGAGATGGAACTGCTGCTTAATGCGGTGTCCTTAAAAGCCTTTCTGCCATCTCTTCTGATTCATTCTTACAAAAGCAGTGGTTAAAAAAAACATGGTGGTGGACCATAATGTGCTGTTACACTGTTTCTACAGACACACAGAGGTAGACACTGAAATCATCAGGGACTCAACCCCGTAAGAACAATTCTGAACATCACCTCAGCAGTTCATATTTACTTTTTTATACACACTGGGAAGGGCTTGCGTTCGTAGTCCCAGTACTTCAGACTGTTTCCTTTTCTCTCGCCGCCTTGAGAGACAGGTTGTTTACATCAATGTTTTTACACACTCCTGGAAGAGATTGAGTCAAGAGAAAAGGAATTACATTGCTCGTGCTTCAGAGGCCAAACACAGATCAGGAAATTGGCTAAATACCAACAGTCAGCACTATTATATATTATATATTATATATATCACCAGGCTTGAAAGCATTTGTTGCACACTGTTCCAGGGCCTGTCCTTTTGTTTCCAACGTACTCAGAAAAAAACTTGTAACATAGCTTCTCAAGTATATATGTTTCGTTTCAATTTCTTTCCTGCCATGCTTTTAAATGTAAGACCACGAATGATGTCTAACATAGAGCTTACCTGATCACTGACAGAGATGACTCAAAAAAACTCTATCACTGGATAAAAATGATATGGCCATAAAGAACAAAAAGAGCATCTAACTGCTTTGCCTTGTGCTGGCCGTAAGCCCAGATGAATGTGTAAAAGCACATTAATGCGTAACAAAACGTAAAGGTTTCATCTTTCTTCACCTGCAATGGCCAGCAAGTCTGCACGATTTCCTGGCTAGCATCCTTTTCTCCCCACTTTTACCTGCTTATGAATTGCTGCTACCTTGTCAGGGATATTATTCCCCAAGTCTTACTTCTGTGTGTAAACGGAGTGCTCAGATGTTCGCAAATGATGCCTTTGCTTGCTGTGCTGAAAGAAATGCTGTGATTGTGCTGTCTCATTTCAGCATAGCTGTGTAAAATTGTTTAGATGCATCTAAATGCTAATCTAATGGAGCAGCTTAGTCTGGGCTTATGCCATTGTGCTGCCAACAGCACACTTTTATGCAACGACAACTGATGACAGAGGATGCTGATGAGATGGAGGGAAGAAATTTTAACTAAAGAAATTCAGTCAGTTCCCCATCTGATTCCTTCACTTTCCTGAAAAAAAAAAAAAAAGAAAAAAGAAAAAAGAGTTGAAGTTCTCAAAGAAATATGGTAAAGATCAGCTAGCAAAAGATTAGTCAGAAATAGAGGCACCCTTCTGCACAGCAAGAGCATCCGTGTTTCAGTTATGCCTTTGTCAGGAAATAAATAAAATTGTAACAAGGGCTTAGAGAGGGGAGATAGGCAAAATAAAAAAAAAATCCCCTCTCCTTGGAAGAAGAGGCTGAATGAACTGGAACTCTTTATTTAGAAGAGAGTACAGTGGCAGCATGATGAAACCAAAGTGGTAAGGCTTCCAATATTTTGTATTTCCACATAATCCTAGATTCAGGATATATGTGAATGATAGGTGCATAAAGATGTTATACTTAATTTGAAACTGTAGATGTTGATCTTCAGTTTCCATTTCTTACACCCCAGCTGTGGAATATAACTCATTGCTGTCGTGATATTAGGAGATGCACAGGAGCTTTTTCTTTTTTTTAGGACACTTGGTTTTGGGAAATGTTTTTAATTCAAGATAATCTAAAGGAATTATTTTATATACCAGGGATTTATTTTTTTTTTAATTTTGAGAAACTCTATTACTTATTCTGTAGGCATTTAAGGTAGACAAGTGCCAAAGCAGAACACAATGGGCAATGCCACAGACTACTTGAATTAGCTGATGCTAACAAAGATCTTGGCAAATATGAGACAAAAAGCCTATCTTTTTTATTAAAATTGCTGGATATTTTTACCCAGAACAGTTTTTGCCATGGGGAAGGAAAAAAAGGAGCTTATATATCTTTCTCCTGTATTCTTTATTTCCAAATTGCCTCTGATGCAAACCTGTACATCTTCTTATCCCATACTTCATTCATATGAGAGCAATTTCTGTAACCTATTCAAAAAATCATTAATATTTCCTGATCTCTCAGCTATCTCTGAGATATAATTTTCCATTTACCTGTCTGACTACCAAGAGTTCACAGAAGCTACATAAGAATATATTAAGTGTCACATGAGATCAGTAGACTGGGTCATGTCCCCGTCCTCTCTTTCTAAATGAAACAAATATATAAGTAATCCTCACTCAATGCAAATTTCAGAAGGTCATTACCTGCTTGCAAAGGAATAATGTGAAAAACATCACATGATTTTTCTGTTTTAGACCAAAGTCCTAAGAGGTGAGTGCCTCTTAGTTTCAATGTTAAAGGATTTGATGAATGCCTTATCAATTTGGCAATTACCAGATTTTTTTTTTCTCGGCAAGTCTCTTCCAGCATTTTAGCTTCCTTCTTCCACACTGTTTTTCTCCAAAACCAATGTTTTTGTATTTGGGAAACTAACTTGTTTGTGGGTATGTTTTTTAAGCATACACAGCATGTTTGCTATGGTGCAGATGGATACTTAATGTGTGGAAGTAAGCCTGTTCATTTTTTTCCTGCTATTTTATGCCTGCTGTGTCATAGCTAGAACACTTTCTGTTTAGATGAGAATGGTGGTATTGCTTCATTTAGAAAATGTTAGCCAAGACCAGGTTTTTAGCTGTGCTTCACCCTGCTCTTTGAGCTGCTCTGCAGCAGAATAACAGAGGCTTAATAACAGAGGCTGGTAAACTCTCCAGACTCTCTAGACTGGTGCTCTCCAGACACCAGTGTTCAGTTACCCAAAGCTTTTAGAAAATGTCATAAGAGATAAAACATCGGGAAAAACATCCCAATGGATTGTAAATTATTCCAGATTTTAATCTTTAATCTTGAATATTTTGAAAGAGACACCTTTTCTGAAAATTGTCTCAAGGCTTGAAAAACAGCAGACACTGAGTCTGCTTTGGTCAAATATTCTAGAAATATTTTATACACAGCAGTCTAAAGATATAAAATCATGGACTGAGGAGCATTATTGATTTGATGGAGCATTTTAATTTTCATCACCCTCTGCCTTCTGCTCTCCTCTCATTTATTCAAAGATGATGGTTACCTCTTTATCCCACAGAGGGTTACACCTTCACTGCTGTCTCCCTGGTATCCTCTCTTACACTCTGCTTACATCTCCTCTACTTAGCTCTTTGTCTGCAGCTGAATGAGTGATGTAACTAGGGTGAAACCAGAAGACTTGTGCACAAGCTGCCCTCAGCTGGAAGCTTGCTGTTTTGTTGCAGAAGTGAGGTTATATTTGCAAAGCTAAAAGCCTGTTAGGTGGAATAAATAATTTTCCCTTTCTCTATGAACACTGCTGTCTTGGACACGGAGTTTGGAGACTGGAAGAGGCTATGAATTCCAGTGTGTAGCTCTTCACTGCCCAGAAGCTGCAGAAGCAAGAGCCACAGAATCCCATCTTGCTGCTTTGTGCATGTCAGGGAACATGTGTCAGTAGCTAAGGAGTCCTGAATGAGTAAATTGAGTGCAGCATGTGAGTCGCAGGCTGTGTGGATTGCATGATAACGTAGAAAGTTTTCTGCAAGGTTCTGGGGCTAACAGAGAGTGTCTTGCTCCCTTCGTCCTACCTCCTTCTGCTAGCACTTGCATCCTTCCAGGGCTCCTTTGTGCTGGCTCTGGTTTAGGGATTCGGAAACAGCATACCCCCCCCTTGCCAAAGCAATAAAACATAAAGTAAGAAAAAAACCCCACTGAATGCATTTTTCTGGTTTAATAGGCTGCTGCAGCTCACACAGGGGCCTGAAGAATGCTGAGCTACCACCAGGCAGGTGTAGAGCTGTACAGCTAGGAGCAATGGGAGAGGCCAGTAGCTGCCCTCTGAGTGTTAGTGAGCTCTTAGATGTCCTGTCCTGGGATGCTTCACCCTCCTTTGGCTTCTACTTTTATTGGACATAGTCCAATAAGGAAACTACAAGTTCAGAAGTACACCTTGATTTCAGCAGATGTCACAGAACTCAAAGAGACAGGTTTAATTTTATATATTACACAAATATATAAATAATATATAAAATAACCTAAAACATTATTTCAGTTGTCGTAGTTATCTGACTGCTTTTCAGGTGTTTCTGCATGCATTTATTTAGATTGTTTGCTTGATATCAAATATCTCACTCAACTCCCCCAAAATTGAATGAGTTAATTTATTTTTGGGAAAATACTGATGGTCACTTTTGGAGCAGGTTTGACTGTGCAGGCTCGAATGTTTCATGGAAAGCCACTGGGTTTAAACACTGTTATATGAGGAGATGACTTGTCTATAGGGCAGAGTAGCCCAGATTCCTGGGCGGTGAAGTGGAACAGAAGCAGTGTCCTGAAATGTATTGGCCCATTGGAAAACACTCGGAGCACGGGAGTCCTGTGGTATTTAACTGTCTTGCATCCAGCTGTGGTATTTCTGTCAACATACTCGTGGTCTTTCCTCTGATGAAGGGGTATTTGTGCTATCTATTAAGCTTGAATGCATAATTATGACATTTTAAACCAGCAATAAGATAACAAGTATAGGCTGAGTATTTGATAAACGGTTGAATAAATAGTTGTTCGGTGCCATGTGGTGGAAGACTGCTGAAGAAGGACTTAAACATGGTCTAAAGCAGGCATTTTTTATAGGGATAGTACTGAAAATCATAAAGTAAATGCTATGCATTCATTTCTCTGTTTACTAAATTTGAGATACTTTGCAGAAGAAAATACACAGTAAATTAAATGGTGGCCAAAGTGCAGACCTAGCCCTGGTTGAAAGAGCAGTTAAGAAACTTCTGAACTCTGGTTTGATTGAAGAAGATGAAGAAAACTAAAGATATGAAAGAAAAAGTATGCTGGCTGTGGATTTCAGTGTATGAAGGATGAAAGAATTCTAACTTTGGCATGGCCCTGTGTCCAAAGCTGAGTAATAATACTGTCAAAGATAACGCGAAGAAAGTTCTAATAAATTCTAGTGCTTTGTAACTCGAAAAGAGTTTAATTACATGCTCGTAATATAGCAAAGATACCTACTTTTTAACCACCAGGAAAAAAATATAGAAGCATAATAAACAGCTCCTTCCAAGTAGAGACAAATGACTGCTTTAAAGACAGGGGACGTCCCATGTGTCTGAAATAAATCTAATAATGGCTAATAATTTGTAAGTGTGAATGGATGATGTGGAATTCTTATTCTGACCACAAAGGACTAATGACTTAAGATAAAAGGGGAAGACTCTACATCCAAGGAGGGTAGAAACTGTGTTTTTATTAAGGGGATGAAACAGTTATTCTGTATAACAAAGTACATAAATCAATATTAGGTTTGTAAAGGAGAGCACAAAAAAGATCATAGTCATCAGAAGAAATAGGGAGATGATGTTCTTGTAGGTGGCAACTGTGAGATTGATGCTGTTGAAATGTTTGGTTCAGTCTGGTTTTCATCATTTGTAGAGGATATTCAAGCACTGTAGCTTTATGAGGAAAAAAAAAAAAGCAAAAAAAAAGCAAAAAAAAAAAGCCAAACAATTACAAGGGAAGCAGGTCAGAGACATATCAAAAAGCAAACAAACAAAACCAAACAAACACAAACAAAAACCTAAAAAACCTACAACATAAACTTCTATATTTCAGTCGTCCAAGCCACCTAACTTGCAATGTGAGACTAGTATTGTTTATACTTATGGGTGGTTGTACATTTAGGAAAACTAAGTAAAGTACACCTGTGTAAGGTTGCATGATGAGTTATGCAGCTGCAGGGAATCCCAAATGCAGGGATGTATTTGGGCTAAAAAAAATTGAAATTCTGAGTGCCGTAGTGGCTGTACACATCAGCAGCAACATCCAGGGGTGCCAGACTCTGCCAGACTGAGCTCATTCAGCTCCTCTTCCACCCTCTGTTCACGTTGTTTTCTGTTGGACTCCAAGCCACAAACTTTCTATGTCCTTCCTATCAACTTTTCAAGGGTCATTGCTATTGTGAAGATGCCTGTCCACAGCTCAAAGCTGGGCAGATCAGCTGGGCAGATTGGTATTTACCCTGGCATTCACTTTCACAACTAGTAAAGGAAGGAAAAAAAAATTTAGATAGTAGATTGAAGAAAATAAAATGGGCACCAAGGCACCAGTGTGGTTTCTGTTGGTCTCTATTGGGATGATCTGTGTGTAATGGAAGAGGAAAGCTTTGCTAATTAACTATTTAATATATATTAAAATGTGGGGTTTGTTCTAAGTGCGAGTTACTCACTTGTGCAGTTGATTTATATGCTTGTTCAGGACTGAGGTCTTACTCTACATCTCTTGAAATAAAATACCTGATCAAGAAATACGTTTTGAATCTGATGATCATGTTCTGAAGAAGTTAGTATTAACATTACTTCCATTATTTTCTTTAATTCTATACAATCACTGATCCTTTTGCTGATCAATATTTAAATATACCTATGTAATGTCACCAAAACACAATGGAAGATAAAAGAGGATTTTGGGTGTTGCTATATTCACATGGATTTCATACGATCTAGGTTTTATGGTGGGTCACACCATAAACTGCATTTTGTGCTGGCACATGTGCTGAAGTGTGTGGCGAGGTAAAAAGAAAGGACAAAATAGTACTAAGATTGGCTTTTGTAATTTTGCATCTTAATGTATGTATTAGTAATATCTATTACTCAAACATCTGCTACTTTAAATAAAGAAAAAACACTTTTAGTAATTTATGAATCTCAAATGTAAAGAAGACAACTCTCTAGCTAAATATTATGGTATGTTATCTCAGTAGCAAAGAAATGGCTTGACGTGAGCTGTAGAACATCATCAGATTATAGCTTACTTCTCATGCCATAAATGGGCACATAATTCCTAAAGACAAGTCTCTGAAACACTGATTGGCTTATTTCTTACTAGCGTTGCTGTAGTTTGTAAAATTAAATTCAACATTTTATTGTCTATTTATATCACTTCTTTTGCTTCAAATGTAATTCTCTTATTTTTCATAAAGTAGCCAGGAGATTGGGGCTTTTGGCTCTTAAAGTTTAGCACAATGTGGTTTACGCTTGTTTAAGGTTTCTTCTATTAATCAAAGGGAAATGGTGTTTTGTGGCTTGCAGGAAACAGGGTGGGGGTGAGCGTGCTGTACTACAAAACTGTTGTATTGTTCCTGCAGGGAACTGGCGTCAGTATTTCAGAGGCCTTCGGTGCATCCCTTCAGTGACCAGAAAGGGTTACCCAAAAGTGGCAGGCTTGCACAGAGAAATGTATTGTAGCCTCACAGGTTTACCATTTGGTTTCTTTTACTCTGATGTCTTCCAAAACAAAGATTTATGGAGATGGTGTTTATAAGCCAAACCAGGGATGAAGTAGAGCAGCAATCTATCTTGACAGCACTCAGCTCTCCATTACAGGTTCAAAATATTAAAAATACTTATCATAAATGAATGAAACCCTGTTCTCTCATACTCAGTTATGAAATGGCTGAAGTAAGGAGGAAATTTAACAAGATCTTTTCTTAGTTTAGTCCAGAAAGATGGGATGAAAGATGGGAGTAATTTCCTAGGGATATGTGAGGAGGTTTCAGCATTACATGACATTACATTATTGAGAAGTAGCGGTGTGTAGCACCACAAATGGTAGTACTGAGTTAATGACATTACAATTAAAATGAAGACTTGGACACACACGTTGGCATAGTACAAAACCAAGCCAGAGGAGCTACTGGTATCCATAATCTAGTAGGATAAGTATATAAGATAAGATAAATAGCTTATAGAGCCATGTGGAGAAATGTATGATGGATGAACAAAGTGGAAAACTATTTTTTTGTGTGATCTTTGAAAGTTTTTACATATCCTTGGTAAAAACAAACAGTGAAAGTCAATTGTTTGCATATCTCTCATCATCTGAAATTCAATAAATTACTGTCTTTATTGTACTTCCATTTCCATCCATAAAAAGTGGGTGGTAACACTGGCCAATTTTCTAAGGCCTTTTGAAATCTGTCGAAGAAGGCTTTAAGGAGGTGTTCTTGAGTTATTTTGAATCTGGTTGAATCTGCCATCTTCAGAGTTTAAACATTGCTTTGGTAATTTTAATAGTTAATGGCAAATTAAAATGTTAATGAAAAACTATATTATGAGAGATTTATAAAACTTTTAAGGTGTTTATTTATTTTCTTTAGGGGGAAGTTGTTTTCAGAAATGGAGAGAGGATGGGAACCATCAAGTTTACGCAATTCCAAGGTAGGTTGCAAACAATTTTCATTATACTATGTATGCAATTTCAAACTTTTGCATCAGTTGCATTTGTTTCAGGATGTTTTCAATATGTACAATTATTTTGGAAAGGAGCTGCTTGGATGATGCAAAAAGGAACTTAATAAGTCATTGTTAACTGTTTAAAATGCTGTGTTCTGAACCTTGAGTGCTGTGAGGTATTTCCAAGGATTTTTCTTGATGACAATCCCCATATTTATAGAAACTACTCATCTATAGTAACCAACAGCTGTTTAAAAAATCCTGCTGGTCAGCTAAGCATCCACTTCTTAATACAGTTGTTTCTTAAAAATGAATGTGAAAAGGAATTTAGAGAGGATTTTTGTTGTTAAGCTCTTTCAAGTTAGTTTTTGCTCTCTCTGAAGACTCACTCTTGACATTCTACAACTGCTTGCTAAAAGTTGCTTCAGGAGTCAGTCCCTCAGCATGCAGAGGACACAAACTGCTGACCCCATCCCTTGGAGGCAACATGCTCCACAGCACAACTCACCAAGCTTGCTGCATCCTCTCAGCCTGAGATGCTCCTGCAGGGAATGGTCTCAGCGGCAGAGACCGCAAATGAAGCCGTAGGGATTTGTCAGGGGCCATTTGCAGCCAGGATGAGGAGCTTGCTGGGAGAGGTTTCTGCAGAAATGGTGATTCACGTTGTAGTTGTTTGTGCAGTTTATAGAATGCAATTCATGTGGTTTTTTCCTAGGCTGAGGCTGAGATAAATCAGGATATGATTGCATTTGGATGGTCTCATGAGGGTAGTCGTAAGCTGGCAAATTCTTTTCATACAATGCATGAGAGAGACGCTTGCTCTCCCTTTGCTTTCAGGAGATTGCTTTAAACATAATCCTGCTGACCAAGTTACAAAGGCTCATTCTTTAAACAGAAATTGTCTGCTGTATGGACATTATTATTAATGAACAGCAATGCACTTGAGGGGATCTGTTGTTACTCAGTCTAAATTATTGAAGCAATCTTCAGAATTGCTCTTGCCTTCACAACTGTAAGTGATGCTATTAACTCGTGTTCCCGGAAGCATTTGGACCCACTAAAACTTTGCAGACATCATCTTGTGGTAATGTAATTTAGGAATTCTTGCTCAACACTAATGATAAATATTGATTGCTTCCTCTTCTTCCTCCCGCCCTTTTTTTTTCGTACTAGTGGTGTTTACAGCCACATGAAAGAATCATGAGAAAATATTTATGAGAGGTGTTTATTCCTCAGAAGTCTGGAGGAGCTCTAATGCATTTTGCCTAAGGCAGCTACGTGTACCCTCCTAGAACACCTGAGTGAGGAGGAAGTTTGGCATGTTCCCTCTGCACATTAAGGATGTGATTTGGGATCATAGGGAGGTGCAATATATATGTTCTGAACTAATCCAGAAGAGCACTAGAAGTCCAGAATAGCTGATTTTATATTGATTTTTATCTCCAACCATTCAGACTGAGCTTCTTTATAATATTTTCAGTTTCATATCAGATACTATTTAATACCAATGGTTTTACGATCAGCTGAAATATTGTTAGATCAGTAAAAACACAGGAGACAGCCACCCCTTTTAAAATTCCTTGCAATTGCAAAGTTACTGTTTCAGAAGTGATTCAAGCACATACTGGATATTTTGATCATCAAACAAAGGTTTCCAATTAACCTACGGAAAAAAATAACTCAGGCATCCTATGGACAAATGCCAGAGAAGGGCTGGATTTCTTCTCATGAAAGCAATAGTCTGTCAACACATCTTAAGGCTTGTCTCAAGTTTTGTTTAGTTTCTCACTCATTTTGGAAATAAAGAGAATGTGCAAAAATGTATGAGAAACTGAAATAAGGAACAGTATAACAATATAGATGAAAATTTTCCTCTTTTTAACTACAAATGATATTCTAAATATTATCAAGGATTTTTCTGTTCTTCTTTTATTGGTATTGCTTTTGTTCAAAGCTTTTATATTCAATACATGTGGTATAATTGTAGACATTATTAATTTGTTCAAAAGAATACTTTATTGGTTCGGAAGCTTTCTGAAACCTTCTCATTAACTTTTAATAATTCTTGGACTATTGGGAAAGTTCCTAATAATGTAAAGAAGTTAATTAAGTCCAGTGCTTAAAATGGTAAATGGAGTTTTCCTTTGTAGTTATAGCTGTTAGGAGCTATCAAGCATGAGACAGATATACAACTCATTGGTTAAAGGTATTTTTTTTTAAGAATATAATACAAATCGTGATGATTTCAAGGAAGAAAGACCACATCAAAGATGTCTTGTAAATGCTTTTGTAAGATTAGTTGTAATTATGAATATAGCTTATATTAAATGTATTAGGTTATTACCCAAACGTAATAATTAGGAATCACCAGTTTTAGTGTCTGTGCCAGTTTAGTGCCAGTTTCATCTAAACAGCTTTATAGTTTCTTTAACACTTTGAATGAAAGTTGCCACCATTGTTCACAGTTGCTCATGGTTGAAATCATTCAATGCAGAAAAATAAAGCTGATAAATAGGTAACCATATATCAGAATATGGCCAAAACCTCTGTTCCTCATTTACTTGGGTAGGAAAATCAGCTGGGCAGTCTCAGGAGCTAAATTTTCTGTTCTTTGCTGGAAACTTTTGTTTTAATGAGACTATCTGCAAACATTTTGGCTGTGGAAAAAGCAGACAGGCACGTCTGCCAGAGGCAAGAGAAAACCAGCCTGTGAGGGTTCAGGGGGTAACAGCAGTATGCCTGACATGCTATGATGAAACTCTGAATAGCTGGTTTAATTTTGGATCTAGATACAGTTTTTCCCAAACTCATGCTAGTCATGCCTCTTTTTCAGCTTCTGTGCAGTCTGTTACTTTTGCAAGTGGTCAAACAGATGGTGCCAGAGATAGCTGTGACCAAACTACTTGCTGCTTTATAGATTATGAATACCTCCCAGGAATGACTTAGTATGCAACAGAGAATACAAAGCACATGTAATAGCATTTTCTCCCCCCACCTTACTGGTAAATAAAGAGCAGACTCTTAGTCTAGCTGAGATATGCAACTGATGTTTGAAGTTGGCATCCTTCTGAATAAATGGCAGTTTTTCCATGGGTGAAATTAAAGAACTCTTCTCTTAGTCAGACATGTAGTTGAAGTAGATGGTCAAATTCTTTTGTCTAGTGAGAGCTGAAAAAAAAATCCTGACAACTTTTGTGGGTGTACCAGGGAGCAAAGAGGGCAGTAACGAATCTGAGATTGTAGATTGCTGTGATACGGGAGGCTTCAAGAACAGATCTATATCTGTCCTTCAAAGTGTTTCACTTTGGCAGATCCCTTCTGATTAATCTGACTGGAGCCTAGAAGGCAGCTTGCTTTCAATCAGATTCCTATTTCTGTCAGGCATTAGAGAAAACCCAAGAGACATCTATGTTGGAATAGGTTGAAAAGGAAAATCAAAGAATCGTAAACAAATACAATTGAAACCTGCATAAACTGTGCTTTGTGTAGATAGGAACAAAAGTCTGTGGTGCTACATATTGGAAAAAACTTTAAGGAAGTGGGTGATCACCTGCCATGTCTTTCTGGGAAGAATCTAAGAGTTTCAACTCATTTAGCCAGGTAATGTGGTATGACATTTGTTAGTGTTGAAAGCTGATCTGCGCACCAAGCAAGAAGGAGAGCGTGACTTGTGAAGTGTAACACCTTTGGCCTTCTTAGCAAAAGCCTTACTGAATTTCTGCAGTAAAAGCCCCAGATATTCTTCTCTGTGATTAATCAAAAGAAGTAGACAAAGAAATGTCTACTCTACAGTCAAGAGGAAGGTACACAAGAACCCAGGATTGCTTTCCTGGATCCTCAGTTCATCTACTTTGTTCTGACTTTTTTGCTAACCTCAACTTCTTCAGTGAAGGACAAGAAATTCTGCAGAATCATCTACAGATACAATATCTTGTTCTCCAGGGGCATCAATTCAACCTTGGAAAAGGTTCCTTCTACTATTCTAAATACAGTCCAGCATCCTCTTAACTACTGTTGGTTCTTGCTCCCATAAAGGCTTATATAAATAATGAGATTAATTGCCTTTGAATATTTTTTTTAATATTTAACATCTGTCCAGTACATAAGCCTAAGAACCAGTCTGTGGATTTTTTTTCTGTGATAATGTTGAAGGAATGTAATCCGATGAATAGAAAATATTTAGTAAGAACTCCGAAAACTCAGATCTATCTATCTATCTATCTAGATAGATAGATATTTATATATATGGAAACTGTGATGTCAAATATCCAGAATCGGTGGATTCATATTTCACTGCTTCCACAAAAAACTTAAAAATTCAGAATAAAATTTCCTTATAAATATTAAGATTTTTGAGATTAAGGAATAGCTTCAAATATCTAGATATGAATTTAGGGAAGAAGTATATAAAGAAATTCAGAATTCTGTTGTTTGAGCAAATTTTTTATAATGATCAAAAAATAATTGCTAGTATCATGTAATTAGTAATAAAGATGTAAATTATACTGTGTACTGTTAATCCTGGGCAGAAGATTCTGAGCTGGCTCCTTCTGGAAAAGATCACCATATCATAAAAAACTGTAATTTTACAAGCAAAAAAGGGAATTAATGAAGAAGTCAGGAAGCCTTCTTCTGACACATCCTGACAGGAGGTCTTGACTGTAATCACATGAATGTGTATTTTGTAGAGTTCTTGCTGTAACATCCAGTCCACTTTTATCTCCATATGAGTAGTGCAGTTTTATTGTAACTGTTCATACCTTAGTGACGACTGGTTTTTTTCTAGGTTAGTAATCAATTCACAGAATCATAGAATGGTTTGGGTTGAAAGGGACCTTAAAGATCATCTAGCTACACCCAACATGCCATGGGCAGGAACACCTTCCACTGTGATCTTTATGAATATAAAGGTATCCACAAAACTGATTTAAAGTCCTCTTTCAGTATGGAGAGGTATACCAAATAGAACTCTGAAACGGTGTGCCTTAAATCTGGAGTCACTGAATATTGACATTACTGAGTAAGAAAATGAACTAGAATTTATAATTACCAAAAAATACAGTGGTCTCTGAGAGTGAGCAAGCACAACAGGGACTAGACAAGGATTCAAACAACTATTAAGAATTTGAAGAATTAATCAGCAGAAAAAGAATGCTGGTTTTTAGGTCAAAAATGTCTAATGATACGTTGGGAGCAAACTGGTGTACAAATACAAAATGGAGAATAATTCACCGATCCATAGTTATACATAAAAAGAACTAAAGATTACATTAAGTAAATGAACATGAATAAGCAAAAACAAGAAAAGGTAAAAAAGGAAAATTACTTCACTGTGATGTAAAAATAATAGTATCCTTTTAACCTCCTCGGTGCCAAAAGTCTATAGCTAACTAATGTGTGATTAATGCTGATTTAAGAAAAATATGTAGAGACAACAGAAGATTAAGAACATATCTCAATACAAAAAACAAAATATCTAGGCTTCTTAGAGAAGAGAAGATGGTCAAAATGTGTGACAGCTGCTAATAAAACAGTTTCTTGTCCTGCCCTCATCGTCTGGCTGAGAATTAAGGGATTTGGATAGGAGTGGAGATTTGAGCCAATGTTAGGAAAAGCTTCCTAAAGGAATAGGTATAAATATTATAGGAATATAAAAGGATATTTAAACTCTGGAAAATTCATAGAGTTGCTATCTCTGGAAGTTTTGAAAACCAAGTTAAACAGACATCTGAAGTGCTGTAGATGTATTCATTGTGCCTCGAGACAGACAGATAATTTTCATTACATCTTGAGTTCTCTACTAGTCCAGCTGTATTTCTTCTGGAGCTATTGCTCCTCTGCAGTGTCCATAGTGTGATTATGGCACTTTATTAACAAATACTTGTCCACTTTATGCTCTTAATACCACTTGTTTTACTTCTCTGTATTGTTTCTAGTAAGAGACATAGGATAAGCATCAAACCCTAGACTGGTGGTTAGGTTATTTGTAAGGAGGAAATATAAAATTTAATTGCTCTTCCAGTATCAATTCTGTGTTCTGTTGTTTTCTTTTTTCCTTTAAATCCAATTTATTTGAGCGCAAATCTTTGGATCCCTCAGCCGTGTGAGTATCAAAACTGCTAACAGGTGCGAGGGCCACTCACTCTTTGTCTTCTGGTCTGTCAGTCTGGATTTCTCTTTCTATGTTGTACAAGGATTTAGCAGGACAAATAGTGAAAATCATTATCCAGATGTATGTATAAATACAAACAGGTGAAAACTACAGTTCTCCTCAGGCAGAAAGTGAATTGAAGCTGGGATTTCCCAAGTATAAGATGAGTCTATGTACGGGTATCTGCATCAGAACAGGTGCATGGTTTACACTCTGAGTTCCAAATGGCAAGTGTTTTCATGACTTTTTGAGCTGGAGGGTGTTTTTGGACCATAAGTTTTAATCATTGCATGTGGATTTATTGTCTGTCAATTTGTCATGTCTTTCGTGAATCCATTTATACTTTCGGCCTTCAACACATCGACTGGCAATGAGTTTCACAAAGTAATTATGCATGTAATGATTAAAGCCCTTCCATCTGTTTGTTTTAAATCGACTGTCTTAGAATTTCACTGGGCATACCCTGCTTCTTGTAATGTGATAAGCAATGAATAACTTTGCCTTACTTTTTACATATCATTCATGTTTTACAGATCTCTCTTATCAATAAGTCTTTTTAGAAATGCAAGTCTTTGTCATCCATTTAGTTTTTTCATCATGTAAAAGCTGCTCTATAATTCTAATAATCCTCTACCTTTCCTGAGATTCTTACTCCCTTGTTGTGAGACCTTAATGAGAGCCACAGATAGCACTGAAACATCCACTTCCATACCTCACATTTCTGAATGACCTTTCTGCATGGTTTTAACTGCTTTCACAATATTCTGTCTTGCCACATTCATCCTCTTTTTGCCTCTTTGGCCACTGGTGAGCACAGCACTGATGTTTTCAAAGAACCAGCCACAGTAAGTCCAAGGCCTCATCCTGGATGCTCTTAATTTCTTAGTACCAACAGCTGCATTTGTATACTTGATATTCATTTTCTCTTGTACATTATGCTGTACCTCACCAGCACTGAACATCACCTGTAATTTTATTATCAGTATTTCACGCACCTTTATAACAGTCCTCTGTCAGATAAAACCATACAGGAGATTATATTTTAATATATGTTTATAGCTGTTTTCCTCTTTTATTGTCAGATTTTTTTTGACACATTTCCCATTCAATTTGTGTTCTGTTCCATACCTACTAGCAGGAATATTTTCCCCGGTGCCAGTTATTTCTCTTGTAATCTGTTGGCATTATTTATTAGGAGTCGGGGTTTGTGTTCATTTGGTTTGTTTTTATAAACATAGAAAATTGTATTAAAATTCAGGTACCCAAGTTATGCACTTGTGCTGTCAAACTGGAGAAAGGACAGATAAGGGCTATAGAAATTGTTTGGGGTCTAAGAGAATTATTTACGAAGAAAGATTAATGGGATTAAGTGTGGGGAGTTACTAGAGTCACCTCATTTTGAGCAAGCTGTATTATGTGGATATGGCCTCCCTGCGAGGCCAGGGAGGACACCCTCGAAGGGGACACTGATATGCAGCTGCTGGTCGTCATAGCAGCTTGGTTTTGTTTTGGGTTTTTTGGGTTTTTTTTGTTTTGTTTTGTTTTGGTTTGGTGTTTTGTTTTGTTTTGTTTTGTTTTTACCTGAGCTAGCTTTAAACAGGCTAATCATGGTGCTGCGAGCAGTGTAGCAACAATAACATGGAGCAGACTGGAAGCTGGAAATCTGCCCAGGAGCAAAATCAGTGCTTTAGTAGGTAACCTTTCCATTGGGAGCACAGCTATGGGAGGCCACAGCTTTGCAGCTATCAGCATTCAAGCCAACTAATTTCAGGCTAGCTGGGTACTTCTGTGCCACCCAAAGTTGCAGTGTGTGTGACGAGGTTGCCGGGAAGAGTTGCATTCATTGTTTTCCCCCAGGCACATGTGAGGAGCAGGGGAGACCTGTTTATCACAGCGTTTCTGTGCCTGTGCATTACAGAGAGGTTCATCCCTTGAGAGGTGGTTTGAACTGTGCAAATAATTGTCACTGGGACAAGCCCTCACGTTATAGAAGAAGCTGTCATTTTCATAGGATTCCACTTCAGTTCATTCAGCATACTCTGAGGCACAAAGTGTTTCACAGGATCTAATAAGTCTCTGTCACTATGTTGTGCAAAAATGTCTTAGGAACTGTCTTAATTGCCGAGAAAAAAGACTAACCTTCAAATGTAACAGCAAAGAAAAAAAGTTGAAAAGCAATAGAAAATAATTTTACAAGAATTAATTTCTACCAAAGACTGAAGTATTCAGCTCCAAAAAGTCTACAGAAATTAGTACCCCACTGAAGGAATGGTGTCTAAGAAGGACCTGAAAGAATTGTCAGGTTTTTCCTTCAGAGCTCTCTGACTTTCACTGTAATTTAAACGATCTTTTTTTTTCAATTTGCATTTAGAATCCTAGTTCTGCTAGAGTTAGCTTGTTCAGATGTTCCATGTCAGGTCATGTACAGTGCTGTACCTCCCTGTCACCACCCAGACCTCTCTGTCTTTTGAAGAGAGACAGAGGTTTCCTTGAGGGCTATGGGGCCACCACGACCTGCTGCTCTCTGCAGAGCTGTGTGCTGGCAAATATCTCCCCTTGGAATGTCAGAGAGACACTTTTTTCTGGAAGAATTTGTAATACACTACATGGAGATAAAAAGAGTCAGAAGACTTAGAAGAAACCCATGAAATTCTGGTATTTATTATGGGAAAATATTTAATTTGGCGTAATTAATAGAGAATTCAGTCTATTGCAATGACATCATCCCTAACTTGTAGTTCAAATATTTCCTCAAGATATACAGAACCGTGAAATAGAATGACTTTAATTCTTAATGAATGGAAAAGAAGAAAATGAATTTTATCTAGGTCACTGAAAGGACATGGATTTATTATTTGACATTACCATTTAAACAGACAAAACAGAGTATTATTGAGTAGTTCACCAAGCCAGCATGTAAAGGTTTGTATAATTGTAGGCTAGAGATACGAAGATAATCTTATAAAATCTAAAAGATCTCTGAATCCGTGGAATCTTATAACAAAGTATATTTGACAAAAATTTCCTTTATAGAACTACTTCAGGGATGGTAGGCAATATCACCACGGTGTTATGAGAAAACAACTCTGATCTATTATAGATAAGGGAGATGAAAAAGGAATATATTTTTTTAAAGAGTGAAGATGGATTTATTCACAGTGTGGGTGACTAAAGGCAGTTGTGAATTGTATGCTGCAGAATTCATATAGGCATTTGTACTAAAATTTTGAGAGCACAGAAGCACTTGAAGTCCAGGTATTAGCTCCTTATTAAGGGTACAGAAAGGCTAAGTTGCTTTTCAAATTTACTAGTCTCCTTTTTTTCATCCTAATCATAGTTTTGGTTTTTTCTGCCATCATAAATGCTTATTCAATTTCAAATCATAGAAGATCATGCTGTCATTGTATTGGCACCTATTTCTCTACGCTGACATTTTTGTTTTTGAAAAAACAATCTATTTCAATACATTGTCACTGGACTCTGGTTCAGAAATTAAAGTATTCTGATTCTGTCAACATGTAATTGAAAATGAGCACATGTAATTAATAGATTTGGAACAAATCTTTTGAATTTTATCTAAATGCTTTACCTTTGGTAGTACTCCACAATGTCACAGGTGTCATTTTTCTGGCTTGAATCATGTTATTTAATATAATTATATTTAATTTGTTACACATCTATGATAAACATCTCTCTGTTTATTTTCAGTGAATTTTGCTGATTTACTCCAACAGAAATTTCTCACCCTCCTTTTGAAAAGAAATGAAGTGGGGATGCCAGTTCAGGAAACAGTAGCTTTCCATTTCCTTTTCTCTATTCCAAGAGTCTTTATAGACCCTTTGTAATCACATATTTTGACTTATAATAATCTCATTTTTCAGAGTTTTCTCTTGCACAGTCTGGGAGTCGAAAAGCCCCACAACAGTCACACCCCAGATATTTTGGACTTAGGCAAAACATTTTTTAAAGGCTTGCTATGGACCCTAATGTCCCCCTGTCCCTGGAATGAAAGGACTGGGTCATACTTTTCTTACTCTTGAGTTGCTATTTTGAAAATTGAAACCAAAGGGAGAACATGAGTGTGGATTGTTGAGAAAAATGTCTGTTTGAAATTCCATCCATCTTGGTATTTGTTATCTTCAGCTGGAGCGCATGTATAATTTTTTCCTTAAATGGTTATAGAGGACAAGGGATGAATTCCTGATAAGTAAATTATTTCATTAGATTGATCTAGTACATCTACCTGTAACAAAGTGATTCCACCACAGATGATTTAGCAGTGATTTAGTTCAAACTACTGCCAGAATGAAAAACGTATTGAATTAATACTGTTCCTGTAAGGAACAGGGTCAGGCAGAGATGTAGGGAACTGTCATTTGTACATAAAACTAAGTGCTATTTTATATGATCTCCAACTACGCACACAGAGCTATTTCATACCTCACTGTGTTCTCCCTTTATTCCTCCCCTCTTTGTTTAACCTTTATGCCATGGACACACTTTTCCTCCTTGAGCTGCTTTCTGCATATCCAATTCAGAGCTATCCCGGCCATGCTTGACCTTGACAGACTGTACAGTCTTTACTAGTTAATCTCTTGTGATTAATCAATTTATTTTTATTTTACCAGATTTGGGTAAAATGACTGAACTCACTAGGTGGGCTCAGAAGCCCCACATGACATGGGAAACATGGAGACAGTCTCCCTGTCAGTGGCTTGGCCACTGCAAATCGTCTTGGATCTACCAATAAAGACTAGCTTGAAGGAGGAGGAAAAGAGCAATACCTCACCTCACCCCTAAACTCATAGAATCATTTAAGTTGGAAAAGGCCTCCAAGATCATCAAGCCCAACCTTTGACTGGTCATCACTTTGTCAAATAGACCCTGGCACTAAGTGCCAGGTCCAGTCATTTCTTGAACACTTCCAGGGATGGTGACTCCTCCATCTCCCTGGGCAGTCCACTCCACTCTGTTCCAGTCCTTTTGCTTTTGCACTGAGCAGCCTGGATAGCTCTTCCCCGGGAAACATATATTCCCATCTATAATATAGTCATGATGGATCCTTGCTTCTATTAAAAGCAGGCTATAGGATCCAAATTAGTAATACACATACCCTGTTCCGGCTATTTTAAAAGGTCAAGTTATTTATAGGCCTGGTAAGGCAAATAGCCCTACATACTGCCCTGACCTGTGGCAAAAGGGAAAGCTGAGTACATCAGGGGAAGCAGATTCCTGTGCTCCTCAAGAAAAAGGTGTCTGACATATACAGAGACCTTAATCCTCAAGCAATCAATTTTACTCTTTCAGAATGCTGCTTGTACCTCACAGGCTATAGGATGGAGCCACGGAGAGCTCGGTGGATGGCAGGAATGTCGCATGTTCATAAGAAGCTGACAACTGCCCCTTGAATATGAAACATGTGTTTCTCATGTTTAGGAGAGGAAATAAGGAAAGGCTCCCTGCACAGAGCAAGGGCAGCTAAGCCTTCCTCTCATTCTGGCCCTCCTAAAGGTCAGTGCAGAAAGTGTTGTAACACAAAGTGATTTTAACCTGACTCTGCTAATGTGACATTTGGAGCATGGCTGAGGCAGTCTGATGTGACAGCAGGCGAATGTTGCGTTGTGCTGTGTTAGTAAATGGCAGACGGCCTGATAAAAATGAGGGACTTATTCACGTATTTAGTCTGTGCTTCCCCTCTCCAGAGGAAAAGACTTTAAAAAGCCTCTGAAGTGTGAATCCCAAAGGTCGGTAAATGCACGAAGGGCTTGTTGAATTCAGAGAAGAAAACAGAATTTTAAAAAAACTATTTGTGAATTTTCACACCCAGAAAATGTTAAGTAGGATTTAAGGCTGCAGTTGTATACAGGAGCTATAAAACATCAAAAGCTTTTTAACTGCTCATATCCAGGTTTGATAAATTCAGCTGACAACCTAAGTGATAACCTGTAGCCAAATGCTAGATTATTGCCTGTGTGTTACAGGTTCATTTTTCAGCACTTTAGAACTATTTTAATCCCTGAAATACTCAGGTAGCTTTAGTCCATCTGATTTACTGTGCTAGCTAAAAGCAGTGGTGCAGATAACTCCAACTGTGGGCTGACTCTGGAGCGGGTGGATTTTACAGAAGCATTAGTTCTGGAAAAGACCGTGGGCTCGCAAGCCATAAATATGTAGATAGGTGTCCTGTGGATATAGAATGCCCTACAGATGCCATGGACCATCGTGTAAGTTAAATATTTCATCCTTCACCTAGGCTTGAGTTGGACTTGTGCTTCTGTTTCCCTTGTTAATACATATTTTAATTATCTTTTTTAAATGAAAATTCAAATTACTTTTTTTAGCCCTCTATGATCTATCTATTTGTATGGAAGAGGCTGACTGAATGAAAGGAATACAAAAGATAAAACGTTAGGGGAAAAGACAACTGAGTTATACATCTTAATTTCTAAGTCATTCAGGCATTTTGAAAATGCTACCCAAAGTGGATTTTCCCAAAGATTAGCTCAGCTGGTCAGAGCATGGTGCTAATAATGCCAAAGACGTGGGTTCGATCCCCATATGGGCCATTCACTTAAGAGTTGGACTGGATGATCCACGTGGGTCTCTTCCAACTCAGAATATCCTGTGATTCTGTGAAGCTAGCTGGCAGCCAAGTCAGCCTAGACATGCCCCATCTCAAATGGAGCAAAGCCGAAACCTAACTTTTGTAAGATGTAGTAGACATATAAGTGCATCTCCCTTGGCTTCTAACTGAAGACTTTAGCATGTAAGCATTTTTCCAAGCTTTTTCTCCCTTAGACCTTTGCTGTGATTGACAAAGGAGATCTGGCCAGAATAATGATAATATTTTCTTGCTCTTTTACTGAATAAGAGAAAGAGAATAACAGTCTACATAGGAGCATTGCAAAGTTCCTCAGCTCTGCCTTTAATGTTAAGATTTACTTAGCATGAGATCTTGAAAGGAATAAAAGTTTATCTTAAATGATCTGTCAGGTTCAATTTATTTGCAGTAATTGGCCTGGAGCTCTTCCATTTAGCAAAACCTTGGCTGCTCTTGCATGGGCAGAGTGCTTGGAAGAAAAGGCTCTTTTTGCTGCCTAAACATGCGCCCATGCAAAGCAGTCCAACTAGCATCCCTGGCAGGACTTCCTATCCCAGGGGGCCATGGACAGGTGTACTGGAAGAGTAGCTTTGGGCCTTCACAGTCTGCGTACATACCCCCTGGTGCTGGGCAACAGATCCTACAGAAATGTGTACTGCCTCTTTTGTGACAGATTTGAGGAATTCAAGAAATGGCTGGACCTGGTGCTTGGTGCCATGGTCAAGTTGACAAGGTGGAGATCAGTCAAAGGTTGGACTCCATGATCTTGGAGATCTTTTCCAACCTAAGTGATTCTGTGATTCTGTCATTACGAGCAGCCTCCTTGCCTCAAACAGCACAGCCATGGCCAGGTGTGGGTAATGGGGGTAAGGTGCACTCAAGCCCTTGGGCTGATGCCAACTGTGGACACTTGACATGCATTAAAATTATTCATGTTGGAGCCCCAGATTTAGCAGTGCTTCGCCTGAACTTCAGATAGCTACAAGCTGCAGATGCAAAGGATGGAGACAAGAGACGATTTCTAGGCCTTTGCAGCATCTGTTGCTTTGCGCTTTCACCAGCTCACTAATATATAGACCAAAAGAATAGGTGTAAAAGTGGCTCATCAGTATTCCTCATTACAATATAATTAATTGATCTCATGACTGTCTGTAATTTACACTCATTCAAGAGGCATTCGTTCCAGGTGGCATTCATATTCTCATCATTTTGGATAAATTAAGGATGAAATATTATGCTTTGTTTGAGACTGCATATATTCCTCTTGTTTGCTTTCCTTTCATCTCAGCATTGCAACTATTATTAAAAACAAGCAAAATTGGGGAGACAGGAGTAAGGGAGTGAATGTTACATTTGCATGTCATAAACCAGGTACTCAAAAGTCAGCAATTACAGGATCAAAGGTAAAAGCTCACAAATATTTTTCCCTCCCTTTTTTATAATGTAAAAAATTACTAATGCTGAAAACTTCTAGCAATGAAAAAGTTACAAGCAGCTGAGGTAAACTCATTCAAGGTCCACATAAGGAAACTGGAATAATCGATGCTGACAGACCTGATTTTAACTGGGTGAGAGATTAGGTCATAGAGTGGCTTTTAGTCACTTTACATTAAGAAAGTGAAATTCTGTCCCTGCATTACACTGCTCAGGATTGAGATGGAAACACAGAGTTGAAATATTTCATAATGTTACTCTAATTCAGTCAAATTGTTTGCCACTTAGCATTCAAAATAGTTTCTTGACTAAAACAGAAATGGGAAGTCTGCCCAAGATGCACAGAAAGGAAATACAGTCTTCAGGGTTCTCTGAATTTTCCCTTTGTCGATCTTTTTTTATTCATCTTTGTTTGTATCCTCCCAGAGCAAAGACCTATTAAAAAACTAGACTTTGAAAACTAGGTTTAATTCTTCCTGTGGTAACAATGCTAGGAATTTTACAACTGGTTAAATTCTGTACAAAAAAAAATAGTGATGCCCATATACTCTTATCTCAGATTTGACATAAGCATCATATAATGTCCTCTGTCACCACCATGTGTGTATTTTCCTCTCTTTGTAGAAGGCCAGTAGCAATCAGTCCCTGGAACAGTGCTAAACTCCTTTGTGCTTTGACTAGAATATCCTCCTGTGTACTCCTTTTTCTCAGATGGTATGAGTTTTCTGGGAATTGTCCTCATCTGAGATTTGTGAATTGCAGTTCAAGTAATTGCCACAGATTTCCCAAACTAAAAGATGTGGATGCCTCGTAAAGGTCTGAAGCAGGAGGAAAGCTTCCTGGCTTGTACACATGATGGGCTTCCATTCCTATACTACAATTTAGCAGCCATTCTCAATGATGGGATATTTGCCCTTGGTCCATAATTATGAGGGTAGAGAAGGACTTAGGGGAATATTTAGATTACATGTTGGCCAAATCATCAGGTTTTCAAATCATTACTCAATGTAATGGTCAAGTAGTAGAAGAAGCTTCCAGGACAGTTATGCCATTCACATTTCATTTTCCAAAACAAGCTAGCTAGATGATGGTGGATAATTAATCCCGATGGAGTGACCAAGGACAAACAAAATTGAACAATAGCTATTTCTCTTTTTCATCTGGAATGGTTGTATAAATTGTGCTGTTACATAGAAATCAATAGCTGATCTGTTACCCAGCCAACAGATAGAATATAAATGAAGCTGCATCACACTGAATTGGGTCAAATTGCACTGGAAATGGGTCAAGCCTTTAGGAATCCTTCCCTACTGTTGATTATAATGAGTATGCAAGGTTTTAAAACCGGCTTACAGGTTTTAATCAGCAATAGCTTATGGTATGATGAATTACTGCTGTGTATGTCCTGTAATTAAGCAGTGCTTTATGAAGACAGTGTAGTTGTACCATTGTAAACTCTGAGCCAGATACAGCAAAGTTCTGAATCCATCTTGAAGTGTTAAATCGATTGGGCATTCAGGACTTTCAGCATCTCACATGGTCAAACCTGTAACGCGACAGAAAACGCAAGAGACCTCGTTTTGCACATGGATTAAATATTCATCTGGGACAATAGCTGACTTTAAAATTTTAAGGTATTGATCCACAGCCTACTTTGATCTTACAGTATATAATCTGAACCAATATTAAGTACCCAAATACAGAAATTATGTTCTTGAGGCATATGAAACACAAAACTTTATTTCCTTGAAGAAATGAAGTTATACCAGGCATGTGACAGTCTACTACAATGCCTTCTCCAAGGACTACAAATGGAAAAGGTGTATATAGAGTTTAGTTCTTGGTAAATGTCTATACAGTTAATCATGCGTCATTTTGAGTGGGTTTTTTTTTTGTTTTTTTGGGGTTTTTTTGGTTTTTTGGTTTTGACACATGTACAAGTTGACTGTGCTTGCCAGGTGAAAATGAACTTCCAAATTTCATTAATATATTTGTTTTATTTGATAACTGAATATTAGGGATTTAATTGACAGTGATTTTAGTTAGTTTACCAATTAAATGGTAAGAATGTATATCCTCAAGCTACTCCTCAGATGTTTGCTTGATCTTTAACACCCTGCATGCCCATATTTACACAAGCATTTGTCTGCTCTGGACTTACACTAAAGTGTGGCACATCTAAGCCGCATCTAACTCATGACAAATTGTTTTCTTACAAGATGCAACATTGCTCAGGATGTCCCCGTGCGCAGCAGACAGACCACCCACATAAAAAGTGCATAATTCATATGTTGTTCCATCCTCCGCTCAATGTAGAAAAGGAATTTACATCAAAATCTCCTTTATTCTGAAGTTACTGAACAGCTCCTGAGATATATCTGGGGTGAATTTCTAAGTCTTTCATGCTTATTCTTTTTTGCTATGTATAGATAACTAAATAATAATTTACCACAAAGTAAGAGCAAAATTACAAAGGTGGAGCTGGGGCATTCATCTAAACTGGGGGAGAGCTGAGTTTGGATCCCTCATCCAGATTTTTATGAGAGGAAACTTAAACCCTTATTTAATGTATCTTCCTGTTACTGTTCTAGGAGGCTGAGTGGGTTTAGCAGAAATTCCTCTTTCTTGTCACAAAAAAGTATTGGGTCAGATCTAGGATATATTTGCACTGTTATTTGTTTTCAATCTTGGTGCCTAGGTCATTGAATCTCCAGGCCAACACAAGTGGAAACAGTAAGGGAAATTCCTTAACTTATGTTTGAACAGTCATAGACCTTCAAATTACTTTATTAACAGGAAAAGGTAAACAATTAGCTTAAACTAGTTAATGGTGCTAATTTCTAGGAAATTTCAAGAAAAATCTTAAGCCCAATATATCAGTGCAACAGGAGTCATCTTTGGCTGAGCTCAGTTCTTGTTGTCTGTGTGCTGCACTCTATTTGTACAGGTGTAAATGACAGCAGGATTATTTTTTGTGAGCAGGTATTGTTTTCTTTAGTGGCCTTTTTGGAAACCTTTCTTTCACACATTTGTCCTTCAATTCTTTTCAAAGCTATGCTACTATTTGTGATGAACCATTGCGTAAGAAGGGAATAATTTATTAGTTCTGTGTTTGTTTTCCTTCACCTGTTTTTTGTAAGGAGGTCATCTCAGGAGATGAAATCTGTATCATGTGTGATATCTATGAAAATTCAAACAACTTACCCAGATATTTGCAGCTGGGCAAGTTCTCTTGAACCACCTTAAAGAAAGACGCAGGCAATTCCAGAATGAAGCTAGATCTTATCCTTTGGTATGCGTCTATAGGAAATCAAGCAAATCATGCTCTATAAAAAGTGCCTATCTTCCTCAGCTTCTTGACAGAGACCCCGGACAAGGTAGCTGCGATATAAAAGTCCACACTCTACCCACTAAAGCTGGGACAGAGGAATCCCATCAAATCATCTTCTAACTAATATATAGTGTAGTGGCTGAAAAAGGGAGGATTTAACTGCAGCAATAATAATATTAAGTGAAACAGTACCCAGTTGCCTCTTCTGTAGGTTTAAGATCATCAGCCACTTCCTATATAACTAAGTTTAGATAACCAAGTTCAGACACTTGTTTTTTACTGGCTTTAGATCTCACAAAAATAATTTAGTGGTGCTGAAGAATAAATCAAACAAAATTAAATCTCTAAATATGAGAATCCTTGCTGAGAAAGCTGAGAAAGCTGAAACTGTATTTTTTAGTGATGGAAATTAAGATTAAATTCATTTTAGATTCCTCCCCAGCACAATAATTTGGACAATGCAGCAAATCTGAAGACTAGTTCCTCAGTTCCTAGAATTGGTAGATATATCTCCCTGAATGACTTATTGTAGTAGGACAAGGGAAAAAAGGAGACTTTACCATCCTAACTTATACTGCCTTGGTGCATCAAGTTTTCTTGTACATGCAAGTCATGGTGAATTCCAAACAGTACACCATCCAGAAACCAGGAAGCTCTTAGTGAGGTTGTCAACCCCAGGCTCTGTTGCACTTCTTACCCTCTGTACGGTGAACTGTGACTGGAAATATTCATACACATTTTTCACCTGTTAGGCTGACTTTAAGGCTGGTTGGGAATAAAAATTTCCTTCAAAAAATTGAGCGAATTAGGTTTTTTTTCGATAGATTATGGTCTGATAATTTGCGTATTTCTGATGCCAAAACTCAGCTGGCTGAACCAACGTAGCGCAGTTGGCGACCCAACAGCCTGTGAAAAGATGCGGCTTTCTTGTGTGTGGTGCCTTTTGTCTTTAGCAGAAAGCTGTTGTGAGCAGTCTTGTGGGATGTGTCACCTCAGGCTGATGGGTTCAGTTTTGGAGTGAATTTTAGAAGCACAGAAATTGTTAGTGTCGTACCTGGGTTTTGGACACTTTGTGGGCTCCCTGGGGCACCTCGCTAATTGCTTGTTGCCTTAGACTTGGAGGAGAGCTGTGGCTGACTGTGTCCCCTTGCGCCTGTTCAGTGCAGCAAGCCACTTTGGTATCTAGTCACCTCAGTAGACATTCCTGTGTCTCTCCCTCTTACCAGATTTGTTACCAACACAGAATATTTTGACAATCACATCTCTACAGAAACGAACCAACCAACCAAACAGAAAAAACCCAAAACCAAATGCTGTGTTTGGTTATAAGTATATAATTTTAAATTTTTCTTTTGAAAGAATATTTATTAACATTTTCTGAATTTTGCTATATGTAGTAATCGTGTTTAACATCTGAGAAGGAGATTAAATATTTCAGAAGTTATATTTTGCATTTGTTAGTTTTGCTTGACAATAAAATAAGCTTACAAGATGAATTTATTTGTAGTAAGACAAAATCATTTATGCAGTATTGAAAGCTATAAGTTGATTTCATTAATTCAATATTTGCGTCCACCAAAAAATAAATACTGACAAAAATCGTAATTTAATTTGGAGAAAGTCCTTTTAAAACTGGTTTTAAAAGTTTATTTTATTTATGATTGCTATAAAAGCTATAGTAATATAATTTTAGAAAAATATCATTTTATCTGGCATGCTCTTACACAAATTTATTGTGATAATTCTGTTCAACTTTATTTTCAAGAGGCCTGTTTTCTTTCTGATGTAGAACTAAATTAGTCATACACAGTTCCTCTAAGAAAATGTCTCATGCAAGAAGCAGAGAAATTCAGATGGTTTTTTACCACTTCAAATTATGTGTATAGTGCTTTCTTGATTGTCAAATTACACTCTAGGCTAGGTCAAGGTATAGAATAATTTTTATTTTCAAGTGGATGGGAATTAGATGATTTAGAAGCATATTACTGGGTATCAGAGAGCAGGTAATTTTATGTTTAAGCTCAATGAAAGGTTTGTATGGGATGTAAGAGGCTTTTATTAAGAAAAGAGGAGCAGGAAATTGGACCTCTTCAAAACAGACTTACCCAATTTCTCTTACTAAAGTCTGTGAGTGGGCTTTCACAAAACCAGTATCAGCTATTGAAGATAACAGACAATGCACAAGCTGGATCATGATAGATTTAGCTTTTGTTTTCAATTGAATGCAATTATCTTTCATCCACAGAGGTTTTACTGCATGTCTTGTAAAAATTTCCTAAGATATGAAAAGCTCCACTGAAGGAAATAAAACCAGTACATCTGAGAACATCATGGCCCAAGTTAAAAAAAAATAAAAATAAAAATTTATACATTATCAAAAATGCAGTGTCAGGGTATATTTTCTATTAGTTCATTACTTCATTTTCACAGGCAAAATCAGGAAACTCAGAAGGACAGTTTCATAAACAAAAGTCTCAATCCGAGTAGTATTGCTGATCTGTCAGTGAATCGCCACTTTTGAACTGGACCTAGCTGAATGATACCTGAAACTCTCTCTTCGGACCTCTGCTGGAAAACTTCAAAATAGTAGAGAAATGCCCAAAATAGTTGCTTTGTTTTGAGAAAGTAGACAGATATGAGATCAAGGACTTAACAATAGGTTAAAAGGCCTGTACGTGCTATTTCTTTCGGAGGTATGCAAGTATTGAGGATACACAAGGTTGTCTCTCAAGGCTCTCGTCTCATCAGGATTCTGTGCTATAACTTTCGGCAGTGAAGCATGACGGGCCTGTGTCAGTGTCCTCCCATCATTTCTCTGTGCCTCCCACCACCTTTGCTACTGTTCACCAGGCCCAGCATGGTTGCCTGACCTGACCACCGAGCTGTGTGTGTCCCACAGCTGTACCTGTGTCAGCCTGCTCTCTGGTCTCTCCTCCGGTGTCTCTTGTCAGCTCTCCTGGTCTTGCAAAGTATTTTTGGTATGTTGAAGGGGGTGGGGTGGGGCATGTGTCAAAGCTGTGAAAGGATTCGGTATTTTCAGGGTAGGAGCGTGACCACGAAAGGACTGTCTCATTAATGGCTAGTCTAGAAGAGTCCTTGAAGTTTTCATAGTAGCTCCACTGTCCCTCACACATACACACACGAGAAATACCAGAAAACCCGTGACGTGCTACCCTTGAATGAAACAGCAGCTTCAAAATTTGCGAGAATGCCTGGGAGCATTCTGCACAGGGATGAAACAGCCCAAGTGATGCAGCAGGTTGACATGGTCTCAATACCAGCTGCAGAAGTGAGAATTGCTCTTCCTATGAGTTGTAATAATCCTATCCTTTACAGCTCAGGGTTGAAAAGCATCTGCAGAAACTGTCCATGAATAGGACACATGAGGTATAGAATATTTTTCATTTAACTAAAAAGCTTCCATTTCTAGGAATATATCCACTGGCACGTGTCAGAAATGATTCAGTAGAGCAAAAGCAAAGCAAGTTGGTGCTGCACATGGAAAACAGAGGTGCTGCCAAACAGCAGCACTCCCCCCATCAATGGTGTGATTGAAAAGGAGCCAGCGACTCCTCTTGCAGCTAGGCCAGTGCAGAGGAAGGTGCAACACAAGCACTGTTCTGTTCAGCAGCTGTGTCTTCCCCCATGTTCACTTGTGGTACCGCTGCAGTGAGGAGTAACATGATCTGGTTAAGTGAAAAAGTGATTTAAGCAGGGTCGGCTTAAAACCGAGGCAAACCTTAGCAAGAGCTCTGCAATATGTGCCATAAATCCTGGCCCCTCTGTTGTCCCTTCTATTTCCTGGTACTGGTTCTACCAGGACCGTGACCAGGACATCTCTGTTTCTCCTAAAAAGTCAGATGGTGAGACCACTGAGGTGAGGAGGGCATCAAGAATAAGGAAAAGACTGTAGCTGGAATTTGAGGGTCCCAGATTTCCAAATATGCAACTGAAGATCCAGGGACTGGTGTCACACAAGAAGTGTGATTTCTTCTCTAGGTTGTGTTTCACATGTTTGTGGCTGCTTCTTGCTCATGAGTTTTGACCTTTATTGTCTTGCATCCCATTGTTCTTGTTTAAATCAACGTTGCTTAAATCTAGAAGCAAGAGATTTATGCTAGATTTTTCTGTACCTACCCAAAGCACAGGGAAGGAAGAGAACATTTTTGCATCTTTTACTGAAAAGCAGTAAGAGCACTTGCATTGCTAGCTCCCATGAATTTTGTACATGCTATTGCAGAAGAAGGAATTGTTTACAAGACAGTGAAGAGAAGAAACTTGTGCCTAAGGTTAAGTACATTTTTAATACAGTTTTGTACTGAGACTATTAAAATTTGGGTGGTTAAAGAGTTATGGTCAAGTATGTATCTCTAACTATATAAAACATGTGATATAGATTATCATTCCGCTCCAGCCCTTCTCTTTTTTTTTTTTTTTTCTTCTGGAAACATTCTATGACTTAAATTTCCATCAGATGCTGTAAATAGCAAGCGATTGGTAGCAGTCACTCAGATATATATACATCAAGATGTGTTCATGTAAGATTTAAAACCCCTTCTCACAGTTTAGTCACTATGGTTTTGACTTTCAGACTCATCAGAAATAAATTTAATGGGACAACTGAGTTTTGTAAGTAGCTTATACTAATACTTTGCTATCAGTTTCAGGGAAAAAATTTTAAAAATATTTTTGAACTGTTTTTCGCATGACCTGCTTCCAAAATTCTGCTTACTCTCATATTCCAAACAAGCTTCAGTTTTCTTTACTTATCACACACCTAAAATTTTACCATTGTCTCAGGCAAAAGGCAAAAAATTTTGTTAGAGCAGTTAGACACATATCTCTCATTTAAAGCACTAAAATTTTTTGAGTTTTGATCCCAGTTATAATGAAAAACTGATTACAACAGTTTTATACAGCAGTTTTCCAGAGTTTTGTGCATCTTATGGAGGTTTTTTAATCTAGTATTTTATGCCCAAAAATTTGTTAAAATTTCTACCATTCTTCAGTCTCATACTGCAGTAGTAATACATGAGAAAAAAATGCATACTTCTGCTTTTCTAGTTTTAATCATCTTTTCAAGGACTTTTGCCTTATATTATTTTTCACTGCTACAGTCATAAATCCTGTCCTAACAAGACAACATTGCTATATTCTATCAATTTTCTGAGCAGAATAGATTCTCTCAAACTAGGAGTGTCTTGTCAAATTGTTTTCTCTTAGTACCTAAAATTTCAGCTTTAATTCTGGAAACTCTGACAGAAGTGTATTTAATGTTATACACAGATACGATGCTATGCTTATGCAGAAACACTTTTGTGCTCTGGCTGTGCTTTGCCACGCAACTTTATTCCAGAGCTGTCTATCAGGTGTATTATATAACTGCTCTATATTAATTATTAAATCCTTTATTATTTAGAGTAATTATAATTTAATGGCTGTAGCTTTCCATGGGAGGCTTTTTCTCTTAATGCTAGTCTGCTTCCTGTAGCTATTCAAACTCCAGATGAAGAAATAAAAGGAAAAATAAATCAGAATTTAAAATGAAACAGCACAACAATGACGTATACCGTATTTTAGGAACATTTTTGAAGCAATAATTCAGGACAAAATCAATGAGTTTCACTTTAAAAATGTTCTTTGTACCTTAGTCAGTCTTCTACACCAATTTCTTTGCTCTCAGTAAAACACATTGTTCCTAATTAGTGCTAAAAAGAAATCACTGTTGGACTTTTTCCCTCCTTTTTTATTTTTTTCCAGTGGATTAATATAAAGAGATTACTTAAAACAAGTTAAAGCAAGTGGAAGTCTGCTGAAGTAGCAGGAAAAAGGAGTTTTTTCTCTGTAACTGTGACTTTTAACCTGTTCCAGCCAGAGTGTGTTTCTTTTCTCCTGACTATAAGATCAGCTTACAGGTAAAAAACCCAAATCTGACCAAACGAAAAAAATTTTCTTATCGAGTTTTCTTTTGACAAGATTATATTTTTTGTTTGGGTTTTTTTCCTCCCTGTAAGTTTTAACATCATTAGATTTTAAAATGAGAAATAATGAAATAGTAGTGGTGATAAATTTTGAAATTCAAGACCAGATTTCATCCTACTAAAATGTACTGGTAGGATCTGGAGGAAGCCAAACAACTCTGTCAACATGAAAAGCATGGATCAGGGTGGACTAAATTCTGAATTGGCCATTATCTTATGTTTCAAAACTGCTTTAGTCTCATGCTGACGTACAATTCACGTATATTTACATTAAAAAATTAAAAAGCATAAAATGGAAATTCATAAAGTGAGAAATAGCCTTGTAGGCGTCTGTTGGGTGGGGCTGCTACGCAAAACATTTCAAATGCTGTTGTTTGAAACCCCACCACTTCTGTTGTAGACAGCAGCCTCTTGTAAGGGGTTCCATCTCCTGGATCTGTCTCTTAAAGCCTGTGAGAACTGAATGGGGCATGGTCATTTTCTCTCCTCTTCCAGTGCTTGAGGTCATGGGGTTTCACAGCCTCACCATCGTCACCCCAGTGCTCCAGGCTTTGTACGTGTTTACAATCTCATAGCATCCCTCCTCCTGGTGAGTAACCCAAACTTTCCAAACTTCTCAGGTGGCCTCATGGGGGTCAAAAGGACCGACAATAAACACAGGTTTTTGAAGAGAAATTTCTCAGCAGCCACTACTACTTGTAAAATGCATCTCTGCTTGTGGCAGGTGCATTGGAACTAGATGATCTTTAAGGACTCTTCCTGTGATTCTAAACCACTGAAATTTGCAGTCAGGCACACACTTTTCTCGCTCTAAGAATCATGCAGTTCTTGGGTTAGACGAGCATCGTGGCATTGTGTAACACTTCTTGTTCTCTCACTCCCTAGAGTGCAGTCCCTAATAGTAGCAGTGACAACCCCGTCCCTGATGGGAGCAGAGCGTACCTCCCTGAGGACAGGGAAATCCGATCTGTGATCCCGTGTGACTTTTCATGGGGAGCTGATCGTCAGGGGAAGGCTAGAGCTGGAAAGTCTCAAAGTCTCTGGCTTTTGATAGCTCTTTGAGTGACAGCTCTCTTGTTCATCTCAGCAGCAGAAGCTGAAACAGTGATCTAGGCGGGGGTGTATCACTACTTGGGGGCCTTTGTAGTCTCTCCTATATCTCAGGAAGGGTTCTCTTGCAGTTGCAGGTTACAGCACAAGTGGGCTTCTTGTTGCTCTAAAGTTTTTCCTGAATTATTCTCCTATACCTCTTGAATAAAGTATTAGGAATAAACCAGCCTGGATGACTCAAAACTGCATTTCTTGTACAGGAAAAAACTTTGGCAGCTACAGTACAAATCATAAGATAGGAAAGAGCACAGACTTTGCGGCTTTGTATGAACGTGTTCAGCACTGCCTCAACTCCCTTATTTTGTATCTTAAGATGAGGACAGTGGGAATTCTGCCTTTGGGTTTGACCCTGAATCATGAAGAATGCTCTTCATGGGCTACAGTGTTGTCACAGGCCACCTGGTGTAATGGCAAGAGTGGTTATTCAAGGACATGATGAGTAGTTCAGATCTAACACACATAATGTGCACAGCAGCTGCTGCTCTCCTCCCGTTTCAGGCTTGGTAGCTGTGAAACTACAACCTTTAAATAACACCCTCTTAACTCTGTAAAAGTTCAAGGATGCAGTACGTAAGGAAGAAACCAGAGCATCTTGGTTTAGGGCCTCTCAGCTGGAGCAGAGCAGGCACAGCTTCCTGGGAGGCTGCTCAGCATGTGCTGAGCCTTCCTGTGCCGGAGGAGGGGGAGCACAGCCCTGACAGAAGGTGAGGGAAGGCCATAGTTATATAATCATAGGTATGCATCCAAATGTGCCATAATGGAGTTTATGTTTCTCCCCTGCATGGCGTGAGATCACCAGAAAGCAGGTGTGCCTTGCTAAGTGGAGGGAAAACAACCCTGCTGTAATTGCTAGCATGATCCTTTGGTCAAGCACACATCTTCTGTGCTGGGACACATTTTTATTTCTGTCATGTTGTGCACTTAAGTTTGGTTATCATTTAAATTAGTAAGGGCTAACCAGCCCTCAGAAGGAGAACTGCATCATGCAGCTCATCCTGCGCGTCTGAGCAGCCACCGAAAACACTGTGGCAGAGACTTAGCAGCCGTGTGCAGGTCAGCTGAAGCTGTCCACAGACCAGGGCTGCTGTCAAACTGTTGTGCTGTGCATCACTACACTGACAAGAAAAGCCTCTCTGGGAAAAGGTAACCACATCAGGCTTTCTAAGTAACTGACATGGGTTTTTTAATTTGTTTTATTTACTGCAAAAAATAATGTATATTCCACACTGAATTTAGAATTTCAGTTACATAAGTAATGGGCTTAGGCAGTTGTAGTAAAACATTTCTTTTGAGCATGCACAAGAAAATCAAATGAAATGCTAGAATATTAAGCATACCAGAGGAGGAAAAGGTCACCTTGATCTACTCTCTCATTCAATCAGAGTTTGTAGCTGGGCTGGAGTCAGGGTCATCCGGGTCCCTGGGGACCCTGTCTTTCCTGTCAGGATATCCTCTATCGCATCATCTGTCATGTTTGTATAAAGCTTAAATGCTGAGCTAGCGGATGGAAACTGGGATTAGGCCACTGTCTTGGGTGTCTTGCATTTTTCAGCTGCGTGTGTACTTTACCCTGGTAAGTCAGAAAAGACTGACAGCAGTGTTATTCCTAGTTTTTGCTTCCCTAAATGACACCGCTTGGTGGATTTGACTTAAGTTCATGAGCAACTTTTAGCTTAATTAAAAAAAAAAAAACTGGTAGTTTGATAATGATTCAAATCTTTCTTTGTCCAGACTCTCCTAATAGTGCACACTGTGCCTACTCAGACTGAGTTTCCAGGACACCAGGGACATAATAATTGTATTTATTCCCCTTGGATAAAAGATATGGATACACTAATGCTCTGTCATCCTGGGTTTCTTTGGAACATCATAGATTTTTGAAATGGGTACACTGCAGTCCTGTGGTTCGCTGTCCCTTACCTTTGAATGAGTGCAGAGTCATGGTGTATCTTGGATTGTGCCTCACATCTCTGACATTTCAGCACTCTGAAATCAAGCTCAAGAGGCAAGAGAACATGGCCACCACCGCTCTCACTGGCACCTCCACCGCCTGCACGGTCCTGCCTTCAATTGTCCCCGTCCCAGAGAGACTCCGACAGATGGAGCTGCTGCTGGGCCCTGGGCTGCTGCCAGGGGGGCTTCTCTGCAGATCAGTGGCATCCATGTCCAAACCTGTCACTGCCTGGATGGCCTTTCCAACCTGGGAAGCTCCTGGGATTTCTCCTGGGAAGTCAGCCCAAGCCTGCATAGGCTGATTCCCTCACACACCGACTGTAGAAAATGGACTAGTGTATGACACAACAAGTAATGAAGTTATCATTTCATAATTGAGAAAATGTCTTCTCATGGTTGCTGCCTGTAGTTTTACATGTACAATGTTATTTCCCACCATAAATTCTGAGTCAAGAATAGCCTGCTGGGTTTGGACTCTGCCAGGAAGAGGTGACTCCAAGTGATAAATGGTATAAATATCAATTTTTGTAGACCATGCTACATTTAGATATTAATATTAAAGAACATATGTATAACTACACCGTTCGACTTTAAAGAATAATTTATTTTGGCAAATAAACTCCCAGAATGATGAGGATTTGCACTCTTTGAAAAGTTAATCGAATCGTAAAAGACAATGAACAGTAGAACAGAAGAACCCTTGGCTAGACTAAGATGTTGCAGTTATTGCACGTCCATGTATCCTAGAATACAATCATACCATACCCACTTGAATATATATTTTTATCTTTTAACTTACTTACTAGAGTTGATTCGAATTACTGACGTACATCTCAGGTTATACAGTTTGATATCTGTCAAGATTTTATGCTACAATTATTAAATCCAGAAAAAAGTGTCATCTCTTGTACTACCTCATTTCAAACTATCAAGGATTTTATTAAGCATCCTAAGAAACAGGAACTTCTATTCAGAAGAATTAATGTAAGCTCTGTTCACTTGCTTCATCACAACTGTTGTTATGCTTTGTGGATGATCTGCCTTCATTTCTTTATATTTGTTTATACCTTTCTCAGTTTCCTGAGTGAAAGCTATAATGATGGTGTTAACAATTCACATTTTAAGAAATAATTGTTTTAAATGCAGTCTTTATTCTTTTTATTTCATTATGTAGCTCTTTCTTTGATACATAATATATAAATACCTAATATATTTAGGAGTTAAGTCCTTATGAACTATATTACTAAATTTCTATGCAGAGCTAGAAGTCAGTCTAACAAACCAAATAAGAGACAGAAGTAATAAGGAATAAGAGACAGAAGTAATAAGGAAGGTGAAAACAAAGCTTAAAAAGAAACAGTAAAAATATTTTTTGTAAGCTCATAGAAATAAAAATTCTTGACATTTTTATAGAAAAATCTTCTTGGGCTACAAAATTACTAGATTCTTTTATGAATTCAGGTTACTTCGTGATACGTTGTGTGCTACTTGCTTACTTGCTTGCTGTATCCTTTTGGCAAAATACCATTACTAATGTAGTGAAATACGCCCAGGGTTAAGACTCCTTTGCTTTTATCCTGACTCGAAGGATACCCTGTTTGGCCTTTGTCCTTTCTGTCTGGTTTGCTTTATGGATGACTGAAAGATTTACAGCCAGAGAACTGGCTGTGAGGAGTAATTATCACTTGCGATATATACTGCTTTCATAACCCGAGATTTCCTGTATGCTGTGTATATATGCTTCCAAAGCAATGAAATCCAAGATTTCATAAATAAAACACGTAAATAAAACTTTAAATGAAGGAAATAGCTATGCAGCAGTTAAAGATGAAGGTAGTATTTTGTAGGGCAAAACAAATGTTAAAACTCTAATTACAAGGGTAAAAACTGTTGCAATGCAAATCCTTGCAAAGGTAACATATTTTTCTTCCTTGATTCTTTCTTTTCTGGCAGCTTCTGCTGAAGAATAATCTTCTATCTGACCTGACATTTTCTTCCTTATTTGAACTGTGATTCTTAATCTCAGCATTTTTGTCTTTAAACAAAGAAATGGTTGCCTGCAAGTGGATGAGATTCATGAAAAAGGTTTTGCTCATTCATTATTTATAAGCTTCTATTGTGATTTTCTTTTTTTTTTAATTGGAAACTTTCAACTGGTGTTGGGTATTGCTGATACGTGATAAGGATAACTGAAAAGCTTTTCAGTCCTGTCTGACAAGGATATATTATGAAAGTTAAGATTGCATTAATTTGCTAAGACTTTCTACATGATCCACAACATGAAATGTTTCTGTATTTATTCTGAAGGAAATTAGCTTTCCTGACACTTATTTTCATTCAGTATTGTAAAGGCATTTGAGACAGCATTTCCAGTTATTTGGTAGATTGTTATTTCATGAAACAGCTTTCAAAACAAGTGAGACAGGTAGGGCAGGTTAGCAGAGACTTTGCAGGCAATTTGCACAGGATTTATTGAAATATGGGAAGTGTTCTCAGGCTTGGCATCAGTTTGCAGTCTCTAGCTTAGGTTTTCCACTGCCTGTGTTTGGCCCATCTTCTTTCCCGTGACTTGCTGTCTGACCACTCTTGCTCAGTGCGGCACATAATCTCTTCAGGAGCCTTCCCAGGAGGCAATAGAGGGAATGAGAAGGAAGACCTAAGACCTGTCAGTGACAAATGATTGCTGGATGACTGGCGCTGTAAAGTGTTAAAGAAAAGCATTCACTCTTTAAAAGGGAATGTGAGCAGAAGCTAAATTGGAGAGAGACAAGCTTCAGGACACCATAATGTAATGTGTCAGAGCATCCTTCACCCTTTCTCTGGACTGAACCTATCAACAAGTTGCCAATAGCTTGCTAATGGTGAGCTTTCAGACAGGTCAGATGTGTCTTTGAAAGTGTGAGTACTTGTGCAGTGGCATGATTTTTGATTCGTGTCTAGGAGATTGATTTGAAATTTGAGATTAAAATCTGTCGTGGTTTAACCCCAGTAAGCAGTCAAGCCCCAAGCAGACATTCAGTCACTCCTCCACCAGCAGGATTGGGGAGAGAATTGGCAGCGCAAAAGCACGAAACTCAGGGGTTGAGATAAAGACAGTTTAATATGAAAAGCGGAAGCCATGCACACGAGCAAAGAAAAACAAGCAGTTCATTCACCACTTCCCATGGGCAGGCAGCTGTTCAGCCATTTCCAGGAGAGCAGGGCCCCATCACATGTAACATTTACTCGAGAAGACACATGCTGTCACTCCAACTATCTCCTCCTCCCTCCTTCTTCCCCTGCTTTATATCCTGAGCATGATGCCATATAGTCTGGAATATCCCTTTGGTCAGTTGAGGTCACCTGTCCTAGCTGTGTCTCATCCCAACCTCCCATGTACCTCCAGCCCCTTGCCAACATGCCAGTACGGAAAGCAGAAAGGCCTTGACTCTGTGCAAGCCCTGCTCAGCAATAACAAAAACATCTCTCTGTTAGCAACCCTGTGTCCAGCACAAATCCAAAACACAGCCCTGTACTAGCCACTGTGAAGAAAATTAACTCTACCCCAGCTGAAACCACCAGAAAATCTTTCCAAATTTTAGAGCCATTCTCTTCTTAAGGATCTTCAAGTATTTCAGATGTGTCTGGACCATGCTTAATTTCACCTGTGGGCAAACAGTTTTCCAAAACTCTTCTGAGATCTGATGACTAAGTATTCCCTATAGCTGCCTGCAGTCCTGTGTTGAGCTGCAATGCATGAATAAGGAATAATGCTCAGGAACTAAATGATTCTGTTGTAGGACAAGATTTAATAATATTGGTTCCTGAGATAGGCTGCTGAGTGCTGATTATGCAGCAAGATTTAGCATTTTAAAATGCTAAGCATCTAATCACTGCCCCTGAATTAGGATGGTTAAGCAAGAGGGGCAGCTGGAAAACAGTGGGAGAAAGGATGTTTAAACTGATGTCACAGGAAGGTTTAAGGGAGTACAGTGATCATTTACTATGTGGAGAAGCAGAAGAAGCTATATAAAAAAAATTTGGAAAGCTTTTCAAGGAGGAGTCATGGAGGCAGCACCTTTTGCAGGCGTGGTTTTTCAGAGCAAACTAGACCCAAGTATTTTGTGTGCTTTCAGCTACATGTAATATTATTTTTCTGCTGCTTCTAAATTGAGAATAGCCTATGTCCTCTAGATGAGAAACCTCTGTGACCCTTAGTTATCTGGAGAATAGTTCATGGTAAGTTTGTTAAATTTACTTTAAAATTTACTTTGTATTTGTTGGAAAGTGAATACTCATCACTTACTCATATTTCTGTTTGTAGTTTGCACGGAATTCTAAGTTTATAAAGAGCTGCAGTGACACAACAGTGTTCTTAGTAGTGTCAAGCTATAGTAAGCTGTTATGAATTTAGAAATCCTTAATCTTCATTTGGAGCCACGTGGTTTGGGCACTGCAGTGATGTTAGAGCAGACAAGCAATTTGGCTTTATTGGTAGCCTAGACATAGTTTTTACATGAGTATATCCAACCAGACATAGGAGTTCATAAATGGACACACATATCAATATACATATTCTTTAAACTTTGTAGGATACTGTGTTTTTTTCAGAGTGCCCTTTATAAGCATAAATTGTGCTGGTGCTTATACTGGTATAAACATTTTTATGTTGGCTTAACTGCATCACCAGGAGGGTTATTTGCAGTCAGACTGACATAACTGAGGGTGCTATTAGCTTTAGATACAACGTCATTGAAAGCTAGAGAGCATTGTCTGCATAGAAGAAAATGAAGGAAATCCATCTGTCCCATCTCTTATGCATTGCAAGTGCATTTCTCTCATCCTTAAACACTCTCAAACTGTCTTCATGAGGTGTGAATAAATACACTTAGAAAAATGTGGTGAAAATAGAAATGATGACATATAGTGAGAGGAACTGAAACTAAGCACAGTCTCATCTGGAAATTCTCAGTGTAAGTGGATAACAGTCAAACTGACAATCATAATACTGCTGTGCATTTTGGTAAGTTTGTTTTACTCAGGTGATATCAGTTGCAAGGTTTTGGTTTTTTTTTTTTTGCTTTTATTCAACAAGAACATGTAAATACCTGATATACTCTTGAAAATCCTCTGTACTAACTTTGTGAAATGTGAGCTAATTGATTAAGTGGTAGTGTGTTAATTTGTGTGGACTTGCTTAAAGTGGGCTATAAAATTTTGTAATAAAATATGTAGAGAAAAGCATTTTAATATACCTTTAAGAGTATCTCATTCTTTGTTGGCAGCAGGCTTTCATCTCGGCCATATAAGTAATCTATTCTGCGACAATTAATTAACAACAAGGATTAATTGTTTATAGTTCAGTGAGAATTATAGGCATAATTTACAGTCACATTTTTCTGGGCCAGTTTTATCTGAGTGGTTACTTTTTATACTTTTTTTGTCCCTCTGTGAAAAAACAGCTTCAGATTCAAGTTCTGAAATTTCTCCCCTCCTGCCATGGTCTTGACAAACATTATCTCACAAACCCAGTACATTTTCCCTCATATTTTTATTCTGCATTTTAACTTGAGCTTCAATACAATCTCTCTATTATGATTATGGAAAGATCTAGTTAAAAATAATAGAAGCACTACAGAAAGAAGCCAAGATCATATTCTGAATATTCTGAAAAGCGCTTTATTGGTGTGTTTCTTTGAAGGAGTTCTACTCCCTCCTGTCCTTTTGTTGCTGAACACTCAGAGGTTTTGACAGATTATACAAATACTATACTAACTTTAATAATTCAGAATTTCCGAAGGAAGCTGAAGGGAATAGCATATAGAAAAGCAGACCCTGCAGTCCCATCCTTAGCTGTATTGACCTATGCAAGAGAGAAGAGAACCACAGTCCTGTCTCCTTGCTTCCTTTAATTAATATTTGGAAGTGGCTTTGTTGCTGATCAGCACTTGTGCTTGGGGATCTGAAAAACCAGCAGCTGTAGTTTTCCTTGCTGAGAGAACAAAAGATCACAAAAAACCTTTTTGTGTCTCCCCCTCAGCTCCTCTGTAATCACACTATAAAATGGATAGTATATCCTTCCTCTCAATAAAAATATGGTTTATTTCCCTCACAGACTAATTTCCTCAGCTGTCACTACTTTAAGATATCAAATATCTTTGTGGCTCTTCTTGACTTCAGTAAAGTGTGGCATGTCCTCTATTAACTGTCCTTTCCCATTGGTAAGGGACATGGTATTGATCATGTGGTTTCCTGGTAGTAAATACTGGGGTTTTTTTCCCCACACTCTTGGGTTTCTAAGTCCAAAAAGTCTTGCTCTTCAGGCTACCATGGAAGTTTGTTTCTCTGAATACTGAGCTCCATTCCTACAAGGGCTAGCTCCTGGTACCCAGGCTAGCTAGTTATAGGACACTTCTTCAGGCACATTCTCGGTGCTACTTCACCTGTGAAGGAAGCCATTTAAGAATTTATAAATGTTGAAAAGGAATGGCATCATCTGTCACATGAAACAGTCACAGAAAAATGTTCTTAATTGCAGAATTAACTGTAATCAGACCACAGATTTACAGTGGTTTTTGTGTATGCTGTTCCACCTGTTATGTGCTTCCCACATCTCATCTAGTCCCAGTAAACTCTCCATACAGAAATGGTTGTAGAGCAATTATTCATTTCGCTTCTATGCTCATCAGAACTATGAGGCTTTAGCCTGTTTCTGTGAAGTTGGTGCTAGACCAACACCAAGGTGTGTGTCATCCCCTTTGGGTGTCAGAAGATGCTGTGGACTATCTGGCATCTAATGTGCACTCCGTATATCAGTATGCATCCTGATGTTTTTCTGTATTCTCTCTAGGTTGTGTTTTGATGTTTTAAATCTACACGTAACAGCTGTCGTGCTACCAATACAAATGGGAGTAGATTGATTCTGGTTTTAGCATTAACCATTTTAGCTTTTAGATGACTACTGGGAATATTTTATTGTTTAAGATTGTCAAGTAGTGATTCATGTATCTATTTCACAGTGAATGTTCAGTCTGTGACAGAAATTATAAACTTATATTCACTTCTAAGAATATGTGATGCCATGTGGATGGGCTTGGTGAAACTGCTGCTGGACACCAGGGGATTTTGCTTTTATTCCAAACTAGTCTTAAGTCCATCCAAGTGGATCATGCTCATGTGAAAGGCAAATGTGTCTTCAGAACTGCAAGCTCCAGCTTTTGGTGGGGGTGTAGTAAATGCCTAGGACTCTCTGCCAGATTTGCAGCCCAATCTACAGTTTGTTGTAGACAATTTTAACAATATAACAATATATATAACAACATAACAACATAACAATAAAAATAGTGGTTTGTGTTAAGGAAACTTTTGCCTCCTGCGAGCTTCCAGGTTAGTATTAGTCAGCCTGTAGATTTTACTAAAATGGAACTAGCTGCTCCATTTAGCAGAGCTGAACAGGCAAAAATCACTTTGAGTGAGAAAGGAGAAAAGGTTAATGTGGAGCTATTGGGTGAAATACAGTCTTTCCAGATTTGCCATCTAGCTCAAGATCATCAGCTCCCAAAATCAGTGTCACAAATAAATAGGGTCATGAGCTCTGAATTTAAATGTAGATTGGGTTGTGCGTGCCCAGACAGAGAGGCCTGAAAGGAAATTTTTGTCTCTGCTGAGCCAGCTCTTCAAAGAAATCTTTAGCCAATGGGCCTGTGGTTTGTGAGTCTCATCAAAATGTAAACGTTTTAGTGTAAAAATGATAATATAGTCAGCTCCTGCACTTCCAAGCCATACCAAAAACCCAGCAAAAATAGCAGAAATTAATTGATGCCAGATGTTGTCAGAAGTGTGGGACAAATGCATGTCAGAGTTCCAGGTACAGTGGCCAAGGCAGCAAACAAAAAAGTTCTATCTGCGTACTCTTTTCTGTCAGGTGCAAGAAGACCAGAGACGTGACAATAATCACAAAATAGCAGATGAGACTAACTGTAAAATTTTAGCTCAAGTGTGTAGTGGTTTTAATTACATAACACAGTATGTTTTGCAGTCAGGGTACTAATGAGTTGCTAATTCCCAGTCAGAGTAAGAGATTTGATTCCCAGCATATCTGCTAACTAGCCAGACTACTCCATACTGGCTGGACCCTGCCACCATGACTCTCCTGGGGAATACTTCACAAAGCAAGATGTGCCAGTTGTTTAAATGGAAGGGGAATGTGTGATTTAGCTACGTTTGTTCTCCCAGTAAAAATGTCCTGCGTAGTGTGAGCCAGTAAGAAACTTGTGATCTTTAACCTGGAGATGACTGGGTCCAATAACAACAGTTTCCTGATTATGTAAATGAGTTCTTAAGAATATTTTGCATTTCTTTCAAGAAGCAGAAATATTTCTTTTAATGATGTTAGCTGTCTGGCATTCTGATTTAATTATTCATGCCCTATTCTTTCATATTTCTTTTCCTTCTGACATACTGTCAAAAAAGAAGACAAAATCAGTTAAATAATTGAGAACATGTGAACTGCCATAAACAACCACTCTTGTTTGTTTCTCTGCAGAACAAAAAGAAGTAAAGGTGGGAGAATACAATGCTGTGGATGACAAATTGGTAATAATCAACAACAGCATCAGGTTCCAAGGTAGGAGACAAAACTGGAAAGAGGTACAGGAGTGACGTGGATAGCTGTGTGTTGTTTGTACAACTGTGTGCTCTTAAAAAACTGTTAGGATTTTTAATATCACAAAGCTGTGACACTGTAGAAAGTAAAAGACAACTGAGCTGTGCTTAAAAAAATAGGAGAATTCTGAACAGAAAATTGCAATGTTTTGATCTCGTATGCTTGTTTTTTATTCCAATGATAGGGCAAAATCAAATTTATATGTGTACACAAATGTTCTTTGATATTTCAAGAAGCAGGTTCTTCACCAATGAATAATGTTCTATTTCATCCCCATTTCCCACTCCTCCAGTTCATCTCACCTGAGGGATGCTCTCATGTTCTGTGTTTGCAGACACAAGAGGGAGATGGTTGCTTTTCTTTGGGAGGTGTCTGTTAGGTAGTTAGAAAATAGGTTTTCAAAATTCTGAGGCTGGCTTTAACATGGCCCATGGGAAACAGGGCCAGAGAGGGTTTTCAGACCAGCAGCACTCCCAAGGTCCACAGCAGATATATACCCTTTGCTGCTGTATCTTCTTGCCATTTTTTATCTCACGTTGCTCCAAATATAACATGGGGACTTCCTCTGCCCTCAAGAAGTTGGAGTGCAGGCATACCCATGGTTTTCAGAGCCCCTGGTCATGGCAGCCAGGTGTGAGCTGAAATGAGTATTAAGGGTGTCTCCTGTTGAATATAGGTGTATACATTATTTCCAAAGCTAATTTTTAAGATTTAATCTTAAGCTCTGCTGTGGTGCAGTTCAGTGAGAGAGAGTGAAGTCTGCTTTGTGAGTTCTGTGTGGTTTTCGCCTGGGAGTGGAGAGGTGGATGAGTATCAGGCTGTTGTGCTGTTGTACTCTACTACACCTTTCTCCAATGTCCCAACACCCAAGGTTTGCATCAGCATGGGTGGAGTTTCACTGCAGTGATCTAATTCATCACTACTTGTCCATCTGCTAGAGCTTTCCACCTTTCCTTTCGATATCCCTTGCTGGACTTAAAAGAGCACAGCTACACAAATTTCTCACGTCTCTCTGGAGAATGAGGCTTTGGAAATGAAGAGTGAAGATTCTGTCCCAGTTGCCAAAGTCTGGGACCCAGCAGATTATTTTTGCTGCAAGGAGGAACTAATGATGTAGTTGAATACTAGTTCAGTCCCATTAATTTCCAGAGAATATATGCAGGATGAATTAAGTTACAGGAGACAGCATTTGTTCATAACTCCTCACCTTTACAGACAGTATATGATGGGGAAAATTCTCTGTTCAGTCTTTTTTCAGGACAAGACTGCTAGGTCTTGTTCTGACCACATCTGAAGGTGGTCTTTCCACCCATAACCTTTCTTATGGTTGTCTTAAGATGTGTTATCTGACTCACAGTGAATCCTTCCCTTTTACTCATCTTAGCTTTTCATTGAGACAGTGGGATATTCAATGTGGAGGACACTGACTTCCAGTCAGTATAAGAAGCCTAGTAACTTCAAGTATTTGAAATAGAGAGTAGTAAAAATGTTCCTGTTTACACTATTGCATAAAAGTCCACAGCAACAGGAAGCAACAGGATTGAATGGGCAGTGCTCAAACAAGAAAATACATTTTGTAGACTCACTGGTTTTTTATATTTAATAAATACAAACCATCAATATACTCTGTAGAGTTTAGAAACAGTAGGGTGAGGTTTTATTTTTTAGTGTTAGTACTTTTAAATCAGGCATGTGTTTTATTGTTTTTTTGGCTTGTTACTTGTCTAATTTTATGAATTGCCATGGACTGTAAATACATGCAGTGTGGAGGGAAAGAGGAAAATCTCTGGTACTTTTCTCCAGTATCAAATAAACAATTGGTCCCTTCACTGCCACTTTTTTGTTATCTCCTAAAGGAATTTTTTTTCTGAAAAGTTGGGCATAAAGACCAAAGGATAGCAAGTTTCCATGGTCTGAATTGTTGCAACTTAACTCTCACGAGTAAAGCTATTCTATTGTGGAAATCCTTGAATATTCTTTTAGGTGCAAGGCAGAAGAGTGGATGTAAAATCTAGCCATGGCAGGTGCTAGTCAGGTACTCACAGCTCCGCTTCTGCAGCTGTGCTGTGAATGGAGCTGCTCAGCCCTGTGGCCCCTGCAGCCTCGTGGAGAGCTGGTGTGAAGGACAGGCTCAGGAATTGTAGTGCACACAAATCTGTTTCTGAAGGAAGACAGTGATGCAAAAGGCCTTTTGCCAATCTTCTGCATCAAGGAAAAAATTAGTAAGCAGGTGAAATGGAGTGTGGGAAGCCAGGGATTCAGAGCTTTATTGCAGTTTGTTGGAAAGTGATTCTCCTCATTAAACCGAGAAGCCTTTAATTAGTTGGAGCTGACTGTTGATGAAGTACACAGCTTTGAACATAGTTTTTAAGTTCAGACATTCAAATCCACATCTGCAAAGTGGATCTGTCCCTATAAAACTTTTGCTATCCATTTTCCCATACTGTTCCCTTCTGTAGAATCCTGAGGGCACCAACAGCTCTGCCTTCCCTCCTCCCAGGGTTTCCCCACCATGTCCACAGCCCAGAACCACATTTCAGCCCCAGGACCATCAATCCCTGTCCCAGTGGTGCCACGCTAGGGCTAATCTCCAGACAGGCTGTTTGAATTTCCTGTGGCAATGACAGTGGGCACGGAAACGATGCTTTCTGTTTTCTACTCATTGCCCTGTCACTTGTTTCAGAAAAGCATAACCTCCTGGTAAAATTTACGCTTATAGTATGCATTTTAGTGTTTATTTACTTTAAAATGAGGCTAGTTAGCATGTATGGGATTCTGCACTGGGGTTTTGTCGTGTCTTTTCTTCCAAAGAGGATATTTACCTGCTCCAGAAATGCAAATCTTCATGTCAATCAACGTGACTAACATATGTCTGTCAAAGTCAATGATTTCATCAACTACTGATGTGGTTCACAGTTGCTAAGTGTGCTAATTCAAGATATAGTACTTATGTGAGGCAAAGTTTCTTGCAGAAATTCTACATCTGATTGAGCTTTAGCCTTTTTTTTCTTCATGTAATTCTAGGACTTGAGCCTCCAAAGGACAAAACAATTATACAAGAAGAGCTGCGCAAAATCTCCCTGCCTCTCTACAGCATCCTCTCTGCCCTCACAATCCTTGGAATGATAATGGCCAGTGCTTTCTTGTTCTTTAACATCAAAAACAGAAATCAGAAGTAAGACATTCATGTTACTTCTATCACAAATTATTTTGTATTTAATGCCATATTTGTAGAACCAGTCATGTATAGATATCTGTCTACATATGTGTGTAAGGAAAATGTAAAACTGTGGAAAGATGGTATTTAAAACTATTTAATTGAAATCACTGGGTAATACATTCACGTTGAAACAGACTGTATTTAAGTTCTTTTATACTCTCTGAAAAGTGTAATTTTCTAATTTTTGTTTGACTGTCTGCTGATAACATTAACCCTAGCTAATTAATCCATCAGTAGAAGAGGAGGTCTTTTTACTAAGCATTCGAAAATGTGAAACAGTGCTAGACTTTATAAAACAGCGAATATTGTGCATGCCTTTAGATTTCATGGAGTTCTCGAAGAGTTATCTGTTTGCCTGGTTACAAAAAGCTCTTCTTTATTGCTCTAGTAGCCTAGCAGTAATCTTTTCCTCTTTAATGCACTATCATCTTTTGTCCATAGACTAATAAAGATGTCCAGTCCCTACATGAACAACCTTATTATCCTTGGAGGGATGCTTTCTTATGCATCTATTTTTCTTTTTGGTCTTGATGGATCCTTTGTCTCCGAAAAGACATTTGAGACACTTTGCACAGTAAGTAATTCCATATATTCTAGTTGAATTCTAGTTGAATTCTAGTTGAATTCAGTCTTACAGGAAACTCTGTGAGAAATGCAAACAGAAAAGTTCAGTAGCTGGATGTGTCGTTCCACAAAATCACTGATTCTCATCGTTCTTTCCTGGGATATTTTCTGGGACCAAATCCTAAAACATGCGCAAAGCTTCATTATGGTGGTGGTGGTGGTTGTTGTTGTCATTGTTGTTGTTGTTGTTATTATTATTATTATTATTATTATTAATATAGAAAGCTTCAGGTGCATTGGGATTTGAGCTCAGACTGAAAGGGTAGATGTATATTCTTGTTTTGAAATCATATCTATGAAGATGATTTACTAAAGGTTGTGTTTGTAGCATGACAACTTGTAGTACCTGTAAAGCTACAGTGTTTTCTTTATGCATTCCGTATTATTTTAAACTACATGACTGCTGCTTGTCTAGATGTCTTTAGTCAGTCTCTTTGGCCGATTCTCCAAAGACTTCTACTACTATTTCCAGGCTACCATGTAAATTCTCACAAGCATAGATCCACATAGAATACATTCTAGTTAAATCAAAACGAGCAGCTCTGAAACCAAATTAAATATGTCCACCTAGAAACTTGTAATGTCTTAATTGCTTGGTGTAACATGCACTTACTTTGACTTACAGAGGCCTTTTCAAGGAAAGGGATAGGGCAAGAACTTCAGTGCAAGGATACTCCTTCCAGTAGCAGTACAAAATAGCATTTAAATTTATCCAATATCTTCTCAAAAAATTCTGAGACTCTGCTTGACCTGTTACCTAAAAATATCAGACTTACTCAGGAGTTACCTTCACTATCATTTTGATTCTTCTTCATGTCTCTAGAAAGTTGCAGTTCACAGCACCTTTTGTTTTTAGGAGTCTGAATTTCTGATGTCATGACTGGCGAGAGAGGAATTTTACTTCAAGAGGATAATTCAAAGCATAAAATTTGGATGCCTAAAGCTAGTTGATGCAAATACATCCCAATATGTCAGCCGAAGCCCTCCATACTGGCTAGAACCATTACAGAAGTGAAACACCATGTGACCTGTTGAGTTAGACCATTTCGAAACACTGGAGATTCTGTAGCACAAGCCAAGATGGACTAGAAGACATACTATAGGTGAACATACAGGATTGTCTGAGGAAAGTCTTACCTTCCCTAGCTGGGCCTGTACACAGCTGTATTTGAGACACTTAAACTTCAGCAGCAAAGGAAAGGAGAACGAAAGAATATCCAGTGTTCCTGCAACTGGAGCTCTAATTCTCAATACAGCTAGTAGAAAGAGATGCCTTAAAGATTTGAAAAGGATGATCCTGTTCACCTCTCCCAAACTAGTCTATAACTCTATGAATACAGTGGGACCAATAGGAAGTGGAAGATGATATCATCCATTTTTTTATCCAGGAGTTATGCCCTTTTTTGTGAAACATCTTCTGATGGAGCAGAAGTATCATTAGGAAGCCTTTGTTGATGTCAGTCTCCATTCTTTTCCCATCCTCCATTGCAGAAGGATCTAGTGGCATGGGATGCAGTTTTTAAGTCTTGATGTCTGCTCAGTCTTGAGGGGCTTGTATCCAGAGCTCCTGAGTTCACTGCCAGGCTGCAGGCTATCATATAACTGGGCTACAACCCTCCTCTGGAAGCAGCCATGCACTGCTGAACAGAAGGAAAGTGGGAACCAGAGGTACTTATCAGCATCTAGCTGTTCTAGGAAACAGATTTCCAACCCAATGTAGCTATTTAAGACTAAATTTGAGTCCTTATTTACATGTGAAACAGCTCAGACTTAACTCTGAAAGATGAACCAACATCCAAAATCCTGTGCCTCTGAGCTAGAGCATTTCTTCTGTCTGATTTTTCTCTAATCTGTCTCTAAAAATGTAATCACTAGTCTCATATTCTAAATGCAACAAAATTTAACTGTGGGCTGCTTATTTTGTCTAATCTTACATACCTCTTCCTTTTATTCCAATTTGTATCTGTCACATTATGTTAGGTCTGTTTGTCTGCTATAGAGGGATAGCTCTGCACTTGAGTAAAACACTTACTTGACTTAGGTGACCAATAAAAAAGGAGTGGGGCTTTGCTGTGTCCCAAAGCCAAACTTTGACTGAGAAATACATGCCTTAAGAAGAGATTTTTAATTTTTTTACATAGTTAAATGCTGTGTAAATAGAGCAGAGTCTGAGATTTCTGCCCAATCTTGGCTTTCCAGGTTTTAAGTCCAGTACACAAGCATTCCTGATTATTCAGTTTTCCTGTGCATGACTACTGATATATCTTATGAATCCCAGCTCTGTCAGCAATTAGTACTACAGTCATAGATGCAACAAATCCTTCAGTAGCCACCGATAGGGAAGATTTTTCCAACTTCCTATTCATTAAAACAATTCTTAAAAAATTTCTTACTCCAACTGTATTTTTTTTAAATGGGATACCTTATGCTTCTCTTAGATATCATCTCTACATGGCTACCACTGACAGTGGCAATGCACTTTAATTGTATCTAGAAAACTCTGAATTAAGGCTGGGAAATGCATAAATATGGGCGGCAAACACACTTACCTGGTGAATAACTCTTCTCTCTCCTCCTCTCCTCAAAACATCCACCAAGTTCTGGGTACAGAGTACACATTTGGCTCAATGTCATGAACATCTCGACTCACATGTGGGCAATATGCTTAGTGGTTTCATAAGGTCTGCTTACAGATAGCAGTGCTTGTAAGATCAGGCCAGGACAAATCCCTCTTCATCATCCATCTCCCTGGAAACTCATGATTTTGATTACTCATTCTAGCCATGAGAGATTAGTTTAAAATTCCCATTTTATTTCAGACTGTGGCTTAGTCATTAAAAAAAACAGTTACAATTGAGAATGATCATAAAAAGCCATTGAGGCGAGTCATCGGGGTGTAACAACTGTATCTCAGACACAGAGAAAAGCCCTGTCAATGAAGGGAGATATTTTTTGGAAGCAAAGTAAAAATTTTCATTCAAGTTTTATAAGCACATGCAAAGCTGTAAAGCTGTCGTTAGTGTTAGCCCCTGTCTAAGCCAAGTAATCACCCTCGTTGTCTTCTGCATTTCCGAAGTGATTAGATCTCACCAGGGTAGCAGTATATACACAATAGCCAGTGTACTTAATTAAATATGATATATATAGTCTCTGTTTAAGTTTCTGACAATTTTTGGCAACACTTATAGCAGGTCCTTAAAACTTCTGTGTTTACTAAGGTATTCCTGGCACAGTAAGGGGATTGGAAATAGGTGGTCTTTAAGGTATCTTACAATCTAGGCCATTCTATTACTCTGTACTCACAAATTCAGGAAAAATGTTTTCCAAATTGTAGGTATTACATTCAGCTCTGTTGGGCTTGTTTCCCTTAGAGCATGTTGTTTTTAGTGCTGTTTGGAGGGTGACATGCTTTGCAACCTCAGCTGTTTTTTACTTTTCTACAGTTAATGTCTATATGTGGCATATGCCTAATGCTATAATATTCCAAGGACACTGAAACATGACCCAAAATTACACAACTAACACCCAAAATGTTCAAAGGATTTATTTGATAAGTTGTACTACCACTTTCCACTTTGTAAGGCACTGGGTGTAGGAGGATGTGGTCTATAAGTCATTATGCTGAAACATAGAAACAAGTGTTAAATGTAGTTAAGAGTCAGCAAAGCACTTTAAACATATAGTCAAATAATTTGCTGAATAAGGATATTATATTAGTCTTTAAAAAATTATATAATGTGGACTCTGTGACAGAGTGATAGAGTGGGTAATTGGTTCCCAAACATACTCATTTTTATCTTGGTATGCCCATTTTCTATGGAAAAGTAATCAAGTATATTTAAATACATAATAATTCTGTGTTTTCACAGTAAGAACTCATAATAGCAAATGTAGCATAATTTAGTTCCATGTCAGAATTAGAGATTAGGTATCATATTTTATAACTCCAATTATATAGAATTAAAATGATCCAGAGCAGCGACTTCTGAGAAAGTGGTCAGTGTATTATTGAACCATTAGATCATGTCTTACTTAATAGCAACTTTATTGGTTGCACAGAACAAGAAAAAGCAATACAATATTTCATTACATGCATGTGTATGCCAAAGTACAAAGTGTTTCAGATATGAGAGATAGAGAATGAGAATGAGAATGATTTATCTTTGTTTTTAATCTCAGAATTACCATGGTATCATAGCAGAAAAAAAAAGAAAAAGGAAGAAGTTAGAAGTAAGGGTGTGAAATGAGATGTGATGCCAACTGGAAAAATGCAAGCAAGTGGAAACATACTTGAAAGAGTTCATTATATGGAAGAGAGAGACTCAAAATTAGCAATGCTAGTGACATATCCTATGAATAGAGTTTAAGGTGACATACTAAGTAGAGATACTTAAAATAGAGAGAATATTAGATAAGATCATAACGTTTAGACTTCTGTAATACATTACACTGAGAATTTCATGACTTACATTTAAGATGAGTAATGTCTTCGCAAGTTGGAACTGCTATGGGATGAAAGAGTACCATGGTCCTGAGGACGACCATAGTCGTCTTTGTTATGCATCTTCCTCAAATAAGTAAATCTAATTATTAAGTTGGGGCTGAAGATATTTTAAGTACTCCACGTTGCACTCACCCATAGTTCCACCAAAAAAGGCCTGGTTCCTTAGGTAGTAATAGAGTAACCAGCTCTTCTCCTCGGTCTCGTTAGTTCTGATGTGTAGCAAGTCTTTCTTCTGGAGAGTGTGGTGCACTGGGTCATTGCAGTGATTGGTAAGGGGCAAATGATCTGTCTTGAATAACTGAATATAGGATTCATGCTTTGTTAGGAGATATCTACTCCGCAGATGTCTGCAAATTGCCTTTTGGTATCATTTACACTCCAAATTGTTCTGCAAAATTGTCACATAAAATATAAGAGGACTTAAGTCTTGCAACTTACACAGGCACTAAAATGAAACATGCTTTATCTTGTTCATCTCATTAGTTAGCATAGTCTATATGCATTGCCAAGGCCAGGCAGATGTTCTATGATTTCAGGTGATCTCACTGAGGCTGGTCAGTGTTTTGGCTTGGATAAAGCAAGAAAAGGAATGAAGGTTTTTGCACACCACAGGATGTGCTCAGGCTCTCAGAGTTCAGTTTGTTGCTCTCAGCCGTGATGTAGGCATTTGGAAACAGTCTTTGTACAGAAAGACAAAACCAAACAGCAGGGTGGGATGGAGAGACAGAAAGAGAGAAGGAGAGAGTACAGATATCACTTTGTCAGATCACTGACAAAGTCCAGCTCCCTATTACAGTGTGTGTGTGACTAGCCAAAATTTGTGTTTTTCTCAGAGAAACATCTTGAGAACATGTACATTCATAGTAACAGTAGATGTTATAGACCTTATATCTTCTCAAAGGTGAATTTTAAAATGTGACATTTAAATATATCCAGATATGCAGAAGCACTTAGGGTTTTCAACTAGCATTATTCTTAATTATGGGTCATGAACATTTTTGACTCTGTGTCTTGCGACAATGTGAAAGGCAGGTTTTGTTATTTTTTACTGATTTTTTTTTTTTGTAGTCTTATGTCTGCCATGCTGAGAGAACCGCTAGGCAAGGTGGAACTCCATGGTCCACATTTCACCTTTTCTAGGGAAAGCATGAACCTCTGCAGGGTGGGGGTTGCAAGGTGATATAAGAGTGGAGCGACATCCTGAAAAACACATCAAACAGAGACCGATAGACTGTAATGAGGAACAGGCAGGAAGACAGTTGTGAGCTGTTATGGAATGGGTTCCTAGGGATGGAAGCAGGCAGCAGAGTGTGGGGGATGGTGGACAATTTGCTAAAACTCCAAAAGCTGGCTGAGAGCAGCTCTAAAAGGAGGGATTTGCTTCTAATGGTAAAGTAGGGAGAGAGAAGATGTGTGAACCTTCTGTCTATTTATTTATTTCTGCTTTGTCTTCACTTGTCACTTTGCCTTTTCTCTGTTTAACCAATTTTGAGGCAACAGACTTGCAAGGAAAACATTTGGGCACCACCACCACTAGAGCTGTGGTTTTGTCTGTGGGCAAGAGCCACTTGGACTAGGCCCTATGCTACCAAATAGCATCTGGCCTTGATGTTTGGATAGTAGTTGATGATGTGGTCCTTATTCATGCCCTTTATGCTCTTCAGGCATTGCCCAAAACTCAGGGTTTTGTTTTGGTTTGTTGTGGGGTTATTTTTTTTGGCGGAGAGGGTGTTTCCTGTCTTTAGACTTTATATTTGCCTAATTCTTTTGCTCAAATTGTTTAGTTTTGGCCAGGAATTTAAAAGAAAATCCAACAGACAGACACTCAACTTCTATTAAACTGCAAGAGTATTTAGACCTCTAATCTATTTCTTTGTCTCTGGAAACCAGAGCCTTTGTTTGTGTTTTTCATCTGGCCTTTTTAATTTTGTGTGTATTCTTCAGTTTATTTCCTACTTAATTGTTTAGCTGTTAATTTTAATCTCCCTTTTCTGTATAATCACTTCCATAATTGTTCTCACTGTCATTCGGTCTGAGACTGATCTCACTCCTATTTAATTCAACAGCAGTTCTGTTACAGAGTTTAACATGAGCTTGATCAGCTTCTATTTTAGTAAATGACATTTTCTTGAGGGTAAAGAAAAAAGAGTACAGACGAAAGTTATAAGGCCGGATAGATCATAGAAAAAAAATTATGTCATATACTGAAGCAAATACACCATAGCCTTGCCAGAGATTTATTAAGGTAATATTTTTAGAATGTTTTCCTCTCCTTCAGTAGAAACAGCAGACAGTTTTCAAAGTCCCCTTATAGAAACAGGAGAAAAGATAACATCTTTTACACTACCCATAGATTAACTCTGAAAAATGATCTAAAGGATATTAAGAAATCGCTACAGGAGATCTCACAGCATGCGATGAACCTCTGTATTTAATTTATGTGAAAACAGCAGGATTCAATTCTCTAACATTATTGCCACTTATGTTTTACAGGAATCTGTGCCGGTGCCACACAAATTCTAAAAAATGAACTAAAAGTCATAAAAATTTGTCAAAAATGTCTGATATAAATGAGAAAAGTATAATTCTAAGGGATGAACTCGTTCTTCGGGGTCTGCTTGTGCTCACACTGTAAATTTGCCATCTTTAATAGGAGCAGAATCATAACCCAGTGAAAACTTGTTGAGATGACACATTTTTGTTCATCATAATTGTCCATTATGTCCCCAGTTTTCCAAGAAAAATAGAAGGTGCTTAATTTTCAACTCATGCATACTCCACAGAATTCAATGCAATTGTCCACTTGAAGACAATTGTTCTCTCCAGGGCTAAATGCACAGCATGGTTTATTCTCACATTTGTTCCTTTTAAGTACCTAAATAGTGCTGAGATGCCACCAAGCTGTTCAGCAGTAATGTTCAGCTGCAGCCTGACCCTGTGGGCACTGCAGCTTCTACCCAGGGTGTGTGTAGAACAGGCTCATTTTTGATATTCCTTAAATGAATCAATTCGAGTTTCATAAACAAAGCTGGAGAGTGGAGTATCAAGTCCTACAAAAGAAAGATTTGCAAGTTTTATTAAAAAAAAAAATTAACATCTTGAGTTGGGAAAAAATACGTTTGCAAGAATCTTAAACCTGAGTGATTCCTTGGCAGAAATGTAATCTAAATGTTTTACTAACTGAAGAAGGAGTTCTTAAAGAACCAAGCGGTTTCCCTATACCATTCAAATAACTATTATTTAAAACAAAAAAGTCACCTAGAGAAATGATAAGAAGTTTGAAGCTTTTGACACAACACATGAAGGTTCTTTGTGCTGATACTTGGGTTTTTTTATTCTTCATTCTGAGTCTTTAATCCCATCTTTTCTCGCTTGAGATTGGCAAACTGGATTAACATAACATCAACAAAGCTGTAATATGAAAAAAAGAGTGTGTAGTGTATTCAGTTCAGGTGGTTTTACTTTTTCCTTTCAATTTAACAAAGCAGTAAAATGCATCACTTCCTTGATCAACTACATTTGAAATTGCTATTACAGTTTTCATGAACTCAAGACCTTCCCAGGCATTCCTCGCGAAATCGTAACTGTGTGGTCTTCTGAATGTATAAACAGTGGTGGTCAAATATAGGAAAATAATGGAACTTCTTGAAAAATGAAAGTTTTAACATTTCATGAATTCAGTTCATTTCCCAAGATAACCTTATTTTATCATTTTATACAGAATTGTAATTATATTAAAATAAAACATTTAAAATTAATTCAAATACAATTGTTGTTTATCTGAAAGTTAGCAGCACCTAAAAGATTGGTTTTATTTGTGAGCTTCCTTCTTAGAATATATAAACAGAGACTTTTACTTCTTTATTCAGACTGTTTCTGGCACTTTCCCCACTTACTAATTTCCCCTTACTAACTCATTGTTCACAATTAGATGACTTCTTTTATTAATAATGAGTGGTAATATCAGGTAACTTTTATGTCTGTTACACAGATTTATAAATAGTAACCACTTCACCATTCCTGTAATGAGATGATGGGAGAGGTTCAGATAGATTTGTGTGAAGATATCAAATAGCAGCAGATATAGACTAGCCAGCAAAAGCTCAAGGTTGAGAGGAAATAGGATTGAATTTAAAGTAATTTTACATAAGATTGTTAACCTATCTGTGCTTATTATGTGGCAGAAGAATTTTCTTCCTTCAAAAAATAAAAGGTGTTTAGCACCTTATGGATAGGTTAAAAACAGAGGGGTTTTACTGCCAAAGGAAAATAAGAAGTAATGTTCCTTCTCGATGTAAAGAGTGTCTTGTTCATAGGTGCAGTGACTCTTTAGCTGAACCTTAAATTATTTGTTTAAAGCTGAATATTTGACAAAGGTGGGGTTTTTTTTTAATTTAAATAACAGCCATATCTGACACTTTCAGTGTTTACTGTTTGTCAACTGTTATCCACCAGACACATGATTTCTAGTTTTTTTAGTTATTGCAGTTAATGCACCTGTAAGAGCTTCTATCAAGTAATTTGTGAAAAGCACAAATTCCTACATGGTGTTTTCAAAAAGACACCCTAAACCAAAATAGTGTAGTATCTAAAAAGAAAAGAGACATAGGAGACTCCATTTTACTATCTGTGTAGGAATACTTGATTGTTGTGTAACAAATTATATCATTTCCTTTGAAACTTGCATGTTGTCTTTGAATTATAGAAAAAAGAAATTTTGTAGGACATATTCAAATAGTCAACATATCTTATCAAAAAAAAAAAAAGTAACCAAGAAGTATAAGCAGATAATTGATAGCATACCCTAAATTAATTGAAGGCATCAAGAATTTTGTAATGACATGACCATTTAAGAAAAAAAAAGAATGTTTTCAGGTTTTGTGTCTAGTTAGGATCAAGTATTTGAATGCAAGTTCTTGTCTACTAAAGAGGCATTTTCCTGCTTGTTTGGCGGGTACTGAGGGAAGGGTGATTTTCTTCAGCTTCCGGCGAAATGCGTTGTTAGAAACTTTCAATATGAGAGAATTACTGATCAATTGTATAATATGATCATGCTCTTCAGTTACTGATATTTTTATCATGTTCTTTCAAATGAGTAGGATATGGAGGTATAATACATTTAAGAATATAAATGAGCAGATATAAGAATTTCAGAGACTTTTGCTGTTTTCTAAATTTTTCATTTTGCCAGCTGCATTAATGAATTACAGCAGAGAAATTTGATGTCATTTTCTTCAAAATTAAAAATTTACTTTCATCTGAAACTTATCATCTCCTTCTTAGCAACAATGATCTCATTTTGACAAAATCTTGGTATATTTAAGCTACAATGTTTCCGATACAGACAGTAGTTATGTTATTCTAATATGCACAATCCCAATCAGGAGTACATAAAACTTTTTGAATCAAACATGCTAGAAATAACATTTTTCTGAATACTGAGTTAGAAACATATTATGAGCATAATTGAATTTATAAGTATTCCCAAGAGACAATTACTGTTTCAGTGAGAACAAAACAGTCTTATTAGAGACACGAAAATACCATGTATCTGTTTGCCAAGTATACCACTAAGCTGTACACAAAAGAGTCGAATACTTATAAATAGCAGCAAAAAGATTGAATGCTAAGTATGGTTATTGATGTGAAGTCAAAAAAAATGTAACTGGCTGGTATGAACACGTTGATATGAAACGTATTTTTTAAATCCCTCAGAGTTGATCTAACCGTGGTTTTACTGAAGCATAAGGCAGTATAGTGGTTAATCAGCAAAGACTTGAAAAACATTGAAGTTAAAAATAATGCTTTGCTGGCCTAAATATCTGTTTTTTCCTATTTTTTTTGTTGTTGTTTGATTAGGGGTTTCTTTTTCAATATCACGTTCAAGAATGTCACAAAGTGGCAAAACTCCTGTAGTTTGAATCTAATCACAATTGTTTTACTGGTTTTATTAATAGCAAGATTAATCAGCAGTGAGTCAACTCTACATTCAGGGTCATTATCAGCACTGCAACAGATAAACCACAACATTAGATGCCACTAAGTTGTTGATATATACATACAAATATCTAAGCAGTGTTCTATACACAATCACAACATTTTCTAACGTTAAGATTTGTGGTGCTGTGTGTACTTTTCATAGAATCCTAGAATGGTTTGGGTCAGAAGGTACCTTAAATATCATCTAGTTCCAATTCCACAGCCATGGGCAAGGATGCCACCCATTAGACCAAGTTGCTCAAAGCCAAATCCAAACTGGCCTTGAACACTTCCAGAGATGGGAGGGACGTCCACAGCTTTGGGCAACTCGTTCTAGTGTCTCACAACTCTCATAGTGAAGGACCATTTTTCTCTAACTAATCCACCATTATGGACCACATGTATCTTATTTATTTATTTTAAGGCACTGCAGTAATTTTATTGCTTTATCAATAGCTTTTTGAATGAGATTATATATTTTTTTTGTTTTCCCTGCCTTTATACCTAGTCACTAATCACTATTAAAAATCAGAATTTCTTTTCCGCAGAAAATTTTGGGGAAAAAGATCATGTTTTGAATACAAAAATGGAAATTCCAGAAAAGTTTGGAAAGACAAAAAATAGATAGCATGTATTTAGATATAAAACATTTCGATTATTCCTAAGGTTTATCTTAGATGTCAAGTTTTGAATCTTACTAGAACACTTAATTTCTCATCAAGATGCATGTCCTGAAATTACAAATTAAAAATCCCCAACTCTCCAGAAGTTAGACGTGAAACTAGGCTGGTTTCTAACGAAAAGCATTGCCTTTAGGTTCTCTAAAGAATATTTCCCAAATGATTTCTTAGAACATCCTAGTTTCTCTAAATCATAGCGGTTTCTTATAACACAAAACAGCTCAGCTGGCCAAGCATGCATGGTCAACATGGCCAAAAGAAGGCTGGCTTTCCCTTTTTCTAGCTTTCCTTTCCCTGTATTTAGCCATTGTCTCTCCCCCATTTTTTTCATCTGCAAGGTAGAGTACTTTGGTTTTTTACTTCTTCATTCAATTTTTTGCAGTCTCCCATTTTATGGGCTGGTCCTTGTGGAGTCTCTAGAAGGAGGATGAGATTATTCCTCCTCCTTGTGATTTCTCGGGATCTCAGATTCAACTATTGTCTTCCAGCTCCATGCTGTGCCTCTCGCATGGTCTTCTACCTGCTATGTGTTGTAGTCTCTGATCCATATTTGGGAAGAAAATGGCCGGTTCAGGGAAAAAGAGCTTTCAAACAGCCAAACTTGAATGCTAATGAAAACAGAAACTTCCAGGGAATTAGAGAGGGCTATGCAGAGCTTACTGCAACTCTGAAGGTCACTGTCCTAGCTCAAACCAAGTCTGAAATAGAGAGGGCCCCTGTACAAGATGCTATGGGCAGGGAGGGAATTGCAAAAAAAGCTTTTTTCATCTATGTTCTGTCCTTCTTGGTCAATTTGAAGCTTTTTTATTAAAAAGAAAAAAACATAACTTGGTCTCATTTTTACGCTAAAGACATAAATTCTATTTTAGTTTTAAAATCTTTGTTTTTTTCTGGAAAGCTCACTATGAGGAAAATGTCTAGATATGTCTTTGTCAAAGCTGTGGCCAGCTCGGGGTCCTATTACACCATTGCTCTGTGCAAGCTCACCACCTCCTCTTTCTTAGGCCACATTTGCAGGTATTATCATTGTCTCAGGTCCTGCTCCTGAGGCTTGCCCACCAATACTATGTTCTTTTTTTGCCATTTTCTCTCATAGGATAATTTAAAATCTGTTGTTCTTATCTTTCCAGAATGCTCAGGTTTTTCATTGAGTGATGCATATCTCACATAGTACAATCTTTTCTTATTTAGTCTGAATTGCATCTCTATTTCTCTGTTCATCTCTGTTCAAAATGTTGCTGTTAATATTAGCTCCCTGAGTGCTTTTATAGTCTGTCTCTTGAGTTCCTCCACTGGTTCTTTCCTCTATCTGCAAAGAACATAATAAAAGTGAAGAGAAAAAAGCAGACTATTGTAAGATATTTATGGGTTTATATATGAAAGAGGTAGTTAATTCAGCATTCAGATTTGTTTTAGTTGAAGAGGGAATGGACAGAGGAGTAAAAAAGCAAATAAGCAATGAATGAGAAATTCAGAAATATCAACAGTTTTGTGAAGTTCTTCAGATTGTTTTTTTTCTCAGGGTCATGACAAAAAAGTTGTCTGAAATTATGATATCTAAATAACTTTGTCCTTTTTTTATGTATATACATTTTTAGGTCCGAACATGGATTCTTACAGTGGGATATACAACTGCATTCGGAGCAATGTTTGCAAAAACGTGGAGAGTCCATGCAATTTTCAAAAATGTAAAAATGAAGAAAAAGGTGAGGGGAAATAGACTCTTTTCTTGTTGCCCTGTTCATACAACTTTCTAATTGTTTTCATACCTTTCCTGGATGGCCATAGCCATGCTGACTGTTCATGTGTCACATTCAAAGATCCTGAATAGTTTGATATTAGGGCTTTTTGGTTTCTTTTTTAGTCTCTGAGAGTTGGAGTCAAGCACCAGCCCTCCAATCTTTATAATAAGAGATGGACAGTGGAGCTGGCTGTAAAATGTCAAAGTGAATTTGGATCCCTGCTCCCTCTTAGTATATTGCTTCAGCATCCAGAGGTCTCCTGGTAGATTCACAGCTTTTATGAAATAGTTTCTGATTATGTCTGTCTGAGACATGAGATATTACCTGCAGATTTCTCATGGATTGGTAGGAGGAGGCAAGAGAAAGTGCTGCTTATAGCTTTCTATTTCTAATTATCATTGAAATTGCATAAGTTCACTCTAATATGAATCAGAATTGAACCACAATATTTATCTCTGTCAGTTTTAGTACTGCACATTTTCTGTAAAGGATTAGGCTCAGCTTAGGAGTAGTGCAGCTCTTCATGATATTTTTCCCATTAAGCTTCTTTTCATACATGAAGTATATTTTATCACATGATTTTATTAAAAAATTGGAAAAACACTGACTAGAAAACATTTTTCTGGTAAAAACATTAAGAGAAATGTGCCTGAAACAGAAAAACAAAATTAATATTTTTACAGAGTGAGCAGAAGTGCCAAGTGCAGTTCCTATGTGCATCTGAATAGTTTTATTCTAATAACCAATAAAGAGTTATATATAGCCAAATTAAGTAGAACAATGTTCCAAAACCTTGTCAGATTCCTCTGTTTCCCTCTATGTGTGGTCATAAAAGAGCTCTATTATTAAAATTTTTTTGGTAGCACTATGTTATTTTTTTCACAATTGCAATAAGTAGGGAGTCTGTCACAATGGGATACATCATTCCCTTAAAAGGAATGGACCTTAGATAGACAGGGAGAGAGTTAACTCAGTTTCTAAGAGGATTTATGTCTGAGGTTATTAAGGAATTACATGCTGTGTCTGGAACTGGATCTATTACTCTGGCACCGTAACAACACAACCACCTAGTACTTCCCCCTCCTATGTGGTCATGTCGGGTTTGCTCAAATATTTAATTAGCAGTCATTGTAAGAAATAATTATGAGTAAATACAAAATATCTTAAAATTTAATTAAATTTTTAAACTTAATTAAAAATTAAAATTATAAAAAATTTCTGTACCAAAACCAGGATGCTCTGGGTGGAGTGAACTGGAAACCACCCTTTTTGCACCTGTGCAAAGAGCCCACTATAACATATCAGTTTATACTACCAGCATCTTATGTATATATTATTTTTTCCAACGATCTTACACTTCCTATATTGAAGTTTTTTAGCCAAAGATGAGCCAGGATTTTACCTTCCTGAGAAAGGAAATTTTACATTGTAAATATGTTTTCAGCTATACTGGTACAAATCTTTTTAAAATTAGTGAAGTTATAGAAGACACTGGCAGTCTAACACGTAAAAGCATTTACTTCATAACCTTTATTATCCTCAGAATTTTATATATAATTTCTCCAATACATACTATTTCAAATAGGTGTGAACAGGTACTGCACTGGACTGTCAGTGACCTTCTGCTTTTTTTTTTTAAACACTACATTTTAGATCTGCAAGTTGCTACTCAATATTAAATTTCACTGTCTGTTAATTAAATATAATCTTCAAATCCTTTATTGCCCATGTTCTTCAAGGGGCTTATCAACAACTGCAAATTACAATTGATTATGCATAGCTGGATGTTAAAAATTATTGAAGATCAGTTAAAAATACACTGACCAGTATAAGGGAGATAAACTTTCAGACATCTGGATGATGACCAGTGAGCTGCTTTGCTCTGAGTGATACTGGAAATGTCAAGGCAATTAGGCTACTTTCTTCAATATTCTGGAAGTAAGTCAATAACACATTTTGTTCTGTAAACTTTAAAGAATTCTTTATTTAGATATCCCACTCCAAATCACAAGCATGAATCATGAAGTACAACAGTTTTCTTTATGTAAAACAAATCAGCTATCCATGATAAGTGTTTACTAGTCATATATTTTCTGTCTTTGATTTGCCAGGATAGATAAAAGTGTTTTTAGGAGCTGACTGAAAAACATGGCACTCTTTACTTATGTCTTGCAAGAATGACATTTCCATTTTCTGCAGATGTAGTTTACAGCCAAAGTATTTTCTATCTATGGATGCACAGAAAATAGAAATTTTCGCAAACAATATTTAAACTGACAGATGCACAAAGGTAGTGCTGCACGAAAAAGCACATTAATGTTTTTTGAATTAGTTGTGGCATGACAGAGCAGACTGGCATTACAATCAGAGAAGTACAAAGTTCCAAAATTATTTAAGTACTGTGAATCTTATTCATTTGTGATCACTTCAGTTACTACCTGTATATAAGTGTGAGAGTAAAATCTGTATGACCTTTAGGCATACCACCTTTACCTGTCATCCTCAATATTTTCATCAGGAAAATTTTTGCAACGGTGAAATTCCTTCACTGAGTGAAAGAATCTCTGTGTGGCTTTTGAAAATATTGGTTAATTCATTTCTTGAAAGTGGGTGTTAAGTAAGGGGGAGAATTTGATGAGTAAATCTGTTTATCTTCATCAGATAGGGCAAGCTGGCTTCCATACATTTATTGTACACTTTAGTGTACAATGTGGCTTTTTGAAGAGGTTAGTGGATATCTGTCTCAGTGTGAGAAAATATACAGCATTTTAAATAATAATAATAATGATAATAATAATAATACATTCCATATTACTGCAGTGGAAAGTGGAACATAATGTGAGTGTCTTGAATTAGTTGAAGGTTCTTGTTAACTGCTGTTTATAAAGCTTTCAAAAGTCTATTTTATTTTCACCCTTTTATATATCCACTCCTCCGTTACTGGAAATTAATAAACAATAAAATTCAGAATACACTTATTCTGTTATCAAACTACTAAGGACAAATTTTGCAAAATTCCCAGAGCTCTGTTACCATCTTTGATCTTGCTAGGGCTCAAAGGAAGCAAATTAAAAATGTGTTAATTTTAGCTGGATCTGAAACAGAGGGGTGCAAGGGAATCAATTTTTGTCAAATGGAAATGACAGAATCAGTAGGGGGAGATAAATTATTTTTGAGTTTTGAAGAGGTTAGCGGAGATAATGGAAAGTGGAATAGAATTAGTATTAAAAATAACTGTAACAGTTATAATTGAGGTGCGATTCTGGTTTTCATACGTCTCCTTTCTGTTGTTTTGGGCTGCAGAGTGTCTTCTGCTCAGAGAGAGGTGGGGACTGGTTTTTTGTTTCCCTTGGCAGCAGGAGGGCTGGCAGTGGATAAGAGGAGAGAGGGCAGAACATCAGTCGCAGGAGGGCACGTGGTGTCCTGGGGAAGCTTTAGCTAGCTCAACTGTTTACAGAAGCCAGCCCTTCTGGTAAATTTAGAAGGATGAGAAGCTGTCTATTTTGATGGGATCTGCACTATCTTGGGTTTTCGGGGGTGTTGAAGCAGTCCTGCACAGCGACTGCTCCTGCACAACTCCTGCATGCCAAATAAAGCCCATCCACTTTTCCACTTTTGATAAATACCAGACTAGTAAGAAATTCAAAGCAGTGGTATTTAAAGCCCCCATAAATTTTATAAATTCTGCTCCTACAAAGACAAGCATTTGGCCATTTGTAGATGGCTACATTAAAGCACGAAGATGATCTAGGTCACCATGTTGCCTTGTTGCATTTCTTGTATTTGAAAGTACAATGCATCTCCATTGACGCTGCCATGATAAGCTTGTCTTACCCATAACAGAGTACGTTCTGGCTTTGTCTATTTGGACTTAATTCTTCAACTGCGGCATCAGAGAAGGGATGGTTTATCTTCAGTTTTCACTGAAAATATTATCATCATACTCAGTTGTTACTACCACTGTAGACTTCTGGTGGCATATGTCTTCATGTTGACAAAGTTGTTACAAGATAAATACAGAATATAATGACAAATGCGATGTATAGCAGCCTCTTTTCTTGAGGCTTGTGCTCCTATAGTTTTGCTAACATTGTTCTACTCCTTCACGACAATTCATAAGCTTTTCTCTGCATTGGTCATATCGCAGGGTAAGAAAGCTACAGCCAAACACAACTAACAAAAATGACTTACCAGTCTAACCTGATTTAGCTATGCCTGTCAGGCTGCCATCTGGCAAACTTATTTTCATCCATTTGGCTTACTAGGTCCTTGTAAGAGTACGGAAGAGACCTGAGGTCTTCATGCCTTGCAAAGATGGGTAGGAGATTGTACAGATTACGTTTTTGACAGTAGGATGGGGAAGAGAGGCTGGCAGTGCAAGGGAGCTTCAGGGCCAAGAGATGGGGAGCAGGAAAGAGACTGAAGAGGAGAAATCAGGTTTGCTGCTAATGACTTCAAGAGAGAAGCCTGTCCAGATTTAAAAAATAGGGAAAATCTTGGAATTATATACTGGCAGAAGATATTGAAGAGGGAGACTGAATTTGGGTTAAAATTCCCCTGGAAACTAAGTTTCAAAGACAGCAAAGACAGGAAGGTCTGTAAGAACTGATCAAGACAGCTGAGTATGATAGAATGCAGAGCCTGAGTATGGTATTTAAGTGGCAAACTGTAATTGAAAGACTAGGTCTGGTTTAAAATTAGATAAGATTGAAATTTAGAGGCAGAATGGGAGGCCTGAAAAGTAGGTATGTAGTCTAGGAAAGGAAAGCAGGAATGAGAAAGGAGAAAGATGCAAGAAAAAAGTTGAAATTAGGACTGGCTGAAATGATTGTAGAAGAAGTGTGGGCAGAGCATAAAATTTTAACACAGGATTTTGGAATTTTACAGTTCTTTTTTCTATTACTATGTATTTATAAAACCTACAGGCAAAATATGTGCCTTGTCTTCCTGTTATGCTGTTGTACAGATCCTGATAGCTACTAGTGACTCTTTTAGCTCAAGTTGATGAGGTGTGCAAAGATGTAAAGGCTCCTCTTGCTGATGCGTGCAGCTCTCTCTATAATTGAATTCTCTTTCCATTTTCTTTATGAAGAATGGGCTCATGCAAAACGTTAAAAGTTTTATGTTGTGGCTAAAAAGTCAATAATTGAAAAACTACAGCTTGCTAGGATCTCTACAAGGTACATTTCTTTCTCCTATGTGGATTATTAGGACACCAGTGAAGCCTTAGCTTTCTAAAAGATGCCACTGTCGTGGAGCAAACACAGTGAGTCTGCTCTGGGCGTGCAATAGGTCTGTGCAATAAAAGAGGCAGTTTTATGTTACCATCTTTTTCACTTATACCAGAAAAAATGCATAATGAGAAAGGCAGTAGGAGTTTTGAGAAAGGTGGTCTCATATATAAGACAGTTAAGTGCCAAATGAAGAAAAGTAACTACTTTCCAGAATTATTTGTTACGCTATAGAAATCTCTCTGAGCGTATTTTTCAGAAATTATGCTTTTGTTTCATTGTTTCTGAGAAGCAAATTTATTGCCTGAGTGAAGCAGCGCAGTAATTCTCAGACATTTTAGCTCATTGACTTCACACTCCATTTTTTAACACAAGCCAGGCCACCCCACTTCCATACTTTGTATACTTAATGGTTCATGAACAGGTGCATGGAAAACTGGGAGGGGTGAGAGACCATCCAAGCTCTTTCTGGGGATCAGGGCACGTGGGCTACTCTGAGCAGTCCCCAGTCCTCATCCCCCAGGTCGGCAGCAGCTGGCTGTGTGCTCCTACCCTGCATGGTGCCAGCTGCAGGGAAGCTGCCAGGTCCCATGATTGCACCGTGTCCCTGGGAGGGGGCAGGGGAAATAGAGAGAGGAAAGCAGCTGGAGGCTGCAAGTTATGAGTTTATGTGCTGCTGCCTTCTCTTTTCAACTTGTGTCTGCTGATTGCTATCCCTATCCCTCACTTGAAAACCTCTGCGAGAAAGTTTATAGAATGAGCGTAATCTCTAGCTATAAACTTTTCCGTAAGTTTTTCAAGCCACCTATGGAATTTAGAATTTATTACGATCTATGTTTTTTCTCACTGAAGTCCTGAAGAGGTTTAGAAAAAAGTTACCCATTATCTTAACCTTTTAAAAATAGATGAAGCGAAGTTCTCCAGATAACGTTGACTGAGGGTTTAGGTCAGAACCTCACAGGTCACATCTCATTTATTCACTTAAATCCTCTGTAGACGTAGTTCTGAATTAGTATAAATGTAGTTTGTGTTATCTAATCAGTTCTTTCTGTAAATTCTGTTACAAAATATTTTTCCAGGTCAGTTTTCAGACTCTAAACATTTCTATTTTTCCAGGATTTTTTTTTTAATTTGGCTAGAGCTTTTCGTGTGTATAACAAAAAGTTATATGATGGATTTCCCCTAGGATACGCTTGTATTCTACTAAATATATATGAGAGATCATAAGTCTGGAGAAGAGATGTGTCAAGATCCAAAAATTTGCTTTGGGTAACCATACCAACAGTACAACAATCTATTAGGGACCATCTGCTGAAAATGAACCAGCATATGGATGCCTAAAGAAATGTTCAGTGTTATTGTTCAGTCTTTGAGAGTAAGAAAGAAGACAGCAGTTTGAAATTTGCTTATGTTTAGGATTATTTTTTCATTATGAATATTTACAACTGGACCAAGTAATCTCTTATGCTTACAAGGCAGTGTAAATTATTCAGGTATGACTTATGGTTTATTAATATACAGATACAGTACTCCCTAAAGTGATATAAATGGGAACCAAATTATTTTGATGTTTTTTCCCCCAAATAGCTACAACATAAATTTTAAGTCCAAAGCTTTAAAAATAGTTGGTGTAATCTTAGAATCCAAACTTAGATGTAAAATAAGCATCCTGGTTTTCATAAGAGCTGATCAGCCAAAATGCTAACCAAGGAACAACAGGAATCATATTTCTAAAATTTACATTCATATAAATATGAAATGTGGAGCTAAATCTCAAGCTCCTGTCACAGAAAGAAGCTGAGCTAGTGAACTGTACATCTAGGATAAAAATCTGCTTTTGCAGTAATTTATGTATGGAAACTTCTGCATGGTACAGTTTGATAAGGCTAAACCTCGGTAGTGATAAAAACAACGAAAACTCTATGTGAAATGTAAGTGCTCATAAATGGTGCTAAAACCATAATTTCTATGTATTATGAGACTATTGGATGACAGAGAAATAAAGAACATGTCGCTATACAGTATGAGGCAATTTATTCCTGAATGGCTTGAAATTGGATTGTAAATGTAATCAAGTGCATTGATGTTCCCAGCTATTTGGTAATGATGTAGTATGCTTTCCCAGAGAATTTTTCATTAAGGGAAATACTAAAGTCTAGGTATTTTAATGTTACATCAAACAAAATCAGAATATTTCTTCCAGAACATTCAAGTCCTTCATGCACTTATTTTTTTTCCTGAAGATTTGGTTTCCTTTCAACACCAAAGATAAGAATTCAAAGCTCTTGTAGAAATTCCTTTACCCTTATGGCCCATGTGATCTTGGGCTCAACAAGTGCATTTCTCTGAATTTGGCCTGCTGTGTTTGTGGGATATGCAGGTCTCTGAAGGCAACACGTCTTACTTTGTCTGTGGTTGTGAGCAGAAGGTAATACAATGTTGAGGCGTGTTTCTAAGACTCTTCTCCAGAACACCAGCAAGAATGGTTGGTTCTAATGATGTCAAGTTGGATTTCTTAGTGCCATTTTTAGACCAACTTTTTAAAAATTTTTTTCCTTTCAAAAGAGTTTTCTGAAAAATAGACATTTTATATCACTCTGTGTGCTCTGTGTGCTCATTATGGTTGGATTAGCAATGTTAGTAAAACAATCACCTCTCCAATTCTCTAGTGCACTGTAGTCATAACTGAGGCTCAGGCTTTCAAAAATTAGGATTTTTATAACCTTTTTTTAACCCATCACTTAATCTCTCTCTATCTCTAACCTCTGAAAAGTTTCTATCTTCTGCTTCCCCTAGGCAGCATCACCCCTAGGATGTTCCCACTTTCTTTTATATGAGTTGGAACAGAGGAAAGGTGTCTCCTAATCAGATAGCTTATCCTGGCAACAGGGCATAGAGTCAACATATCCACATTTGCAATACCATTACTGGGAGGGTGAGTCTGCCCAATGATGCAATTATCCTAAACAGGAGTCACCAAAGAAGACACATTTTAGAAATATGTGCTTTAGCAGGCTAGTGACTGTAGCTATTTAATTCTCAAAACAAAGCTTTTTGATCATATCCAATTGCCCACTATGGTCAGGAGTACCACACACTCTGCTATCCTGGAAGGTAGTCATCAAGTTCTTCAACTACAGGTGTCACAGTAGATCCTCACAAGAACCAGAAATGTATTTTTTAAAATTTATAAGTAGATCTACAAATCTTCCATCAAATCAGTCAAAATCCCTCTAAGAAAATAAAACTTAGCTTTTTACTCCCAGTGACTTACTGGTCAAAAAACCTTACTGCTCCGACACGTGTTTTTAAAATGTTAGCATTCACTCATTAAAACTAATGTAATTGCAGCTTGAGGCACTGCCAATACTAATCATAGAATCTATTATAGGAAGTACTCATAATAACTGTTGAAAAAAACATCGCGGAGTTATTGGGAACAATGCATAATGTGTTTTCAATAGTCCTTTTCTCTCGTTCCATTGCACAATAGAAATTAAGAATGTATTACGGTGTAGTTCTCTAAAATATTAATGGCTTTAATAACTCTAAGATAGAATCTCCCTCAGCCCACATATGGTAAAGTTCACCCACCCACCACTGCCTTTGCATCCCCAACCCCCTGGCACCATCCCACTTGTGCCGACCCACTCAATGCAGGGAAGCAAGCCGAAGCTGTCCCTTAACCATACTGAGAGAAATGAAAGGGTCGTTTATGCACTGGAGAGAGTATCCTGAAGGCAAGTTCACGAGTGGTTTTACGGTCCCTTTTGCAGGCTCGCAGACGTGACAATTTTTTTCCCTGCAAACTCTATTTTCTTTCTTTCCTCTCCAGTTCAGAGGGAGAACTCCAATCAGCAGGATTTCTTTATGTACCAGGGAGAAGAATATTTGGTTTCAGATTTCTGAGGGCTTTTATAATTGATGTCAGTGATATTCATTTAATTGAATAAGGTCTAGGAAGCTTCACAGAGGGATCCTTTAAAGAGAGTTTCTCTCTACAGATTCCATCCCAGGAGTCTGGGAAAGAGACAACTGAAAAAAAAAGTTAATTAATAACATTAATTGTTTATCCAGCTAGTGCCAGAAGGCAAGGGACTGCTCTGTCAGCTAGACTAGACAAGGTTGATCTACATAAGAGAAACCAGAACTGCCTTCTTAAACAGAAAAAGACCCTACATTTTAAATGAAAAAGAAAAAATATATATTTATATCAAAACCTATGAATAAATGCAAAAGCACTCCCAGCCTTTCTATGTTTCTGTGAATTCAACTAAAAACCCAGCAAACAAACAAACCACAAAGATTTAGCTAACATAGCTTTAAATTTAAAGATATTTTATTCTGACAAAGTGACCTGGTAACAAGGAAACTAACTCTGAAGAAAAGACAGGAGTAAATTGACTCTTCAGTCATGCTGGAAAGCTGTTTGCGGAACTCAGAGAGTACAAAACTAATGTTGCATCCAGGAGAAAAGGATAAGTCTTCATATGCAAGATATTTTCTTCCTGGTTTAGAATGGAGTTCAGCTTTAATGTCTATGTCGTAAACATCTTCGGAGTTGGTTTCTAATAAGGTAAGAAACAATAAAAAGTTTTCCCTAGCCATAACTATAAAAAACAAACCTAATGTTTAATTACTGTTGATTGCCAAATTGCCAGGTGATCCCACAAACTGGTGGATGATAGGGTCCTCCAGGACACAATGGATATGCTTTAGAAAGCAAATGAAAAAAAGCCCAACAAAAAGTTTGTGCAATAATAACCAAGTCGACAGTTGAAATTACCGTGGCAGGTGGTACAGCCTGTGATAGTTCTGGAAAATCCTCAAGAGTTTCCATGAGCAGAAACTTTATCCCAGAGCTTTAGACAGATTTTATATCTCCTGTGATCAGATGGCAAGGTCTGTGGAGAGTAAGGACTTTGATCTGTCTTCATGGTCACGAATTTTCAGAATAATTTTGATTTGCTCATACAGCGATGTTGCTGAGAAGAAAATGTCCTACCAGCTTTTGTTCTGAGTGAATTTGTTTTGAAGACAGATCGCTTCATATCCAGATATATAGTCCAGACTGGTGGAAATGGCATTTATAACAGTGTGCAGATCTGCCAGGATGAGACAGATTCACCTATCCAATCACAGATGGTAGAAAATATGACTCACAGATGCTGCTGTGTGAGAGCTTGGCTTCAGCAAAGATTCAGGAGCACTTGTAGAAATGGATTTTATTAGCTACCATGTATTTCTCCAAAGGCTGATTTACTGTATACTAGAAGGAAAATGAAAAGGGAAAAAATGAGAACTTTCCTCTTAAAGAAGAATTACATTTTTGATTGTGGGGAGCCTCAGTTGCTCATGAGTTTCTTTTGTTAGACAGAGAATTTGTTGGATTCACAAGATGTGAGTCAAGACTCCTTCAGTGCATCTGGTGTTTCCCATGGAGTGAATGTACTGAACTTAAGGAGTTCTAGTGGGTGGGAGTGATGGCTGGGGAGAGGGAAAGCTGGGCTTCCTGCGGGTGGAAGGGGGAGAGAAGCAAGCCTTTTAGAAGTGCTGTTAGTGATGAAATGCAGTGGCATTTCTCAGGGCAAATCTCTTTTAGGACAAGCTGCTAATGACTGGCAGAAGTGAAAAATGATTGAACCTCAGTGTTTTATTCTGAAAGCTAGCATTCTGGTGGAGAGTTCTGCTTCAGAGCTGTATTCCAGCAGTGGTTTTGCCAAGGACAGACTGGCACTGTGATGAGTGTGGGAGGCAGCCCCAGGTGCCCTGCATTCAGCCCTCGCACCCCACAGCAGCACCTCTACCACTGTGTTTTACAGAGCTCATCTTGGTAGTGTAGGTCACTTAGGTTATCTTATGGAGTTTCTTTTCCTTGCCTTCCTCCTGGCTGTCTGGCAGAAGTAAGGGATGAATAATACCTGCTGCCAGTGACAGCTGCTGTTCTACAACTCCCCTTCTGTCCAGAAAAGGGCCGAGTAATGCAGGAAAAATTACTCTAAGAGGTATCCAAGGAAAAGCTCCACTGTTTGCTGTATCTCTACTTTTATTTTTGTCTAATAACTATCTGTCCAAAAAAAGGTTACCAAGCTTAAAAATGATCTAAAATACTGATCTGCAATAGTGCAAGGTCAGGTATGAATGAAAGATTTACAAGAGCAAGGAGAAGTGATGTGATCACATTAGCAATGTGATCATGAATAGGAAGTTATTTATTTTGATTCCGTGAGTGGATTATCAGTATTACTGCTTTTGATAATATCCTTTCACTCTTTCACTTCTGGTATTGCTGTACCAGTTTGATTAATATTACCAAGGGTTGATAAATCTGCTTCCAATGCAACCTTACTTTTAATATGAATGTTTTTCTTACAAATATGGAAGACATTGGGCTGCTTACCTATCCTAGGTAAAATGTGTACTATTTTCATTAGAAAGATAAGATATTTTGGGGTTTTGTTTCAAGGAACCTTTTTGGCTTAGGAGAGCAGAGGGAGACATTTCTGGCAAGATGCTTTCACACAGCTTTTAGTTTGTCAAATGCATATTTTTAGCTGAAGTTAATTGTCTTCACCTCCTCTTGAGGGGCGGGGAGTGAGGAAGGGAGGGACATGTTTCAGAACACTAATTTTTCTGACTCTAAATTGTACCCAAGATAGCCGGGATTAATTGTCTTTTAAAGGCTTCTGTCCCTGCTCACTGGCTACTGAGAAGGGCTAAACATGTAATAGTTCAAATGCCAACTTAGGTAAAATAAACTCCATCAGTTTAAAAGGAAGACCAACTGAAATATGCCAATACAATAAATTCCCTAGCCATTTAAAAGGGAGGAAAAAAAATTGAGTTGAAGTGTCTACATTTCTTCTAAATCCAAATTATCTTTGGACTTGACTCCCCATTGTTTTATGTTCCATGTCTCCACTCATACTAGGAGCAGTATTTCACCCAAGACCTGTTTACAGGCATTAGAAAAGAGATTGAAAAACACATGGGCTGTTTTAACAAAGGCTAACCTGTTCCTTTTCAGCTTGGATTGCCATTTGATAAACAGCTAAAAGGTCAGACATAGTTCCATTTTCCCAAAGAAGACAAGGGACCAAGCTGTGTCTGAAAATCTTTGCTTAATACCAGCTTTGGTTTTAGCTTAATGAAGAAACACATTTCAACAGTCTTCCTTCCCCTGCACATCTCACCAGGGCACCCTTTCCTTGCAAAGTTCTCCTTGCCAAATCATCCAGCAGCAAGACTTATCACCATGAAAGCTGCACCCTCCCCCTTCACCTTCCCTCTCCAGGCATGCCTGTGCTGTCTCTCCTGAGGGGGATGTACTGCTCCATTGCTGCCGCAAACATGTGGAGAGCATCGCTTTCCAGTCCTTTATGGCGATGGTGGCTGCATGGATTTAAGTAACTGGTCTCAGGAAATGAAAATAATGTATCGAGTCCTTCAGCTCATTCTGATTTCTAGCCATTATTTTACTCTTAGTTTATTCCAAATTATCTGTAAAATAAACCAGCAGACTAACAAAAAGTGGGGCACAATGTTGCCGAAACATCTTTCAAAATAAAAAGTGTATCACACAATATGTGTGATTGCAATATGAAAACCAGACTTTCTAAAGTTCTTCTTACATTATTTCAATTTTTCTTCATTTTTATCATTTCCTTCAGCTTGAAAAGAATTTAATGCAAACACAATTTATTCTACACAGGAATACTAACCTTGCCTCTATTAAGATTAGCTGACACTTCTGGCTTCTTAATGCATTTTCAAACTCCTGATAATTTCATCAAATTGAACTGAAATAATCACAACTTTATTAAGCTTCTCAGGCTTAATATGTTTGAATATTTCATTTGGATTAAGTCAACTGTTTCCAAGAATGAAAGCTTGGAAAAAATATGTGGGTTTGTCCATGTTAAAGCAATTTGGCAATAACTTTTGACTATTGGGTGAGTGCTCTTAGTAACAGAGGTACATATTAATCAAAAAACCATGACCATAGATTCAAGAGTGCTAAAATAGAATTAATCTAAGCCTGATATTTCAACATGCTTACAACTTTGCAACTGAAATAATGTAATTGCAGTGTACCTTTTCTGTGTTGTTATGTGTACAACAGTAGAAATGACATAGGGATTGCATGCAGTTATAAAAGACTCTGATACATGTTTTGGATTGTTATTTTTATCAGCAACTCTTGTTTTTATTTTTTAAACCTAAAACCCAAGCAAAATTAAAAGCATGTTTTACATGGGAGGTGTATTAAAGCCTCTGACTTTTGCAATATAGAAAAAATACATCATTCCTTTCTGCTCCCTGGGTTACAGAGGCAAATATTAAACACATAGACACAAAAAACCTCCTAAATAAACTTTCAATGCCTTCTGTGTTTTCCACATCCAAGAAGGTTATGAAGAAGTGAGCACTAAATCTTAGTGAAAACTACCTCAATGCCTGCTAGTCTGAGAGGTCGATGAACACTTTTCCACATTTGCATGCATAAACACAGTAGTGGCTCCCTAGAATATATTTTTCTAATTTTCCAGGAGTTAACATTAAACGTGGATTTCAATATTAATGTTTAAGAGTCCTCCCAAAGTCTTTTTAGAAGTTGGAAAGCACTTCGTATACTTCTAATAACCATGAAACGAACTAAAACAATTTGTCTTACTTTCATCTTTCTATATTTCTTTTCTTTGTTCATTGTTAAAAACCTTTATTATTAGCAACCTGTGTTTTTCTCCCTATATAGGAATAAAGCTGTACAGGGTCTATCTATGGCTCATGGGAATCTCCCTGCTTCTTTTTCTTTTTTTTTTTTTTTGTCTCTCCAGATCATTAAAGACCAGAAGCTACTGGGGATAGTTGGAGGGATGCTACTGATTGATCTTTGCATCCTGATTTGCTGGCAGGTTGTGGATCCTTTGAGGAGGACAGTGGAAAAGTATAACATGGAGGTATGTCCTCAAGCCCAAGTAATGCTTATGGTTGCATATCAGTATCTAGAGCTTTCCACAAGATCAAGCTAAAGATGCATTAGGTTAAATGAAAGCAAGTCAAGCTGTGTATTTTGGGGGAGGAAGGGTTCCGGTTTTTAAAACCACCTAGAAAAGAAACAACTGCAACCAAAAGAAATTGTGTATATAGTTGCAGGTGCCACATTTCTGTCATTTGTGAGAGATTTTATTTGCAGGGGTTGTAAACACAGGAGAGTCCTCTGCTAAGACTCTCTATTAGAGTCTGTTGCAATAAATAATAGATTATCAGAACACATTAGTGTATTTCAGTAAGAGCTCATTCAAGATAAGTGCAGGAGAGGTCACTGCTTAAACTGCATTCTTTGTGGAGATGGTCAGGAATTATGTTACCTACCGCTATATTTATTTTCAGTAATTTTATGTGCGTGCACCCATACTGATTGTTCCTCTTTTAATGGTATTCCCGGAAAGGTCACACAAGCAATTTTGATAGGCAGGAAGTAAGAGCTTAATGCCAGCTATACACACTTTCCAACACTCTGGTTGCCTTCTAGAAGTGGAGCTGAAGTAGAGCTTTCTGAACAAAATGACAGCAAGAAACATGGCAGCAACAATTCTTACCTAGGAAAAAACCATCTATCTGTATGTAGGTTTGCAGTGTTTGAGAGTTTATTGCCTCCAACATGGAAACTGGTGATATCTGAAAACTAGATTATGTGAGGACAATCTAGAAGTGTTAGTCTCTTCTCCAATACTAGGCAATCAGTAAGAAAAAGAACAGTAGTTTTCTCTTCTGATGTTAACATTTGCAAGAAAATATATACTATTTTACTCCCCTGCTTTTACTTTGTTCTTGCTTTGCAGTGTAGCTCTGAAATTTTATTAGGAGCAGATTTTACTTTTTGAGTATAATTGGAGAAGATACCCTAGAACAATGCCTCTTAAACTGCAAGGGATGCCTTTGAAAAAATCATTTTAGAATCTGAAAAGATTTCTCTCAGTCATTCCCTAGAGTTTGAAAGACTTCCCAGCTAATACAGTTGTCAATAAAAAATAGAAAGTGTAACTGAAATTTGTCTTCTGGAGACACTTCTGGTCTATGTGTGTATAGCTTGAAGCCATAGCAGTTTGTTGAGAACCTTGTTTACTTCATTTTGCTCCAACTGTATTGTAAGTGATATTTCATTTGTCAGTATTGTTAACATTTTCTCTGCTCATCTAAACCCAAACATATTATGACAAATAGTCACAAAATCCAGTTAAAATAATCTCAGATAGAAGGAATTTTACTTTTTACTTTAGTTATAACTGAAGATCCTGATATCTAGTCTTATAAGATTCAGTTGAGTAAAATGGCCATAGACAGCAGCAGTGTGAAGTTAAACCACAAATACCATATATTTGAAAAACAATGTGTACTGTAGTTTTAAATGATTGCAATTTCCATCTGAACTTTTCAGTGTATATTCTTTGATCATCTAATGTATAACACTAAAAACTTAGCGTGTTTTTTCCATGTTTGGGGCTTTCCAGACTGCAGGGCTGCACACCAGTTGTCTGAAATTTGCATAAGAACTGAAATTCTCCTGGAATTATATATGCCCATGCAAAGTGACATTCACTGAATGCACACATGACAGTGTTTAATATTTTGATCCCTCAGCATAGAATTGACTTGAACTTACTGTTAGAACTCTTAGCTATTACTATAAATTGTGCAGAATATTTTTTAAGCTAATGGATTTGGGGTGGGAAGGAAATAAAAGTATTGTGCTAGCAAATATAGTCATTAAACTATTGTATGTGCATAAAATGTGTTATTATAAAAGCAGTGAGGTGAACTGCGATTTGCTTTCCTGATGCACACCTCTTCAGGTCTCAAAAACTCCTGTGTAAAAGTCAATGACAGTTGTCTTTGCTGCTATTATTATTATTGTTGTTGGTATTACTATGTTCTTTTTTTAATTTTTAGGTTTTTAAAGTGTAATGGTGAATTCTTTAGCTGAGTTTGATTGAGCACATATTATCTTTCTGTGTTTGAAAAATACTTGCCAAATAGTAAACACTACTGGTAGCAAGTTTCTGTTTTATTTCAGGAATATTTTGTAGCAGATATTTCTTGTCCCATTTGATTCTGTGAAATAATTTTAAAGGGATTTTTTCTGTCAGTTAATGCTAATCCAAGTGATAAAGATTAAACTAAATGTAGGCTCAAAAGTCATGAATGCAATCAGTCATTCTATCTAATGAACCATTTGAGTGCTGTTTATGATCCTCATCAGCTTCCTATGTGATAGTTCTGCACTTGGCTTCTATCAGGTGGCCCTCTGTTAGTTGTGTCTTCATAAACATGTCAATCAAAAGAACCAAGACAAGAAGCCTAAAGACTGGTAATGTCCTGTGCTGTTTGCTATTTTCCACAAAATAATTCATTTTAATGAAGGAACAGAAGTAAATTATCTAGAACTTTTGTAAAGAGTTCTTAAACCCAGAACTTAACAATCCAGGCTCCTTTTCTGGAGTTGTTTGCAAAGTCCACACAATCCATGCCTCATAAGCTGAGGACAGGCAGTCTAAATCTAAAAATACAAAGGGAATTGAAGGCATTTGTAGAGGCTCTCTGGCCATTACAGAAGGCAGAAATCATTGGGTCTGGGATGTTGGATCTGTTTCCAGACCGGTCTCTGGCACGCTGACCCCACAGGCATGGTTTCTTTAGGAAAAGCACATCTATGGCTGCCATAAGACACCATGTTACAAGATCTAATGACTGAACCATAAAGCATCCAGATCCTCCAGTCATCAGTGGGGGAAGTAGTTTATGGTATATAGACAATAAAACTGCTGGGTAAAAGCAAACAGGTTAAAGATCAAGGCAGGGACGATGTTAAAACTTCCCTAACTGTATGCTGATCTGCAGGACTGTAAGAGTGTCCCTATGTACCTTTCCTAAAAGTACTGTGGGCTTGATTTTCACATAATGCAAAAGCATTTGATGACACAAAGAGCGTCTCAACTTCAAGCAGTAGTGTAAAAAAAAAAGGGAATTAATCCATAATATGTCCTCTATTCATCTGTTTTCCTAGTTGCACTGGCTGTAGCATTTCTCCTTTTGCTAATTTTTCAGACCAGTGGAGAGACCAATCACTTTTTTCCTCACTAAGTTCTTCCCAGGCTGAACTAGGAATTTGCTTTTTTCATAATAATTCACCTTTTTTGTCATAATCAAAATGCTCTGCAGTTATGCACAGATCTGAGCTGGGTTCCTGCCAGACTAAGTTTCTCCCAGTGATGTGAACTGGAGTGCATCCTTCCTTCACTGTCTCACTGGCTGGGCTCTTGGGCTCTACTGCCCATGAGGAATTACGGTGCTCTTCTAAAGCCAGATGCGGCTTTAGAAGAGCTTTGAAAGGCTCTACCATTTTTTTTCTTTTTGACCCACTTTCTTATGAAGGCAGTGTTTATGTGCTAGGGTGCTCTGTGTGATTTTTTCCTACTGCCTAACAAACTTTGCCTGTTTCAGTCAAACCTGACAAATTTGAGCAGATACAGCTCTTAAGGACATAGGACTGCAACAGATTTCCTGGAAACAGCCAGCTGTGCAGAGGAGAGGTTCTGGTGGTGTCTCCTTAAAGAGAAGGGTCACAGAGGGAGTTTATCTCTTTGTCTAAACACAGATATTTTAAATGACCCGCTACAGGGGAGCTTTACTCTTAGCCAAAGAGAAACCAGCCACAAGACAAAAAATGCTTAGCAAACCAGCTTGTTCTAATTTCAGTTGCTCAGCTGCATTGGAATGAAACCACACTCTGAAATATCAAAATCCTTTAGAAAGTGGAGTCTGTGGAATAGCCATATCATAATTCAATTATGTACTTAGTGCAGTTGAAAGGGTCCAGGTGTACACATGCACTCACACTCACCTCTTGCTTGTAATTAGCTCAGTTGGTCAGAGCATGGTACTAATAATGCCAAGGTCATGTGTTCAGTCCCTGTATGGTCTGTTCGCTTAAGAGCTGGACTCAGTGATCCTTGTGGGTCCCTTCCAACTCAGAATATTCGGTGATTCTGTGATTTTATGGTGTAGTAACTCTTTTAAGCTAGAGTTTAGCTTGAAAGCCTCTGACTGGCTTATCTTCGCCCAACACAAATATCTATGAAACAGATTGGATCCCTGTGGCCTTGGAGGGTAGACAGTGATAAAGTTTAATAAATAATAACTTGTAAGGGAAATATACTTCATCTTATAATTCCCAAGGTAAAAAGATCTTGCATTAGTGTTAGATTCAATAAAAGTAGTACCTTGCATACTGGATGTCAATATATCTTGTAAAATTTTAAAGCACGTTTATCCGGGGGAGCAGCCTTTGATGTCTTAGTATCAATTGAGTAGTTATTTCTGTGATGTTTCCTCTTTTGCATTCTTATGATAGCATTATCAACAAAATAAACTTCATTCTGATAGCTGGAATACTGTTTTTTAAGATTTCACCCTAATTTGTCCTGGGATAGTAATAAATGTGAAATAGAAGAAAAAATCTGAATGAAATGCCATTTTAGAAGACACAGAAGAGAAAAAGAGATCAATGAAACATCCTATTTGGGCTTCTAGCATTGATATAGATGTAAAATGCAGAAACCAATATGAGGAAACCTTATATGAGGATGTTGCAATAACAAAAATACCAAGATGCAGGAAAGATTAGTAGGCCATGCTAGTGTCAGAGCAGTGCAGTATGTTAAAGAAAAGTCAATTCATCTTACCAAATTAATCATTTCAGTGAGTGAGACAGAATTCCTATGTATTGCAAGTGTATAACTATGCTGCCAGACACTTTACTACACCACAAGCCAGAAGGTCAGTTTTGACTGATCTGTTGAGGGACTCATGAACATAGCAAAAGCAAAAAAATGGCTATGTAAACTGGACGCATGTGCAGCTCAGACTAACTCATTTGTAATTCAGCAGGTTAGAGAACCCACAGACAGAGAATTAACCCTTGATTTCATTCTGAATAGCACGCAGAATCTGTTCCAAAGTCTTGATATCTGAAAGAGTTTTCTATAGTTGCAAAGGCATCATTCTTAGTTTTGATAGCCTTGAAGAAGCAACAACCAAAGAAGATCCATAGAGTGGTACTCAATTTCAGAAAGCAGAACAACATTAAATTGAGGAAGCCTTTTGAAGAGAGGCTAAAGAGGGAACTGTAGAGAGTTAAACCTTTGCAGGTGGTCTAGAGAGTATTAAGAACTTCATATGTGAGACACAGAGTAAATTCATGCCACACATCAAGTACGACTTGACAAAGAAAAGACGCGGCATGACAAAACAGCAGGAAGACATCCTTCAGAAAAATAAAATTGTATCCAAATGGGGAAAATACGCAGGATCATAAAGTCTGGAAATTTAAATGTAGAAGAAAATAAATCATTCATCTTACAATGAATGAAAAATGAATAATAAATCTTTCTGTAGATAGTGGTAGCAGGAAGTTTGCAACAGAATCTTGGGAATAATATTTAAGCAGAATAGAAGATCATTACTTGCAGAAAATAAGGCTTTGTAGAATGATTAAATGATTGCTTTGCTGCTTTGTTCAGCAAAATTCTTAGTGGAAGTATTTGTGGAGATTCCTGTGCTAGAACCCTTTTGATGAACTCACTGAGGAGTGACTGGAGTTGCTGGTAGGAATAGAGAAACTGATCAGAAATAAATCAATGGAAAAAAGATTCTATTCTCCTAGGTTTTCTAAAGCAATTCAAAAGAATAATAGTCAAACTACTGACAACAGTATGCAATCATTAGCTCAGAACTTCTTCGATATCTGAGCAAAATGTTGCAAATATCTTGCCATGTTTTCAAGACAGAGCTGGAACCTTAAACTTGTAAATTAATGTAGTAGGCCAACTTGTAAAAATTATAATCAGGAGTAGAATTAGAAATTGATATGCTACATTGAGGAGGAGTTGACATCGCACTTGTGAAGGAACAAGCCATTAAAACTTAGTGAAGTCCTTTGAAGAAGCCAGCAGACATGAATAGGAGCTGACACAGCCAGCTAGGTCTCCAAAAAAGGACTCATCGATTTCTTTCATCAAAGGCTCTCACAGAAAGGAAATAGACATGGAATGAGAGAGAAGCCCTCAAACGGGTATGAAGTTCTTTAGAATAAGGAAACAGAACTAAGAAATAAATAAAAGTTCATTTTCTAGTAAGGAGGGATATAGCCAGTAGAGTCCTTCAGGACAAGTCCCAGTCTTTGTGCTGGTACATGAATTGTTCTGTGGAAGAGGTTATATCAAGTTATTTCGGAAAATATAAATGAGGGCTGACTGTGAAGAATTTGGGACAGACATTGTGAAGCTCAACATAAAGTGAAAAGCTCTTTCCTTACTGCTGCAGCAGCAGCAAACCTAAATGTTGTCTTGTTTGCAATGTAAAGTCTTTCTGATACAGAGGAAGATGGAATTATAGATTTGATTTTAAGTTCAGCTAGAGGAAACCCATAAGTAGATTAAATAAATTGAGTACATCTTACATCTTTTTGAATAAGACAGAAAAGCCTGACTTAAAACAATTACAACTGCCTAAGGTTTTCATTTAAATAACTAACCCAGAACAAAATCATGTTAGCTGGCTTGACACAGCTCTCTGAGTACCCAGATATGTGAGCATGTCCTCAGTAGATGGATGTAAGTGCAACAGGACTGGAGGAATAAATATTGTTCCTGGGTATCTGATTGTCTTTTCTGTAGGAGTGTTCCTAGAACTTGAAGAAATGAATACTACTGAGCTGTTATTTGGACTGTACATGAATTCAACTATATATAGATGTACAATTCTAAAAGTTACAATAGTAATGCAAGGTCAATGATAAGTGAGAGTTGTGTGAAAATAACTGAAATGTGATATAAAGAATACACAGGAAGGAGTGCATATATTATGTGTGAAAGTCCAAGGTGAGCATGGTGCTATACCCTGATGGACTAGTTAACTAAGAGCTGAGGCCATCAAATATAAAACTTTTCCTTAGGACAGACTTTTGTCTTGCAAAATTGCTTTGTCTCTATGTTTTTTAAATGAAAGTTATGTGAAAATTTGGATTCAACTGCACAGATGTCGATTTTTTTTCTTTAATATCCATTTTCATTAATAAGACTGCTCTTGTAGGGACTGGACAATACTTTGGTCCAAAATTATACACAGAGGAGTGTGGGGTGGGCAAGGGGTGGCAGAATTTTTAGTATGCACATGATAGCATGGGAGTAACGTAGATATGGAATTGGTGAAGATGTCTGGTTCAAATTCATGCACTCAAGTAGAATTTTGTAAATTCTTTGACATTTTGAAAAAATCAGATCACATTCTTTTCTCTCTCTGCATATGTATATATGCATAAACAGATGTGTTTATGGGGCTTTGTTTACATTGTGCTGTTCAGTCAGCTAACAGCTGGATTAGAGAAAACTTTGTCATATGTGCAATATGAAATGAAGAATTTAATTGGTTGAAGTAGTTTCTGGGGATGTTCAGCCTAATGCAGGTCAGAGCTTGTTAGTCAATTTGTTCTCTAAATATCATTACGCCCATCTGTTTCCCCCACTATTTTTTAAATAAATTTAATTTCTTTCCTTGAGTTTGAAATATTATAGACTGTGGGAGCCAAATGTCTCCTGAAATCTGTAGCCTGCTTTCAAACCCTGCCATTGTAGCTCTCAGCAGGTGGCCCACCACGAGTAGCTTAGACTGAGAACCCTTACTTGCATCTGCTGGGACACTCTGGTGGCTGGCAGATGCTCCAGAGAGAAGGAAAACAGATGGCCATTAAAGTCATCTGTAAACCTTCCACTGGCCCAGAGGATCTAGCGCAGGTCCAAAGAAAGAGTAAATACTAAAGAGTAAAAGCTGGTTTACCTTTCTCTTTCATTTGACATCAGTTTCCAAGGAAACAGAACAAAACGTGAGAGCTGGGAGCCAGCAGCTGAGATTGACTCAGCTGGTGGCTAGTCCTGCTTCTGTTCCCATGGAAACATGTATCAAATTGGCAAAAATAAGGAAATAGGGCAGGGTCAGTTCCAAAATGGCAGGATGAATGGCTGCTGCTTAACAACGGCTGCTTAACGAGATGAGGCTTGCTGGTACTTATTCCTCTTCAATAAACAATTCCAGTTTTAGTTCTGCCTCCCAAAAAACAGTACTTCCCCACCTCAGGAATGTAGAAACCACTACCATTGACAAGACTTGTAACTCCTCTTGTCCGGCACCTTGTTTAAAACAATGACTGGCCCAAATGCTTTCCGAGGTGGATGTCAGAAATGTGTAGTGCACATCTGAAAGTTCATCTGTCACGCTTGAAAACTTCAGCCGTGATTCATAATGAGTAGTAACTTGAAATGAGCAGTTGTGTATAGCTCACAAGTATTACACTCTCACTAATTTAACACTTTTGATATTCCAATAAATGTCAGGGGGTTTTGACTCTTGCAAACTTTGTACAGTTCAGTGTAATTGCTAACTAGACACGGTGTGAAGAGCTTCCTTTCTCAGTTTTGGAAATGTTGCTTTTCAGTCTCATTGAACATACATTATTTTTCTTTTAGGGAAGAAAAAGAGAATTGAATCTTCCACATCTCCTTCGGCAGCACCAATCATTACTGTGCATCTGTGCGTTTGCAACCTTATTTTCCTCTTTTCTCTTTGGTAGACAGTCCCAATCTTATTAAGCTCTTTTTCATATGACATAGAAATTCTAAAGCATCCTTTTTAGTTAGGATGACTAATATTGCATATTTTAGAAGATCTGTGTAATGTGTTTTATCTATTATTCATCCTCTTCCATATATTTAGTGTATTATTTTTCACTGTTGCACACCATTGAACAAAATTTTGGACTTCACTGTCAAAGCGATTCCCAGATCATTTCCATGAACTAATTACGACTCTGAGAAAATGTATAAGCAGCTCCACTGTTTTTACAATGGCATTACAGTTACTGAAATCAAATTCCACTTGTCATCATATGGCCCACTCAGTTACTCTCCTTACACATTTTTAGACTCAACTTCAGTATTTTTGTCTGGGTATTTTCATGCTTGTGCTGTTGGGCAACACTGATTTTAGTATGGAATTATGGTTCTTAGAGTGGAAGTATTATTCTGGAATATGGAAGCATGATAGTGGAGGGGTTTTGTTATATAATTATTGTTATTCGTGCTACTGTTATGTAGTCACATTTCTGGCCTGTCACTGCTACTTTGCTGTAACCCCTCTAGTTCTGAGGGCTCTGCTGCCAGAGGTACCCAACAGGACTCATCCTTTCAACTGCATTTGGAAATCCAGGCTATCGTTCCCCCGTTGGGATTTTAAGGCAAAATCCCTAGTTCTCAGTGAATTAGTCTACTGGAGGAAAGGAAATCAGATGTCAGATATCGAACTCCAACAAGTCAATACATACACACGGACCAAAGCAGCCATTTACCACTTATGATAGCAACACTGCTGAGACTGCTGCGTGAGACAACCAGTGAATGATTCATCACCTAACCATCATTAAAAGCAGCAGACAAATCATCTATCAGGGATACCTGGCTGCTTCCCACAGAAGGCACTGTGACAGTTTTTTTCATTCACTGAGGAGGCTCAGTGTATGATAGACCCAGTGGCACTTCCTTACTTTAAACTTCCAATACATAGGATACAATCATTCAGCTTTATTCCTCTGAAATCTGAAGCCAGAGCCAAACTTAAAACTGATTTTATGCTCCTTTATAGGACTACAGTGTTGGTGTAGGACAACACTGATACTTTTTGGCAGTTAGGAACTGCCTACCAAATAGAAACATACCTGGTTTTAGGATATTTCAGCATTTGTTAAGCAGTACCGCATTAGCAAGGTCATAGAAGCTCTTTTCCTCACCCACTTACCTTCTTCTTTCAGAGACAGGCCTTTGTGAGATCTCTGGACACATTTTCGCTTGAACTGCGTATCGAGTGTCAAGATTTACAGGCTTTATAATCCAGACAGGAATATTTTTGGCTCTCTTTTTCAGTGATTTGAGTTGTTCTTAATATCAGAAGCAAAAAAAAAAAAGGCAAGAAAACTCTTCTCTCCATCAAACACCAAAACCTGATGAGGAAAAACTTCCAGAAAACAGAGTCTAGGAACTGATTAATCTTCCTTGCTGCATTTTAACATGGGTATTCAATGTTTAACCCTTTCTACTATTGTAGCATGTCTCTCGTTTTCTGGAAGAAATCACCACTGTATAAAGAAAGACAGACTTTAAAGCTTATGTCCAAAAACAGATGCTGATACGGATAAACAGAACCATCTTGAACTACTCCACAAATATGCTAACCCTGCAATAGAGGCCAATAAAGTCTTTCCACCAGACATCTCTGAAAATAGAGAATTCTGCATTAAAATAGTTATTTAGGATAGCAAATTATCTAATGTAATTAATACTTCTTTGGGGGAAGAACATTCCCTTATTCCTTCAAATGTTTAAATAAGCTGATATTGAAAAGATACAATCTGGATATCCTGGTGCTTCTTTGAAACCATTCTTTCAATAATAAGCAACCTTATGGAGAAGACAAGCCTCAGCTTATATTATAGGTAATTATAGATAGTATCGTTTGCCTAGAACGTCCTGAGTTCTGGCCAGCAAATTGTACTGGAACGATTAATGGCAGCGATTAGTCCTGTTGTCAGTTTGGAAAAGTGAGCCATGAATCAACTGCCACAAGATGTTTATGCAGTGCTTGACCATGAAGTAGTGCTCTCTCACTCAAAAGGTGCACCTTGGCTTTGCACTAGAACCACTTCAGTGCTGCTCAAACTTAATAGGAGCTGATGTACTTTTTATTCGAGGTGAAGTGCCAGGTGGAGCACTTCTGTTTGTAAGCATATCCAGGGAGACAGGGAGAGCTGGCTGTACAGCAAGAGCACACACACAGGCAAAAAGCAGATGGCAGAGCGCTGCAAACTTAACCCAGACTTCGCGCTGGTGGGCAGAGGGCCTGGAGAAGAGCTTCCTTGAACAAAGCCATCCTCTTTATGGCTATGCAGTACGGGTCATTTAACTTCTGTATTTAGTTCTCCTGGATTCCTCCTTGTTACTACGCTCTCTTGCAGAGCAGCATCCATAAGCAAAGGACTGTATTTGTGCCTAAACCTTGAAGAGTCTGTCCTTCCTTAGCAAAGCAATACAGTCATATTTTGAAAACTATTTTTTAAAAAAAGTGCTAGTACCAACACAGAACATTTTCTGCAAGTGCCTTGGGCCATTCCCTGCTGCAGTTTCCCATATGGTAGTAAATCAAAGCCTTTATATGACTATATTTTAGTTATGTAAAATTGTTTAGCTTTAGAGGGTAAAATTGTTTCTTCTCTGATAAGCATACTCTAAAATGTAAATGTGTATTTCACATGCAAGTGAGAAAAAACTTTTTTCTGGCTCTGGCAAACACTAGAATGAACTTTTCTACAAAAATTGCAGATTTTCACAAATCTCAGCTATGCAAAAGCAAAGATTATTTCTCAATTAGCTGTCTCCTGCATTAATATCCAGCAGAATGTGTTTATGCCTATGCATTTTTATTTTAAAATACCCTCCTGTATAGACTTCTCTCCCTGGATAAAAGAGAAGAAAGACATAATAGCTGAATAGCTGTTAACCACATTCTCAATGGGACCAACATGCATTAGCAATACTTTGGTTGCATATGTATTTTTTAAAGCTATAAAACAGGGCATCTTGCTTTTTAAAGACCTGAATCACCCTGAAGTCTACTTTCCAAACTGTCTTTGTTCTTAGACCTTCAGCAGCTCTATTCTGGGAAGTGCATTCCTTCCTTCCATACTTCTGTAGGGAATAATGCTTTCTCCTGTCTGTGTCCGTGAACTCTCACACTTAACAAATCTTACCTCATGCTCACTTTCACTACCGTAATGTGCAGGTCATTCATAAAACTGACTGTGTGAAAGGACAGCAAGGCCAGCTCAGCTTTAGATCCCTACCCACTCTTGAGCTGGTTATGACCTGACTGCAGGTAACCATCAGTCAGGAAGAAGAAAAAGTGAAGAATGGATGCAGATTGGACAATTTCCCAAGAGAAGTACTCACTCCTGTTTTTGTTAAGAATGCTGAGACTGCTCAAATCCAATAATTCTTTTTTTTTTCTTTAAAGAAAGAGTTGTGAATCAATCATGAGCTACACAGATTGGTATGGACATACTTCTGGACAGCCAGTGTAAAGCTTCTCAGTAAGACCTGATTTACTGGTTTGTAGTTAAGACTCAAAGATAAATGATCACTAATTAGTTATGTGGAAGTGGAGTGAGTTCCTAGTGCATGAAGGCGCCTCATAAGGGGAGAGACCCACTCCCCACAGCCATAGCTGCCTGGCAGCCCTCTTTGTTGTTTTTTTTTTTGTTGGTGGTAGTCAACAGTCTTTTCAACAGAATATTCTGAATTTTCATTCTATTGTCATCATTACTTCTCACCTTAACAGTAATGTCATGGATCCATTTTTTTGATTTTCAGGTACATTTAAAAAAACATTAGTGTTGCCTTTTAGCTACTTTTTCTTGAAAACTTGTATTAGCCATCCTAATTTTTCTCATGTAATTTCTGCTGTAATATATAACTTCCTTATTATGAGTATGTTATAAAGTACTCCTGGTTATCTCAAATAATATTTCAGATTTTAGTTATTGGTGTATTTACTTCTTTAGAATTCCCATTTTATTCAATGCTTTCCATTGATTCTGAGACATTTGTATTGTTTTCTCCTGAAACATCTATGACCCAAGTAAGAATTTTCAAGATCCAAGAATCTTTCACAGCAGTTGATAATTCCTTTATCACTTTATATCAGGTTAGAGTTTACAAAGCTAGAATCCTCATTCCATGGAAATACCCTGCTTATACTTTAAAATTATTATGCCCACTTTTTTCATTAACAAATGAAATATTGTGTAATTCTTACCAGTGTGGAAGTCTCTTCTAATCTATTCAGAATTAGATACTCAAAAAGGCATGTATTTGTGAAACAATGCTTCTCTAAGTATTTATTTTTAATATGTTGCGTATAGATGTACATGTATATGTATGAATGTGTGTTAATATGTACATACATATATATTTAATATCTTGACTGTTGATATTTCAGTTCTGGTATTTGGTCAGGGACATAATTGAAACAACCAGTGGTTTGCATTCTGGTCGACAAAAGCTGGATATTTGCTCTGTTATTTCTTTCTGTGTGCTGGTTACTTCTCTGCAGAAAGGGAATTTTTAATGTAACTGCTCTGATTGGTACTCTCACATTTTGTGGGGCTGTTGCAAATAAAAGTGGAACAGTGCACCTACATCCTAAATTTGTAGGGCTAATGATAGAAAGTTCCATTTGCCATGGAATTTTCTGTTTACAATAATACCATTGAGCCAGCACATAACTTTGTGCAGCCGACGAAAGCAAAATGAGTATTTCTTGCTTCCAAAATGGAGATGTTCTTCAGCTTTGCTATATAGGTTGAAGGCACATATCTTTAATGCTTTCATTGGGATCTAATCTTACAATAATGCTGTGAGCAGTTTAAACCAAAGTATTTTTAGGGTTTTTTTCATATTTTTCATTTGCATACATTAATATAGAACAAAGAACAGCCAGTTAAAGCACTCTGGAGACACATTCTGGATGGAAATGTATGTGTGATGGCAAACCATCAAACAACATTATAAGAAGTGACATTACAAAGGAATTGAGCTGGAATAAGATGGAAAAGATCACTGTGGGGGCAATTTGGATATTTTTTCCTTCTTTTACAGTGTTTGGTGTTTTTAAAATAAATTAATAAAATTTTAACTAATATGAAATTAGATCCATATCAGAAATTATCAAAGTAATTATTTGAGCAGTGAAAATGATGAACTTTGACAAGTCACTTCCACAAGTCACTATGACACTGATTTCATAAAGTGAAATGCCAAGCAAGATTTCTGGTTTAAGGGAAAATGACACGATAGGTGAAGCTGCATGTGTGTAAATGCCAGGTGATGGTTAGATCTTGATACAATAGCACTTAGTCATAAGAAAATATCATCTTAATGCACAATAGGAGTCAAAAGGCAAACCAAGTGTAAGTAATTATAAGAAAAGAAGTAGAGGACAAAATATAAAGTGATATTATGCCAGTGTTTAAATCCAGAGTGGAGTTATACCTATACTGTGAACAGCCTCAGCACAGTTCCTGACCTCCAGGAGATGGAAAACATCCAGAGCTATGTAGAGCCTTGAGAAGTATGGAATAGCCCGCATCCAGGGAATAGGCTGGGGTCGCTTCTGTCTGGCGAAGAGATGGATGAGGACAGGGAAGATTAAAATCTTCAGTGGCTTAGAAAATGTGATTAGAAGTGATCACACATAGTCTATTCCTATACGAGAGCTAAGGAGCATGAAGTGGAACTGGCAGATTCAAAGAACAGACAACACGTACTGCAGATGGAGAACTTTTCTGCAAAATGTTGTCCATCCTAAAAGCTTACGTGGGACTGATATAGCAACCGGGCACCCTGATGAAAGAAAAAGCTATCAGGTGTTAAATAATAAGCAGACGTGACATCACTCTGAAGAAATCATTGTGTGGCAGATGATAGAATATTCTAGAGAGTTGTTTCTATAGTCTTGGCCTTTTTCATATTCTTCCCCAGGGGAAGCATGGTTTGGTAGGACTTGAGACATGCATTGGGCTAGATAAATTTTTGCGAGTACATCTGTTCTTATATGCGTCAGCTATGGAGAGAGGGGATACCCCTGTATTTTTAAATTCTCTTTGCATTTAATTTTATTTATATTCTTTATAGTGTTTTCATAGAATAAAGAGAGCAATTCTGACAAACTGCAGACAGCGTTTCTGAACACTGATGGAAGAATGTTTAGAATATAATTCTTGACACCAGATGTCCTGCATTCTTTTCCAAGTATGTCACAGTATCACATTTTTACAGTACTTGATAGTTGTGCTATGATGGGAAAACATATTCTTCTAATAAGTCATATAGAAGAGATATTCAGTGTTTACTCAATTTTTATTTAATTCATACAAACTGACTCTTGAAAAAGAAACTGAAGTTAAGAAATGAAATATAGAATTATAACATCTTTGAGACTGGAGGGGATCTCTGGATATTCTCTAGTCCAGTGCCCCTGCTCTAAACAGAGTCACTTATAGTACATTTTTCAAGACCATGTCCAATCATATTTTGAATGTATTCAAGCGTGGACTCTACAACCTCTCTCAGCAACATGCTACAGTGTTCAACCACCCTCATCATCAAAAAAAAAGCGCTTTTTTTTCTCATGTTTAAATGGTACTTCCTGCATTTCAATTTGTGCCTTTTGTTCTTTCATTGAATACCACTGACAAAATTCTGGCTTCATCTTCTTTACTCCCTCCCATTCTATTTTTATGTACATGGATAAAATGCTCAGTTTCTCCTGAGCCTTCTCATCTAAGGCAAAACCTCAGCTCTCAGCCTCTTCTCATATCAGATGCTTCAATATCTTGAGCAGTTTAACACTCTGTTCGTGAACTCAACCCAGTATGTCCTTGTTGCTCTTGGACTAGAGAGCCTAGGCTTGGACACAGTACTCCAAATACGAACTCACCAGGGCTGAGTAGAAAAGAATCACTTCCTTCAACCTGCTGGTGACACTCTTCCTAATGCAGGGGCGCACTGCTAGCTCACATGTCACCTGGTCTCCGCCAGGATCCCCAGGACAATTTCTGCAACGCTGCTTTCCAGTCAAACACCACCCAGCCTGTATGTGGTTCTTCATTCCCAGGGGCAGGACTGGATATTTCCATTTCCTCTGCTCGGGAGATTCCTGCCAGCCCAGATCTCCAGCCTGTCATCATCCCACTGAATAGCAGCACAGCCATCTGGTTTATCAATGCCTCGTACTTCTGTATCATCTACAAACTTGCTGGGAAGCACTCTGTCCTACTGTTAACATCACTAACATATGCAACAGCATTGGCCAGTGTTGATCATTAGGAAAAATTATTTGTGACTGGACTCCTGTTGAACATCATTCTGCTGGGTGATACAATCCCTTGAGTGTAGCAGTTTAGTCAGATTTCAGTCCCTCTCCACTTGTCTTGTCCCTACCGTTTGTTGAGGAAGTTATGGCAGAGTGTTGAAAGCCTTGCTCAAGTGAAGATAGTACCAGCTCCTCTCCCCTCATCCACCCAGTTAGGCATTTTGTCACAGAAGGCTATCAGGTTGGTAAGGAAGCATTTCCCCTTTGAAAATCCTTGCTGACTACTTCCAATTGTGTTCTTGTCCTTAATGTGTGTGAAAATGGTTCCCAGTGGGATTTGCTCCATCCCTATCACAGGCATTAAGGTGTGGTTGACTGGCCTGTGGTTCCCTAGATCCCTCTACTTGCCCATATCAATGCTCTTTGGATTTTCCAGTCCTCAGTCATCACCGTCTTCCAAAGAGTGGCCTCACAAGGACATCAACCAGTTCCCTTAGTTCTCATGGAAGTGTTCAGTTGGGTCCCACAGATTTGTTTATGTCCACTCGGTTTAATGTTGTCTAACTTGATTCTCCTAACTCAGCATAAAGCTTCATTTCTCCAGACCTTTCCACTGCTTTCAGGGGCAGCAGTTCCTCAGGATGATGGAACATGTTACGGGTAAAGTCTGAGGCAAAGAAGGCATTGAGTACCTCTTCCATGTCTTTTGTCACCAGGTCCCCAGCCCTACTCATATTCATCTAGTGAGGGAAAGCTTTCATTTTCCATAACGTCCCTTTTGCTGAGGAAAAATCTGTAGAAGTCCTTCATGCTGCCCTTCCTGTCTCTCACAAGATTCAACTGCAGATGGACTTTCCTGCACATTCACTTATCATAGAATCATAGAACTAAAGGATATGCTGAGTTGATAGGAACTCGTCAGGAACACTGACTCCAGCTCCTGGGCCTGCACAGGACACCCCAAGAAGCACACCATGTGCCTGAGAGCGTTGTTCAAACACTTCTTGAACTCAGACAGGTTTGGTGCTGTGGCCAAAATCTCTGCTCTGTAATCCAGTGTTATTATCATGCTGTTTGCCTTGTTTCCTCCTTTCAGGATCACAGACTTTACCATCTTGTCACAGCAGCCAAGGCTGCCACCAACCTTCTCCCTCACCGCATATGCCTTTTTTCTGGGTCCAGAAGAGTGCTTTCTGTCATCACACTATGTATCACCTGTGTCAGGAAGTTCTCATCAGTACAATCCACAGACGCCCAGGATATGCGGTTTCTTGTGTTATATTTCCAGGATATATAAGGGGGCTAAGTTCCCTATGAGAAGCAGGATCTGCAGACATTAAGCTTTTTCCCATTGTCTGAATGGGAACTCAGCAACTTCTTCCTGAACAGGTGGTCAGCAGTAAACACTGACCACAACAGACACCACTTTGTTCTGCCCTCTAATTTTAACCCCAAGGCAGAGCCTAATGTATTCCTGCAGCTACCTCACCTAACAGGCAACTTTTCTTTTTCCTTCCCCAGCCTGTTTTTTTCCTATCTATCTGTTGCAGCACTCAAGTCACGGAAGCCTTCCCACCCCAGCTCTGTGACTCCAGTGAGGATGCAGCCCTGCAACTGCGTACATTCCTCTAATTCCACCGGGCTTTCCTCCATGCTGCATGCATACCTTTATGTACAGGCGCTTCAAAGGGATGCTCCATCACGCTGACTTCTCAGAAAAAGTGTGAACGCTTCCTTCACTTTCACTCGTGTCCATCTGGCGTATCCATACACTTCATTTGGGCTTCCTTCCATCCTGTTTTCTTGTTTTAAGGATTTTTCTTGTCAACCTCACCCTGCTTAGTTTTTCACTGTTCAAGAAAAAAATCAGTGACCATTGCCTGTATCTGGTGAAGTTGTCAAATATCTCTATTTTTGATAACTGTTCAGTGCTTCACTGAACTTCAGTGTACTTCATTGAGTTACAGGAACAAAAGTGCTGTGAAAGCAAAAGGCTTCCAAGGCTAAGTAAAAATAGGAACAAGGTCTTATTGCTCTCTACAACTACCTGTAGCAAGGCAGGGGTCGGTCTTCTCTCCCAAGCAACAATCAATAGGACAAGAGAAATGACCTCAAGTTGAGCCAGGGGAAGTTTAAATTGGATATTAGGAAAGGTTTCTTTAATGAAAGGGTTGTCAAGTACTGGAACAGGCTGCCCAGGGAAGTTCTTGAGTCATTATCCCTGGAAGTGTTCAAAAAGTGTGTGGATGTGGCACTGTGGAATATGGTTTGGTGGTGGACTTGGCAGTGCTGGGTTAATGGTTGGACTTGTTGACCTTAGAGGTCTTTTCCAACCTAAATGCTTCTATGATTCTATGATCCTAATTATTAGATGGAAAATCTAATTTCCACAAGTTTTGCTAATAAATTCTGAATAATGGTATTCCCTTTAAATTTGTTCACCTCTGACTGAAAAAAAAAAAAAGTGCAAAAAGGAATAGGTACCTGCAAGAATAGTTGGGTTAATAAAAAAGTCTGAAAACCTCCATTATTAGAGAAGTCTAAAAATTTTTGCTTGCCTAATTTTGCACGAATTATGGCAGGAGGATTTATGATTATTATATCTAAATTTCATGGATGTTAAATACCAGGAGGGGAGATGAACTATCCAAACTGCGTCAGTGCTGACACATGAAAAAAAAATAGTTAAAAATTGATCATGAGTAAAGAGACACTGGAGTGATACTATGTTTCTAAGGCACTAGATTAGTTGAAGATTTAGAATTGTCTTCTTTTAGGGGGGTTAATGATTCAACTTGAATTTCAGAGTTTAATAATAGTATGAAAGAGATTATGTGATGTGTAGACTGGCTCCATGTTTCTGTGTTTTGGAATTGGTCCCCAGATTTTTACAAAGACCTTGTGAGAACTGCTTTCATTCCTGCTATTTTCCAGTTAAAGGTTGGCTAGCTTCATCTGGATTTTGAGATTTTTTTTCAGCTGCAAATGGCTAACACAAGAGAGAGAATACCACAGCTATCACTGCATCTCCTTTAAAATGGTTCATTTGCCTCAGGCTTTAGGATTTAGCTGTAATGAAGATGAAAGATTGATGGCTGACTGCTGACCTACTTTGAGGAAATGAAAGAGCAGGTGGCATGCTGCTGACTAGGAAAGTAAAAGACTGTACTAAATGCAGAGAAACGAAGCATGGCTGAATAAAGTCTCTTTTAGATCACAGCTTCTTTTTGGTAGCCCAGTACAGAATAATACACATCTGGAAACCTCAAAACCTCTTTTATATCTCTGCATGTGTAAATATATTTAACCTATTTGAAATAGTTATTTTCATTTTACATAAGAAGGCTCTATCAGTTACTGCTAGGGTTTTGAACCTATCCAACTGTCACAGTGTATTGTGGAAACTAATAGGAAAATCCAGACAAGGCAAATTACAAAAAATGTAAGGCTTAAAGTGTGACAGATGTGTCAGTGGTTGCAACAACCTGTTCTCCAAATTTTGTTTAACCTTTGGCAAAATAGAGACACCTTCATATAAAGTTAGAATTACGGTGCTCTTGACTGTGTGACAAAAGTGTTTAATAGTTGTTGTGAACCAGACCTTCAGAAAAGAGCTGGTGCCTTTCAGATGAGAGCAGTGTACTCTACTTTGTGTCAGGAACATCATGGATGAGGCATGAGAAAGGACTAAAGGAAAACATTTTCAGTTTCTTGGTAGCAGTCTTGTGTTTGAAGCAAACTAGTAATACATTGGTGAATGCAGCTAATGTTGACCACCAAATATGTCTGCAGCTTCTCATAACTAACAAGTTTATAGAGAACGGCATGATTTTTAAGCTAATTGCTTTCATTAAAAAGCAGTTATCTTCTATGTTTTGGAGCAGGTACAGAAGAAAAGAGCTATATTGCCTGCTTAATGGGAAATGGACTGAGCTGCAAGCCCAGAGACTGAGTTGTAAGCAATCGTATTCCCTTACATCTTGCATTTCTGCACTTCCAACAGCCCTCATTGATAACTGCAGTGTCATGCTGACATCCTGAATTGAAAGGAAATTTTACCAACTAAGCAGATCCCTCTGTATTCAGCTTCAGATGGCAACAGGACCCTAGGATGTCGTTTAAGACATCCAATTCTCATTCCTTTGAAGAAGAGTCAAAGAGGTGTGCCATTTCGAGAATAGTCAAAGGTGTGTTGCTCTGACTTTCCCTTCAGTAAATTATTATAAAGGCCCAAGTACGTGACAAAAGGCATCTTTGTGTATCTTTACACTCTTTTCCTTTAACATGGAGAGGTTTTATTTTATTCTTTGAGTGCAAGACATGGGAGATACAAGCTATTAGGCTGTCAGTTCTGTAACTATTCCCAAGAACTTTCCTTTCTTAAAGTCTGGGAATAAAAATCTGATTTTATCATCTGACATTCAGCCTGTATAAAACAACTTAGTAACTCATGGTTATTTTTTTGCTGTCTTCCTTTGTTCTCCATCTTTGAAAGAGGAGGCAGCTAGAGGAAGTGGGAATTCACTATTTTGGTGTTATTCAAAACCTGAGAGTGATTTAGAGGGATAAAGGGGGAAAAACATGCATGTGTGTATCAGGGAAAGTACCAAATTTCCGTGCTGAACCTTTTTTTTTTCCTTCGCATCCTGTAAAACATTCTAGTTAGAAGAAAACTTACCTTGGGGGTTTTTTTGGGTTTTTTTGGGTTTTCTTTTTTTGTTTTGTTTTGTTTTTTGTTTTTTTGTTTTTTTTGTGTAGGTACAGGACAATTGCAGGAACTTTTTTCTTTGTGTACAAATAGTAACAAGGATTATGTATCTGTATGCTGTAAAGAACAAAATTTACTTTCATAAATCTTTTTCCTCAGAAGAAGTTGGCTTTCCAAGTTGTTGTATTTATACTTACGGGTGTGGTTGTCTTAGGGTGTAGGAATTGTGCCATCAAGACTTCCTTTTCTCTGGTTTTGATCTACCTCACCAGGTGTCTTTTGTCTATTCATACAAGGCAAACTTGTTCGCTTGCACTCCTAGAACCCACCTGATAGACTGTCCATCATTTGTTTGCACCATATACAGCTCACTGAGAACAGACCCTTATTGAAGCTTTGCATAAAAGCCCTAGAAAGGACAAAAAAATTAGTTACTTTTATAAGGTTAGATTTACCCCATAAAACAAATTGAAACCTACATATTGATCTTTTAAAAATAGTTTGATGTTAGGATGATTCAGAATCTTTTAATCTTTCATGAATAATAAGGCTGCCTATAAACAATAGTGATATGGAAAAAGGAGAAGCCCTTTTTCTATTGCTCTTGCTTGACAAAAAGCATGAGAAACAGGAGTGAAGGTAAGGGTGACCTAAAGAATGTAAGAGGAGCAGAAGATTATTCTTTTGAATCAGAATCCCACAAACCAGCAAAGAAAAAACCAAGGCAAAAATTACGCGTCTGCCAGTGCAAGTGCATGTGCCTGGGCATAACTAAGAAACACCTATAAAGAAACTACCAAGATAATTCTTTTATTGTTTTAAACACAGACTTCAAAGTGGTAACTGAACAGATTATTTTTAAAAGGCTAATGAAGAATAGCCATTGAAATCGTGGGGCTTGGAGGGTTTTAGAAGTTAGGACTATTTTAGTGCAGTTGGTAAACATAAATTAAAAAAAAGACTGTAGCCTTAAAAGATCTATTCAGAATATTCCATGGTGAAGTGATGTCACTATTCTTCTGTGTTAGAAATCATAGAATCGTGGAATCATAGAATGGTTTGGGTTGGAGGGAACTTTAAATATCGTCTAGTTCCAAAACCCTGCCATGGGGGAGGACGTCTTTCATGAGACCAGGTTTCTCAGAGCCTATATTTCCACTAGGTGAAACAGATACAATTTTCCTTTTGTATAACATTAGAATCCAAGGAGATCTACTGCCATTGCCACTGAAAGATTTAAAATATGTCTATTCCTAGTTGTGATTCGCATACAAAGCTGGGAGGGTTAAAGTAAAGGTGAATCCTAAGATGGACGTATTTTGTGACATTTCTAAATTGATTTTGACCTAACTTACAGCCATTTAATTCCCATCTGACCTCTTGCTGGTGTTCAGTTATTAATGTAAAACCTTTTCTAATTCTGCAATTTTTTTTCACCAGTTTAACTGACATATTTTAACTTCTATAAATTAGGCCAATGATGTTTATTATGCAGGCAAGCTACCACTTTCCAAGCCACCAGCTTACCTGTCACAAAAACATATTCGCTCAAGGTGGTACAAATTGAAGGATTGGAATCTTGTCTGTTAGGTATTTGAATATCTAGATTAGGGTCTATTAGCAGCTTGTGTACAAAGAGATAAAAGGTATGACTTGCGAAAATCTAGTTTGCTTTGGGACTCGGTTTTTACTTGATGTTGTCAATGGAATTATTCATCATAAACAATGTGTGGGATTTATGATAGGAGTGGTCTGTAAAAAAATGTTCAGTAGTAATTTGATTACTGTTTGCCCACATTTTCAGTCATGACACTCCTTTTTCTTTTCCTCCATGTTTTCCTAACTCTTTCAATGAACACAACTGTAGCTTTTGCTCTTTGATGTATGTCCCTTTTGATTAGGAGATCATCAATTATTTAGATTGTTCCAAACCTTGCAGCCTAATACTTTGAACATAAGACTATAAGTAGAGCATTTTGAAGATCAGTGTTTAAAAATAGGTCATGTTTTTCAAGAGACCAGCCAATTCACTGCTTGAAAATCTGGAAAATCTCTTGATTAACATTCAGTATTTGTTAACCTAATAGGGACTTGTTTTTAAAACATTAGCTGTATTATTTCCTCTATTTAGAAAAGTCACCTAGCTCATATACAAAATTTAATGCCAGTTCTATTATTAACAGTTTCTGTTTGAAAACAAGAACAATGATATTCAAGGGGTTTAGCTGAAAGAAAAGAAGGTATTTTCTTAGCTTCCCTTTAATATCCATTTCATACCGTTTGGTAACCTTATAAAGTTATCAGTGTTGTTTTGCTATGATAATTATTTGGTGCATGTGCTTTATTATTATTATTAATAGTAATAACAATATTTTGCATTTCTGAAGCACTTTTCATCTGCCGACCTCACTTCTTTTTGCAAACAGCTAATTAGACTTCAAAACACAGTAAGTGGTGCTATACCCACTTTTCTGCAGGGCAGTACTAGAGGGCAAACCATGCTGTCTCTCAGTAGGCAGTCCAGGATGCTTGAGAGGATGAGTAGGAACCCCCATGAATATGAATTGTGAATTAATATGCCATGAGGCAAGTTTTCCTGCTTATTCCAACTAATTAGCTCATGGCCTGGTAATGAAAAGAACAGAAATTTCAGGCTGTTTTCTGCAACTGCGTGCTTAAAAGTTTTCCCCTTATCTCATTATATGGCAGTGAAATCATGACAACCACAGACCTTGTCACAATAGTTTCAAATACCAGATAGGAATTCAAACAAAACTAACTACTTACACATATTTGTTGATTAAATGGTGTTTTCCATCCTAACCTGTATAAGTGGTGATAGTCCTATTTCTTCCAGCTTTGCTTCTTTCGTTTTGTTGTTTTTCATATGAGTCATGGCCAAGTGCTTTCAACAATGTAGCTACTGATACTCGTCTAGTTTTGGTGGCTCTCCAAGCACTGGCTGTCACACTCAAGTAAATTAGAAATGTTCAATGCACATAAATCCTGAGAGAGAACTAGTTATATCATCAAACCACAGATTCATATCCTCCTTTTAAATAAGGAGGGTAAGAGCAGTGGATACAATCTGTTTACCTCAACTTTAGTACGGCTTTTGACATTGTCCATCATATCCTCATAGAGAAACTGTTGCTGATGATGAGCAGACAGTGAATTGAAAGCTGAACGGCAGAAGGTGGTGATCAGCAGGACAAAGTCCAGCTGGAGGCCAGTAGGTAGTGATGTACCCCGGGCTCAGTCCTGGGTCCAGTCCTGTTCAATATCTTCCCTGATGATGTGGGTGATGGAGCAGAGGGTACCCTCAGCAGGGTTGCTGGTGGTGTGTAACTGGGAGGGATGGCCAGTACACAAGCGGGTTGTGCTGCCATCCAGAGGTTCCTTGAAAGTCTGGAGAAATGGACTGATAGGAAGCTCAGGCAATTCAGCAAAGAGAAATGACACATCCTTCACCCAGAGAGGAACAAGCCTGAGTATCCTGAGGGCTGACCAGGTGGAAGTAGTTCAGCAGGAAAGGACCAGGGCTTCTGGTAGACACCACGTCAAACATAAACCAATAGTGTGCCCTTGCCATAAAGGTTGCCAATGGGACCTGGGCTACATTAGGCAAAGCACTGGCAGCAGGTGAAAGGAGGATCCTTTCCCTTTGCTTGCTGCTGGTGAGGCCACACCTGCAGTCCAGTTCTCGGCTCCCCAGTACAGGAGAGACAAGGACATTCAGCAGAGTCTGATGAAGGGCCACAAGATTAAGAGACTGGAGCATTTCTCCTATGAGGAAAGGCTGAGAGAGCTGGGACTACATGTAAGTACGTATGATATACACATATATATGTATATGACACATGATATACATATATATGTGTATATGACACACGATATACATATAGCTGTGTATATAAATACCTGAAGAGAGGGGGCAAAGAGGATGGAGCCAGGCACTTTTTAAAGGCACTCAGTGACAGGACCAGAGGCAGTGGGAACAACCTGAAACACAGGTTTTATCCGAACGTTCAGGAAACACATTTTCACTCTGAGGGTGACTGAGCACTGGCACAGGTTGCCCAGAGACACGGAGGAGGTATTCTCATCCTTGGAGATATTCAAAAGCCACCTGGATATAGTCCTGGAAAACCTGCTCTAGGTGGCCCTGCTTGAGCAAATAGTTTGAACAAGATGACTTCTGGAGATCCCTTGCTACCATAGCCAGTCTGTGATTCTTTGATTCTGTAAAATAAAAAAGGTGGATTTCCTAAGATTCTACCTCAGGGCTGCTTGGGATTTCCTCTCTGCTACTAATTTTACCTTGGTTTCCATGGAACCAAAGTCAGAGGAGCAGAAGAAATCAAGTAATGAAGCCTACAAGTTGTTTCTCAAGGGAATGAGAAACTGAATAAGGTAAATTGATATGAAATAAAACAGAAACTATTGTTCACGTCATTGAATGCTTGAAAAAATAACAGAGGTATGTCTTTGAATGCAGTACTCTCTGGATTGGTATTTAGCATCATTTTTTATTATCTGTAATTTTTCCCTATTATCTTATATTTATTGCTAGTATCATTTTTAAACAATAACACCATTTAATGCTTTCTGAAATATGTTATGGACACAGAGGATAATAATAAGACCAGTGAAACTATCTATCATTTAAGTCTTGTTTTAAGAGCAAACTGAGGCTTAGATGGCTATCCTACACACAGGTGAATTTCAGTGTAATTTTTTACTTATGTTTTAAAAAGAAAGTATTTACTGTTCATAAATATTTGTCCTAGAGACTGGGTGAAGGATCACTGTGATATGAAATAAAATACATAATTAACATAGTACCAACTGTGAAGTTTATTGTACCTAATGTTTAGTATTTGAAAAAGAGTAGGGTAAAAATACTGGTAGAATTTCCTGTTCTTAACAACCAGAGTACAGAATGTCATTTTGTCATCTGTGTCTCATGAAACAGCTCATCATAACACGTGTCATAGATTTTTGTTCTCTGCCTTTTTTTCTTACCAGTTATACTGCTGATTCAGGCCCTGACTCTGCAAGCTATTGTGCACAGCTACCAGCATGTGCTCACTGCCTGAACTGTGGCTTTTCTGAACACATGCAGTGTTCATTTTACCACTAGATTCTGCATTAAGATATTGGAGATTATTTAGGGAGGGGTGGTGTGTTTTTTATTTTGTTTCCTCCTTTTTTTACCTCTTCTTTCTTCTTCTTTTATTTTTTTTTTGTTTTGTTAGGCTTTTTGTTTTTTGTTTGTTTTATTGCTTCTCATCAAAGAAAATACAAATTCTGTGGAGATGGTCCAGGTGAAAGAGTGACGCTTTAGTAATCCAACAGTGAAATACTGTTACAGAGGGCAAAAACATTAAGGTGGCACATTATAAAGTCAGTAACTACTAGGAAAACTCCAATGAGAGGCTGTTTATCAGAGGTTGTAATGTATTATTAGGAAAAGCATTAGGAAACTGGAAAGCAGACCAACTAACTTATTAAAAAGATGTTAAGAACTCAGAAACCACCTAAGAACCACAGTAACTGAAAATTACATGGATCATCAAATACAGATTATACAATCAGTGAAAACCAGTATTCTGCTGATTCCTTATGGACTTACATGAAATTTGGATGAAAATAATTCACTTTATAACACTAGAAAGAGTGACTTACCTCGAGATAATGGCTCCAAGGTCTTCAAGCTACAGAATAACAGTGTTCCCTTATGTGACCTATTTTATGTGTTTTGGCTGGTACTGCTGAACAGCTGCAGTCACTCCGTTTGATCTCCTCTCTTGGTTTTGCAGAGGAGAACTGTTGGGTTTGTAGGGATGACCATTTATCAGGCTATCCCTAAGGTGCCCCAGGGCTAATTGTGATGGAATAAGGACTATAGCAGTAAGTGATATCACTTCCTGAAGGAACAAGCTCTGAGTAATAAAAATTATCAGAGAGTTTTGTTTAGGAAAGCTACAAATCCATCTTTTTCTTCTCTTGCTTATTGTTTTCAAGTAACATATATGTGTTATTAGGACTTCTTCCCAATATCCAGCAATATTGGAAATTGGAAACAAGAATACACTACTGTGTATTTTGACTTTTTAAAATTTTGAAAAGCATTTTGTGCATGTCCACGTTTAGGAAGAAAAAGCATGTATTTTTTTTTTCTTTTCATTTAGCATAATGGCGATACCTGTGGGTCTCCTGGCTGGGACACTAGAATGATTAACAGATAAACTTTTTCTAATTTTGCTAAGTGTTTGTCTTGCATTACCTAGCCATAAAATACACTGCATATGTACTGGCATAATTTTTACCTCAAAATTCCTCTGATTGCAGATGTATCTGCTGAATTGCTTCCTGTAGGGTAAAGCAAGTGCAATGGCACTTAGTGCAGGAGTTTGAACTGGTCACTGCTCCTCCCAGAAATACCCAGGCTGTGTGCTGTAGCACATCTGAGGCCAAAATAGATGCTATCCTGAGAAAGTGTTTTGAAATGACTTGTAAAAGACTTTTATCTTCTTACACGTGATATTAATGTACTGCAGATTTTTTTTTAATTTTCCACTAAGTGCTTTTATTGTAAGAAGTTTAGCTTGTGCTTGTGCTCTTCCTTCTTTGCACTCTTTTTTAATTCACCCATTCAGCAATTTATTATGCACCCTGGCAACTTTCAGATCTGATGTCTCCTATCTGCTCTCCTCCTTTTTCCCCTGTTTCTCTCCTAAATATCTTCTCCTCAGGCATGTATCAAAGGTTTGGCTCTTTCAGTATCGCCATAAACTACATCTGCACCTGAGTTAGGTTCTCTGTGGCTGTGGACTTTGGTGAGCCAATGTAATGAGTTTCTTTTAAACTTCTTAGAAAAGGTAATTTGGCCCTTTGAAGAAAGGCGAAATTTGAAATTTTCTTGCCTGTATTTTGTTTGCTTCTTTGAGTGGAGAAAAAAATTACAAAAACGCCTGTCACTAAACTGAAGGAACTATGGATTTTGTGTACGTAAGCCCTGAAAGGGTGTCCAAGCCTTTCTTCACTTCATAGCACTTACAGAGTACATTTCCATCTCAGCAAACATCTACTCCTTTTATATTGTACGTATCTGATAAAATTGTACCAGAATTGCCTGCTATTTCTTGCTTCCCTCCCAGATCCAACTTGTCCTAAACGACCTTCTATTCCAAAAAAATGCAGCCACTGAAGGAGCAGTGAGGTGTGTGCTCACCGCATCCGCACATACTTTCTAACTGAACCCACAAGAAACACATAAACCTAGAATATGCTCTAAGCCATTTTATTGCTTATGTGAGCAGAATTGTTTTCCCCTGGACTTGTCAGCCCAACATTCCTGCTTATTTTGAAATAACCAGATACTGCAATGTTTTTCCTTTTGCTGCACGCAGTTGCATGTCTAACAGAAATAGGAACTCAAGTATAACCCTGAGTCAATTCCTGTTGAAACTGATGAGAAAATATTGCAGAAATTAGTGGCTTTGAACTGCTCCAGATAAGTATTTAAATGTTCTTCTTTCCTCCTCCTCATTCCCTGGGTGCCTCTCTCTCTCATTTTCTCTTTTCATTCTTTCAGCTGCCTCCTTTCCAGATTACTCCTTTTGTCTTTATTCATTCATTTTTAACCTACTACATCTCTTAACTCAGCTTTTGCCATTGAAAGCTTCCTCTTTCAAGGAAAGATGTTTGTTTTCCTTTTCTCTGCTGAGGATATACCTGTTCTTGGTTAGCTAGAGTATTTCCTTTTCTGCAGCTGTACCTCTATAATTAGCCAGGCATGCACCAATTTTGCCCGAGTGTTCCGTAATGTGGTTCTACAGCAAAAATATTAGGATCACTGCTACTGTTTCTTCCTACTGTTGGAGTTTTGAAGTTGACCATACTGCCGCAAAACAAGCTGTAAAGCACATCCCCTGTTTTGTCCCTGGAATATCTACATCAAATGCAGATCAAATCTTTATCAACCTCTGAAACCATCTTTTCTTTTTAATTTGCCTTTAGTGTGTAACTGAATGTAGTTAAAAATGAGGCATAAAGATGTGCACCCATAACTGGGAAGTCACTCTCCTCACAAAATTTTTAAATCTTAAAAATAAAATAGAAATAAAAAGCTAAGAATAGAAATTAATCTTCGGCTAGTTAACAGTACACTTTCTTAATAAGAACCCCATCATAAATGTTCATACATGCAAAAAATGCTTGTTCAGAGAGAATTATAAAAGGGCACTCTTATAATAATTGCAGCATCCAAAGTGCATTTTTTGGTGTTGGAGCAAACAAAGCACTTGTTTTTCCAGACTGCTCTGCTCAGTACACTGGTTCATTCAGATTCAAACACTACTTTTACCCTTCTCTAAGGCACTTTGCCTGAAAGCTTTTCCAGCCATTGACAGTTGTCTGACCCAATCGTCACTTCAACTTAAACTTTTATACAAGCTTAACACCTTCCCTGGGCCCTTGATTCATGTGTCAGCCTTCAAATATGTCTTCTTGTGCTGAAAAAAAAAATTACAAAATATTTTATGTCCTTCAAACTGAGAACCTCAAAATAAACAGCAGAAAGAAATGTTTCATATGACAGCCTATCTCCTACAGAAAACAGAGCTGTGAAGTGCATAGACAGATGGCTTCTGCAGGCAAAGCATATTCTCAATGTGCGATAAATCAGATTTTTTATAAATATTCTCACCTTTTTTTTTAAATTGCTGTTATATAAAGATTATTATTAACTGTTGAAGAATGGGCTATCGATTTCATCCTCAGTGCTGAATGGGAGAAGATCATCATTCACTTGAGACTTCTCACTGGCAAGGCTCTCCTGAGAGGCAATCAAGAGTGGTTTGTTCTCCAAAAAACATTATCGTTTTAGAAGTGACATACAGATTATACATTTTTAGAGTCAACCACCTTTGACAGTTCTAGCTCCATTCTTTCCATTAACATATATATGATTACTATTAGAGTACAAACATCTGACACATAAGGAAAAGTTTATTCTGCCCTGGAATACAGAATTTCCACTGCTCACTGTTATCTGCTCATCCCAACAATAGTGGACCAATGATATTTTAGGGTATGACATTTTATAGTGCTTCTCTTCTTCCCTTTACTCCAGTCTCCTCTATTACTGCTGCATATTTTCCATCTATCAAACTTAACTGTTCACAGTATCAAACAAACACATACACTCTCTTTAGTGTGAAATTTTGCACAACTGTGTCTAATAATTTGAGTTGAGAAACATGGAAAATTCATACTGTAAAAAGCTGAATTACCTGGATGACTATGCTCAGTAATTATGAATGCAAGACAACCTAACATTTGTATTTTCTCACAAGTAGCTCACTCTTCTGTTTGGTCTTCCAAACTTAGGACATGAATTGTTTTATCCCACACTGCATGCTCAGAAAGTAGAATCCAGTGGATTGTTTAGTTTCTTTTTCTGTTTTTAATAGTCCCATTGGCACTCTAATACATTTTGAAAGAGCCATGTCTGCTTCTCTAGTCGGGGGTAACTGTCAGACTTGACAGACTGTTGAGTTTCTTCCCTTTAGCAAGCTAAGCCAGGTCATAGATTGGGAAAAAAAAATTAAAAAAAAGCAAACTACATTTGGGAAAATTTGTTACTGAGACATCACCCTGGCAAAGAGAAATCCTGAGCCAGGTCTGAGTGAGAAGCCAGGAAGAAATGGGTCAGAGAAAGCAGCGTAAAACAGAAGTGCTTTTAGATCTGTCATGGTGAACATAGTTAATGACCATGGTCAAGCAAGGTCAGTGTTTGCCAGCACTGTTCAGTAGCCTGAGATGAAAAGCCTCTCACCAAAGACAGAAACAGCTTCTGACCTACAAGTCTAACCTGGAAGGGAAAGGGCCTGTCCTCTACTGTTGCAAATGTAAGCGGTTTTGTTAATAGTGCTCTCCTTTGTTCTGGGGTATTAGTTTTGTGTCTTCTGCATCATCTTTTGTATAAACTAATTAATCATTAACCATCCACTTTATTTCAGTGGTGAGGGTTTGAGCAGTGCTTGGATTTAGATTTTAAATCATGACTTTTCAACTAAGAGCAAGTTCTAAGAACATTAACTGTTCAGCAGAACAGTCAATGGCAAGCTTGCTGCAATAGTCAAGGTGTTGTAGGAATCCAAATCCCACCTGTAATCTTTCACATAGATAAAAGTGAAAAGTCCTATCCTTTGAACACTATGCAACTTTATTGGTCTTTTATAGTGCAGGGGGGTTGTACAAGAGGTGTATGTAGTAGCATTGTATACTAAAATAGAATCTGCCAATCACCTGTGCCATTCTGCCATTAAGTTGAATTCCTTTCCTTAGCTTTTTATTTCTACTTTATTGTTAAGATCCTGGAATATTATGAGAAGGACTGTGCCTTTCTGGTTTTTGGTGCACACAAGGAGAAAAGCAGTCAGGAGCACAGAAGTGAGAACTAGGAAAATTATAGGCGAAGAGCAGCAGTGGTGCTGGTTGGTTATGGTAACTGGCAAAAGTGAATGAATGACATCTACAACTTACAATTTCTTACCTTGAGCGAAACATGGGTATTTCAGTGTGTGGTTTAGGTTTTTTAATAGGCTTATCTCTTTTACAGCAAGAATAGCACTCTGTCTGTGCACGCAGGACTTTTCTTAGTGGCATGTAATCCTCTACCAGTTTTCTGAAGCGCTGTCATAACCAAAATAGGGGTGGTTTTTTGCAAATACTTTATCTCTTATGGTTTTGCATTCACTCTATGTTGTGTCGTACTCTTTTAATGTTACATTATTTGTTTTGCAGCCTTTGAGGGCAGGCTCTGGCAGGCTATATATACCCAGTGTAGCCAGTATATTTGTCTAATTCACACTTCAGCTGTAAATTATGCCATAGTTTGCACCTCTGATATTTAAGGAAAAAAATCAAAATTGTCTTTCATTGTTTGTTTGGTATTTCCTTCAGTTCTTTCCTTTCCTATTTTCACATTTCATCTTCTGAGAAGAAAAAGACTTGTACTTTTTCTGGGGAAATTTACCAGTATTTATAATTCGTTTAGAAATTTCTTCCCCTTGATCTGCAGACACTTAGGTTTCACTGGTTAGTTCCCTCACACCTGAAATTCTGCATCTGGGCATACTCCGTGTAAGTGGATGTTCACCACCATGCTATACCTCAGGCCTTTCTCTACTACATATCTCTTTAGGCTTTCGGTCTAATATCTTGTTGTAAGAGCAAATCTAATACGTACAAGGAGAACAAGTTCATCTGAAAGCATAGCAGTGTTAGATGTGTAGGCTAAAAAATTAGAGAATCTGTTCTTGATTCAGCCACCCCAACTGGGGTGCGCCCCAGCAGCCTGCCTTTTGTACTGTGCTGCGTTTCTCTTTGTCCTTGTGGCCCAGCATATCCAACATGGTTTCTGTTAGGACCAACAGCAGTTTCTGCAGCTGGGGCTGCAGGTGTGATGGGGGTTCAGCATCTCGGCGTCTACAGTTCCCTGTGTCCTCAACTAGACGTATTATACAACTGAGGCTTCCTACAGCTGCGCTATCTGGGTGTCCCAGGCCAAAAATGTTGGAGTAAACTCTACACATTTTGCTTGAAGCTAGGAAGCCGTTTTTCTGCGCTGGAGAGACTCTGGTGTGTGACTTCCTAGCATAACTCATCCTCTTCTTGGAGTCCAAAGCCAGAGGAGGGTGTGATTTCAGACACACCTCTCTCGTTAGATTTTTCTTGGAGTAGTGTTTGTGGCTCACTGCTCAGCGTGCTGCTGCTTTGAGTCTCATTCAGAAGAGCACTGTGGAGAGTGCAGGAAGCTGACTCGGTGTGGTAGATTGCACTTCAGAAGGAGATGCCAACAACTTCAAAGTCAGAGACCACAATGCCAGGTCCCACACTGTGTCTGCATCCTTTTGCACAACACACCTTTACAATTTTAATTTTAGTCTGCCACCGACACAAAGCACTTAAATCATCTCTTTCATCTATTGTGCATTTCATCATATTGTGCAGAAATGCACTCTCATGCTGAATGACTTCACTCAGTCCATTTCTGCACACAGCCTGTCCAGTCCTCGGCTCAGTAATCAGGCAGGCTGGCAAAAGGTAGGGCAAGTCTGGGCTGCCTTTGGATAAGCAACTTGGACAAGCTAACGGGCTCCAGGATGTTGAATTCCCTGACTGGAATGCTATTTTCTTGTTGAGCCATGGTGTACTTGTTAATTGTCGCTGCCCACCTCTGCTGCCTCAGTGTGTTGGGTCTTTCCTTTGCATGCTGGTCCTCGGAAATGTCGAAGATGCCAACAGTAACCTCACACAGCGTCAAATATCCTCCCAGACCACTCCACAGCTGGAGACATGTCACTTTTCATAAAGCGTCTGCTTTCAGCAGTCTGCATCTTCCCTTGTTTTAGTTTACTTTTAAACAGCTTTTAGACATATTATTAATATAGATATTAAAAAAAAAACACGCTTTCTTGAGGTTTATTCCTTTTAAATTCTTGCAGGCAGGTATCCAGGACACACGTCATACAACTGCGCTAATTATGTTTATTTCTAGATTCATTACTACAGTCCTATCCATCTTAGGATCCTTCCTCTTGTTACACTGCTCTTCCTATTTCATCCACTGTTCTAGCTTTGAACAGGGAGAACCATATGCTGAAGATCCCATTGCGATTTTTCTAGAAAAGTCTACCGTCCCCATTAAACCAAGCAGAGGGATGAAGATTTTATTAATATTTCACTAAAAACCTTTATCCACTCAGTTCGTTCTCTTCAGAGTTCTCCTCTTAACATTATGAGTTTCTGACCTGCAGAATTTTTGTGGGCATTGGTATTACAGGTATCCTGAGGATAGTTTTCCTTTTTATCCCCTGGTATTTCATGCCCCTAATCATCCTTTGCAAGTAGCTTGAGTCTGCTTTCTCTTTACCTTTATGGGTAAGCTAACACTCCATAATCTCATATCACCTCCAGATTTGGTACATTTTTTTCTATAAAGCCATTAAGGAGTACATTATTAATTCAAACCATTTTAATTTTCTGTGACAGGCGATACCACACACTTCAGAAGACGGTGTGAAATTTTCACTCACACACACACACCCACCTGTTGTGTACCCACAATGAAAGTTTATTTCTTTGCTACAGCAATCTGTGGCTGACTTACGGCTGCAGTGTCCTGTCACAAGTCCTGTGTCCATCCATTCCTGCTGAACTTGCAAAAGGGTCACCTGAAAGTGTTCAGTTCCCAGGCCTTGCTGAAGACTAATGATAGCTGTGTTCCTGCTTCCTTTGAACTCCCAGGATTTCGTCATTTCAGTAACCTCTTTTAGTAGATTTTTCTTCTTCCACACCCCACCACCCCACACACCTACTTGTGAAATTGCACACTTTTCTGCAGATATTTTAATGTCATTTTGACAGTGTAGTTGCTAGGTTATGAATGAAGATACAAATATTTTCTGGGAAAATTTACTGAATTTCTCTGTTCTCTGCATGGAACCATACTTGACTCCACAGTAACAAAAGTTTAAGGGCATCTCTGAACCATTTCAGCCATCTTTCACCACAAAAAAAAAAAAAAAAAAAAAAAAAAAAAAAAAAAAAAAAAAATTAGTTAAAAGGAGGATGAGTACCAAAAGCTAATTTTTCCTAGGAATGAAAAAGCCACAAAGATTAATAGTTCCTGGTCAAAGAGAGTGCCAGCTGAAGAAAAGGATTAAACACGAAACAGATTTTTGCTAATAGTGTCTAAGGGACCATTTTTTTCATGTAACCTGCAAATCAAAGGCTGCCTGTGCTAGTAATAGCAAATTTACTCTTTCAAATTCAGCAATAAATTTTTTTTTAGTGGAATGATGAGTATGTGTTTTGCTAAAAAAACCCTGTCAGTTTTTAGTATAGACCAGATAATCTTGTGTTATTTTGAATATTAACTGCCATAAAAATAAAATGCAGGGGATTTGGATTTATTTTAGCTAAAACTATATTGTTTTTCAAAGACTAACACTTTTATTTTTAATTTTCAAAAGCCAAAGATTTTAAATTCTCCTCAAAGCAGTGAAAAAATGGGAGATAATTACAGCTTTTAAAATCTTGGTATTATTTATAAACATTCTCTACCTATGGGAAGTACACTTCATATCTGTGAATGTATCTGTTTATATTAGTATTTTAAATCAAAATGGTTACAATTATTATTCCAGATATTTTAAGGCCAAAAATGTATTCCCGATGCTGACTTACGTTTCTTAAAAAGAGTAAAATACAAATAGCGTGAAACAGTAGAACCAAATGCAGCCATTTAACTACATGTGTTAGGAAAATGTTATTTGATTTAACAGCTAAAGATGTTTCCTTATCAGAGACAGATCTAATAAGACCTTAAAGGAAGTGAGGCTAAATTCAGATAATGTTTATGTACTGAGGGTAAGATGTTTTTGTGAGCGGCAGTCTCTGGCAATGACACCAATTTCTTTGGATGGAAAACGGGAAGATGGAGGTCACCTCATGGCGCAGGGAGGGGAGGGTGCTCCAGTGCCTGGTGTTTCACCCACACACTGCTGAGCTCACCCCTTTCCACCCTGCTAATCTGCTGCCCTCTGAGTGGATCATATCCCTCCTCAGCAACTAGAAACACTCTAGCTGTAGATGGGTTTAGGCAGGGTTAGGTTAGTTCTCACATAACTGTAACCAACCACCCTGAGCTGAAATTTTTTAGTAAGATAGTAGTACAGAAAATGAGATCAATATGCATTTAATTGGATCCTTTCATTCAACAAACTCAGCTTTCTTTGGTTTCACGTTGATAATGGTAGAGATGGCTCAATATACTTTCTAGCAGTTTAAAAAAAACCCCCAAACTAAAAACTCTTATACATTTGCCGCTCACTACGTAAGTTAGTGGCCACCATCACTGCAACACATCACTGACAACCTAACCTACATGTTTTATAGTTTTCTCACCAGTTGAAACCTATTGCTTCAGTAATTATTTTCTTGAATAACAAAAGGCTAATTAACACCCAGTGTTCTTCACAGAAGCATTTTGCTAATGTTATTGAATGATTTCTGACAAAAACAATAAAAGAAAACAATTTATTATTTCCAGAACTGTGTATTTGTGGACAGAGAATTTTAGTGATTTGTCTCAGACCTTAAAGAATTGGCTACAACACCCTAGTTACATAAGATACGATGGGTTATTTTGGTTCAGAATCCAGCTGCCTATTAGTTACACACAACACCTTTCACTATTGTTGTGCCTAAGTTGTTGCTGGGATCATGTCTGTTGCCTGACTAAAAATGTCCCTAACTGGCTAAGGCAGGTATGACTTTAGTGTTTACCTGATATACTGTCTACCCAGAATTGTACAGATACAGTGCTTTTGCCCTGGGTTATCAGCCTCTGAAAATGAAGGTCTAAAATAAAACTGATGATGTAGCCTTAGCTGCAGGAGAACTCAAAGTCATTTCTCTTACAGTACAAAGTGGGGACATTTTCTTTTCCTCTGCAGCATTGTGGCATGCTTGGACTGAGTCATTTCTTTGATGTGTAAATGCACCTTAAGAAGGACATTAAATATTTCAAGTAATTGGTATGAACATGAAATCTCTCATTAGTGTCTGCTAGACAGCTGCAAAGTGCAGATAAGAAACTGCATGTGCTAGTACAAGAAAATATTCCAAAATTCTTGAAGGAAGCTTCCTGTCTAGAAATGCCCTGCTTCTTTTTGCCCTTCCAGACTATGTCTGTGCCATCTGTGTCTATTGTAAAAATTCTGGTTATGTGGAAAACTAAAGCACTGTGTCTGTTAATCTCCTCGCCACAAAGGCCTTTCCTTACAGTGACATGACATCCAGGATCTAGGCTGCAGACCAAAATTACTTTCCTACCTACTTGCAGAATCAAATTTGAATGGCGCTTATTTAAAACACTTCAATTTGTCACATGTTTGATTTTGAAATGTGTTTTTAATAACATCCAGTGAAGTCCATTCTAAAACTGATATGACTGTCTAAAATGAAATGACAACAGTAATTAACATTCCACTTCATGGTTAATTACAATAGATTATATACTAAGAAAACACAAAGTTCATATCACAAAACTAGTTAATTAGTCTTCTCAAAGCTGCTTTTATGAGGTCTGTTGTTTTCACCAGCTCTAAATCTATCTATTAGTGTAGTATGGATGTAAAGAAATCCTCTGGACTGTTTCTGTGGAAGGAGAAAGTTTGCTTCCGTGCATGTACTTCTGGCAGTTTCTGAGAAAGTCTGATTATACAAATTCATCCTTCCCAAGACTGAGCAAGATGTCTTTGAGAATTAAGGAAGAACCATGGAAGTGAAAGGAATTTCATAACAGGCTGATTTTCAGCATTCGTTGTGGTTCCTTACTGCACTGAAGAGAGAAGGTCAGTCAAGTGTGTACTGCCAATATAACCATGTAGAATAATCTAGTTTACTGGGGAGGCCAGGGACGAAGCCTGGAAACTGAACTTGAGTCCTTCAGAGAGCTGGATGTTTTCCAGATACATGACAGAGTAGAGTTTCTCTAGTGAAAATCAGGTCTTTTTTTAGTGCTGCTCTGAAAGCAGGGTAGGATGATGACCTTGCTAGTGCAGAATCCCAAGGTACTGAGAACAGCTCGCCGTGTTATCTAATGTTGTGACCTGCATTACGCATTAATCATTAATTGTTTTACAGATTTATTTTATTTTAAATTTACAAATTCCTCTGAAGATTACCTTCTTTCCTATAAATTTAAAAATTATGAAAGAATACCAGTTGGTAGTTTTGATGAATAAAACTTTATGTCTACAGATTGGGATTAAGGCAATCTTTTCTCTGACAGTAGTCTGCAAACAAACTAAAACCAGGAGGGAGATTCAACTTCTCGTGCAGGTAGCAGACCTTTCAATCATAACAATTTGTGCAGCTCTGACTCTCCAGTAAGCATGTGGACCATGCTGGTGGACAGGGAAGCTGAATCCAACAGGCAACATCACCTTGTGAGTCTTTTAAGCAAGAATGGCTCCAGCATCCTAATGAACAGGGCTGCAGTGCAGTAGATATTATACAGAGGAAATGTTCTGTTGCCAGTGAGGCCAAAGGGAGAAATGCTAGTTTAGTTTTGCTTATAAATAAAGTAAACTTTAAAAGACCACAATCGATGTCATCAGGTAATCAAATTCTAGAGCAATGCTTAAGCTACGCTTGAGCTACTTCTTGGTCAATCTTCTTGCATTTATGTGTCTTATATCCTGGGACATAAATAGTTTTTCCACTTTTGGATCTCTCTGATATTCAGAACAGACGTTTTTCTTTCGTGCTGTAAGAAGAACCATAGCACAGCACCTCGTAGGAAGTACAATCATACGTGATGCTGAGATAGTACATTAGATATTTGGTGCTTAGCTTGCCTTCCACAATCCAGGAACAAGCAAGTGATAAAAACACCTGGTTAAGCCATTAGTGCTAACTATCCATTTTTCTCAAGTCGTCTTAAGTACGTAACAAAATTAAGTTTAACTTGGAACATTTGTTTTTCTTCATGCATTAGTTTGAAGTTTTTGCTTTCTTTTTAAACCTGATGATGAGCTCAGAAATAAATTTATTTTATTCTTCCAGTCAATCTAACAAATCACCTGCTCCTAAAAACCTGCATTTCTATGTCATTAAAACACTGAAGCTGGAACAACACTAATATTGCATATCTTTTAGGGATATTGTTCTGTGCCACAGCAAGGGAAAATGTTTGCAGCTGTTTCATTAAAAACCTGTGTTTTATGCTTAGCTCTGCCTAAAATATCCTTATGTAACTTCATAAGTGAAATGCATGATACGTACTTACTCCTGAACAATAGCACTAAGAGGCCTTGACTGATGCTAAGGGGTTTGAATGTTCAGAAATATTACCATATGTAAGTGGGAGAGCTGGAACTGCACAGCTCAGTGAATATTCCTCCGAGCTATAAATAGCTTTTGGAAAAGGTACCAAATGCAATCTAAAAATGCCCAAGAGCCCACAATTCATAGCCCTGTTATCTTGCATTACTGAGTATTTTTGATCTGTTTAGAGTCTGATCTAATATTTGTGCCAGATAGTACAATCTGGGTTGCTTATTTTCCAATATAATATTAAAGCCAATTCAGAAATAACTATACAGAGAGAAAAGATACGAGTTACCTAGCTCTTTGATCTGGCAAACAAAAAAGCATGATTTACTGAGTGACAATCTAAATTATCATTGCCCACATTAAGAAGCAAGATGGAACATTTTAAATACATCAGTAATGAACCATGAGGCCATCTTAATTGTGTAGTAAATTCCTCTTTCTTTGCAACCCTCAGCAGTGCTCTGTAGCATTCAAACTGCAAAAGGCATAGTGATACAATTTTGTATTACTGTGAATTAATCTCCTTCTAGTCATCCCAGAATATAGAAGTTGTCTTGCCATTTTTATGATCCCTTTCTTTTTCACCTTCCCAATTACATTAATAATTATGTTCTTTTTTTTGTTATCCTGACACAATCTGTAAGTCTTTCCCATTATGAACTTCACACCATCTCAGGTCTCTAGAAGGATCTATCTTGTTTCTAGCTTTGGTTTCAAACCAAGATACTATTTCAATATGTTGTACACCTTCAGCATATGGGTACTCATACTGAAGTCAACAGGTGACTCATACTTAGAGAGAAGCATATGGCTAAGTAGTGGGGTTTTTTTCTTTTTTTTCCAGATTTGGATCTAAAATCATGCTGGAAAAGCTTGAATATAACAAAACTGCTCTTCTTCCACTGTGTGGAAGGACAGGACATTTGACATATTTCCACATTTCCTATCTGTGTGCCATGAAGCTATATTTTGCAGGATTTCTTTCTATGTAAGTGTATGAGGTTAGAGGAAAAGCTGATGTAGCACGATCCTGTACAACCACAAGCGAATTACGCAGACTTCATTATGTAACTGGAAGGCTGGATGAGCAGTTCTGCTAATGCTTTGCAGAGATAATCTATTTGAGTTCTATGAAGACTGACAGCGTAATACCAGGTTTTGGTACCGTAACCAAGGTTTTGTTGCATAGATACTAAACAAGATTTTGTCCTAGCCTGTATTCCAGGTTTATTTCTTTCTACAGCTCTACACAGAGTTTCTATTCAGGTCATGAAGTAGTGCTAGGTTTTCACTGTTCATTCTGTTCACTAGATTTGAAGGGGCTGGATTCAATGCAACAGTTTGCTGCTTCTCTTTCATATGCATTCCTTATCTGTATTTGCAATGGATGAAATGTGTTAATCTATTTAGCCTAATCCATTCATGATTTTTTTTTTTTTAATTGCCTATTTGTGTGATGGAAAGAAAAGAGACAGGGTCAAAACCCAGCTTTCTCTCTCCGTCCTGGATTTTAGCTAAGCATTAGGCATTTACTCTCTTTGGCATTTGTGTGGAGACAGATCTATGTTGACACGAATCCTAGGAATTCCTCTTTTTTTGGTGAGTTAGCTGTTACTCACGAATATTCCTTACCGTAGATGCAGTCTTTCTCCCGTTTGAAAGGCAGAGGAGGATTCTCAGTTCTGGATCTGAGCAGACAGAAGTGCCTACCATGGAACCTTCATTCACAGGCTGAGACATTTGGGAGAGGTCAGTGGTCAGGCACAGCTTAGCACTCCTTCCAGGATAACTTCCACTATGCAAAAACATTGAAATACCTTTTAAAAGAACTTCAGTTGCTGTCAGCTGTGCTCTAGCGGACAAACTCTGGGCAATTTACTGCCACCAAACATCCAAGCCTGATATCTATTGGGGCTCTCCAGATTGCTACCAGAAGTGGCAGAATGACATTTTGGCTGCCATGGAGTGCCACCTAAGTCATTAACCCCAAAGAAAGTCAGCAGTGATTTTGAGTTAATGTGTGAGCACTGAATTGCAGCAAGTATATTATCCAGTCTGCCATGTCAGCTACAGCGGCGGTAGCCTGTGCCAGAAGTGAACAGCTCAGATTGGTGACCTCTTGAATCTTCATGAATTCCCAGAGACTGCAAAGAGGCTATAAATCTGTCATTGGCTGCACTGGGAGTTTAAATGTCTAACTTGGATAGTTTGATGCTTAGGTACTTTGAATCAATCTCTCTTTGAAATAGCAGAAAAAAAAGCCCTAAAAAAACCCGTCAAACACCCTCTCCACTCCTCCCCACCCTTCCCACCTCCAACCTCTATATTGAGCTTGTAAAGCAGATGTTTGGAATCAGCCCCTTGTGTTAGGTTCGTATTGGTATTATATTTTTGTAGTTCATTGCTGTTGCATTTATTTTGCCCATCACCTCACAGCTTTGCAGTAGCCTCTTCCATAGAAATTCAGATTTCACAATGAAATATATTAACTCTTTCTTCCATAGTTACTATTCCATTTACAGTCAAAGAACAGTAAGAATCCATGCCAACTAGATCACATCATCAAGCCTCAAGGTCTCTCAGGTCTCTTTTCTTTCTGCTTAATTTATCACTTCAGCCCATTTGCCAAGTTTAGATATACGGTTTAATGCCAAGATCAGGCTCTGAAATTTTAAAAAATACAGATATAACCATGGTTATCCCTAAATAGGGTTTCATTTTTGTAACTATTTTTTAAGCATATCTGTTTCCAAAACAGACTCTTTTCTCCCTAAACTACAGTATTTGAGGGATGTGGAGAAAATATTCTCTAAAGTCACAGCTGGTAGCTAAGGGGATAAGGCACTGGAATTTCTCAGATTGTTCTGTAGTCTTACCTATACAGTGAAATTCCAGCAGGATAAAGGCTTTGTTATTAAGGTACAAATTATTGTACTGAGGGTGACCATTACATAAATGAAAACTGTGATCTGCCCTTCTAAAAGGTGTTTGCTGAAGAACAATTGATTGTAGAGGATGAATCATGAGCTGAGCACCCCAAGCCCTGCAGGAGTATGCTGGTTTCATCTCCATGCTCTTCAGCCTGACATGTCCTGCCTTTAGGTTTTCAAGGGTGCAAAAGTGCTGCCGTACCTGAGAGTTCAGCTCTAAACAGGGTTGTGTCAGCACTGCTGACTCGTGTGTAGGTCTTGCCTATTGCATTGAGTTTGCCTCATTCTGGTGTTCTGCTGAACACAACAGAACCAGTGAATACACTTCCAAGCCCAACGGATGTTTTAACACATGTGAAAAATGTATTGTCAGAAACTAGTATAAATCACATCATATCGGGTGCCAAAGTATCACATCACAATAAAAGTCCTTCACAGTGGATTGTACAGTTCCTGTAGTACCATAGGAGCTCTAGACTTGGCTATTTAAATGCTGTCACTGTTGTAAAGGGACACGTGGAAAATATTCGATGTACGTTGACTGGCAAAATCTGATCGCAGAACTTTTTCTGTAAGATGTGGCCTATCCAAGTTCATACAATAGCAGATCAGGGCTGAGGCACCTTACTGGTTATACTTAAAGAGCTCTTACCACACTAACAAACAAATTGAAAACAAATTAATGATGAAGTGTTGCAATTTGGACAGTAGGTGGTCTTTCTTTCATGTTTACATCATCTGGCTTTTCAAACACAGCTGATTTTAAAATATCTCTGTCCCTAATCTCAGGTGATGGATAATGGAGCTGTTGAGATTCCGTGGGAAGGCTCTGATGGCCATGACAAAAACGCATACAATATAATATTTGAAATAACTAAATTTAGCAGATTAAGTTTAGGACTGAGAAAAACCAAGCACTCACTTGCATCTGTTGTTTCTGGTGTAGACGTCTCTGATGAGTTTAGCCAGAACTGACACATTACTTTTGTGGCTTTTGAGCCTTGTCTCTAATGTTGGCTCCCTAATGTTTTAGCTCAGCCCGTTCTGGGATGCCTGTAGCCATTCTCATTATTTGTATAGTTTCCCAATATGTGTCAGTGTTAAATCAGTGAGGTAGATGAACAGCTGTGGCACAAAAGAATAAGAGGGAATCTTTTGCCATGGGTACTAAATGTTTCATGTGTGCAGCCAATGAATGCCACAAATTACTGTCTACAATGTTCCTACATATAATACACTTAAAAACCATGAAAATATGTCTTTTATTTATTTTTTTATCCCTTAAACGTGTAATAAAAACTTGATCTCTATCACTGTTAGCAATATAGCAGAATAGCAGCAAACCTAGGACTATTTATCTCAATTTCTTGCGATTAAAAAATATAAAAGAAATATATTGTTATGGAGGAATGTCTTTTACTAGCCAATTTAGTGCTCATCCCTCTATCTGAGATTGCTTGTGGACCAATATACCTAGTTTTATTGCTATTTATTTGGACAAATGTCAGTCATATATTTCTCTTGACCTTTTAGTCTATTTAAAGCAAAAAGGAAATAGATATTTATTGTTTGCCAGCCCTTTTTTCTGTCTCATTTCACTGCATATGTTCTGCAATCCAGTTTTCTAGGCAAGCTGACTGCATTCATTTCATTCACCATTCTGCCATCTGTGAAGTAATTAACTTTTGACTTATGGAAAAAAAATCAGGAAGAATGGCAATCCTTTTATTTGTTTCCCAGTACCCCTGGAAGATAAGCAGTAGTATTGTTTCTATTTAAGCCAGGGGTATGCATGAACATCCAAAATCTGGAAATTGATCAGTTTCTTTTACAGTAGCCATTTTAATTTTACGATAGCTAAAATTTTGCTTTCATGATTATGAAGGCTGTTACTGTGAGCTGTATTTCTGCATCTGGGCTGAGTGTGGCCCTGAAACTTATTATGAGGACTGGACTAAACAGTCTGATACAGATTGACATCCTCCTCTACCAAACCACAGCACCCGTAGAACCAAGATTTGCAAAAGCATTTAGAGATTTATAATGTTTTATGTGGTTTGAGGTAGGAGAGAAAGAAATTATAATTTTTTTTCTAATTTTCAAGGAGATTTATATTACTATAAATGTTAAAATAAAATGCTGCTGACCATCCTTACATGATGTTAATTTCCATCTTAAAAGACACTTTACAGGACTGTCACAGTGCTGATCACAGTAGATCACAAGTCGTGTTCTGTTGTGTGGAGGAGCAGAGAACTGGCAAAAATTCTCTTTACCTACTTTGATTATAGCAATTCACAGTTTGATGAACTAGCCTGAAGCATTCACATTCACACTGTAGAGCAACCACGTGTAGTTATTCATCCAGGTTGGCGCAATGATTACCTTTCTTCCCTTCTGTTTTCATCTAGTTGAGTCGACACAGGGTGAATTAACAGATAAGGCAGAAGTGCATGTTGCCTTTACCAGTTTTCCCACTCCTTGCCTCAGGTGTTGCTCCTTCCAAAGCAGGGCTGGCTGGACGACACCTGAGGTTTGCAACCCAGAAGATGAAAAAAATTATAGTGTTTGGGGGAGTATTTTCTGCAGTTGTTTGGGGACTGCTTTGGGTGTGGTTCAACCATCCTTTGGCATGATTATAAATCAGCTTCAGGCATCTTACTGTGACCCTCACTGTGAGTTGACAATATCAGAATTACAGTCTTTCTTTTAGAGCTGCTAATGTTTCAGGAAACATTTCCTAGGATGGCAATTTCATGGCCTTTTCCCTGCAGTACTTTCTGTTTCAGTAACAAGCCTGTCAAATATCTCTTTCTCATATGTCTGCCAGGGATATTTCACCTATCCAGTGAGTGAGCTGAACAGACTGTATGGAGAATAACTGAGGAAACACAGTTTCAGGCCAGGAGTGAAGGCAATTTTAGGCAAATTAGGGTTACAGCAAAACAGATTATGCATAAGCCAGCTCTCCTGGTGAACCAAAGGCCATCCTACCAGCTAAAAACATTGACAGAGATGAACAAAGATCGGGAAGGACTGCCAGAGAACAAATGTACTAATCCATGGTCAGGCTCCATCAGGTGGGATTTGAAACTGCTGTGTCTGTAACACGGCTGGGAGCAGTGGCAGAGCCATTGCCACTTTCCACTCTGCATGTTGTAGAAAGGAAAAGATTCGTCACAAGTAACCATCAAAGCACAGAAGCGCGCCAGCTGCTCATCTCTCCAGCCCTTGCAAATCATGTAGGCAAACATAGCTAAATTATTAAATGAAACAGGTTACATATCCTTATTTTCTAGCAGGTTCTCCATCCCAGATGCTCTGAAAATTGTCCAGCTATATTCAGTATTTTTTTCCTGAAGGAATGAGAGGGATTTTAATAGAATATAAACAGTAGAAAATTTTTAGTTCAAATACGTATTTTAAATGGATGGTAAACTATGTACTTCCCAAAGTTATTTCCTTTCCAGAGGGCCACAGATGTAGGCCTTGTTAATAAAATGTAGAAATTCATGTTTGTTTATGTCCATTGTCTCTCTATCTCGTAGTTTCAACTACGCATTCAAAATTATAAATAGATAGAGAATATTCTTGAAAAATATGGATGGGTGCTGTGGTACTGCTGGAATCAAAAATCTGGCACAGTATTAGCTGGCATAATCTTTTGTCTCAGTTTTCCTGTCCAGATCACGAAATTTGTTTATTCATAGTCCTGCACAGCCCAAACCCAAGTAAGTTTTTCAGGGATTTAGTTAATGTTGGCGATATGCTTCCAGAAGGCAAAGAGCTCATTTCTGTAACCTCTGGTACAAGACGGTCCAATCCCCCCAGTTTGTGCAAATCCTCCTGTAGTTTAAGTTCTTTGGAGTGTTTTGTTGTCTGGAACCATTTAGTACAATCAGCAAACTTTAGTCATGCACAGTCCTGTTCTCTCTTCATATGAGTATGTAAAATAAGTATTGCTTATAATAACTCTGTAGGATAGAACCTTTTAACCTTCAACCCTGCTGAAGAGTGTGAAAATGGCAGCTTTCTGCCACTGTGTGCTCTAACCCAGTGCAAAGCTATATGTGTTGTTACTTGATTGACTAATCTGCTCTGCTTTGGGCACCCAAGAATAGGACTGGCTTTTTGGGTTGAGACTACTGGGGGTTGCTGCAGAGAAAAGTATCGTAAGTACAGGCATACTTGATGAAGGACAAAATGTGCCAAAGTTTGTGCTTCTTTTTTTTTGTTTATCTGGCAGATCGCGTGTTAAATTTAATCATCTCAAATTGTATCAGTGTTTTACCAACTTATGAACTAGATTCTCAGACAGTTTCCCTGGCTCTCATTTAAGTTGCTTCTGTCTGTAGATTACAAGACTGTCTTTTTAGGAGCAGCTTTTCTATCTTTAGAAACAGTTGCTATTTTAAGAATAACGTGCATAAACAGAAGGTTTAATTGCACTGGATTATGCAAAGTATTTTCTGGATATATGGTAGAGCTAGCTCAGTATGCAAAAGTGCCCAGAAAAAGAAAGGAAACATATTTTCTAGCTGTTAAATGTTAGGGATTGATTTAGTCTTCCATATTTAATCAGTTCTAATTGGCCAGCATAGCACGGTTGAAATATATGCACATTCAGTGTAAAATCCTATGTATGCTGCTTGTGGAAGTAGTTGTTACCAGTCTTAAACATCTGAATTAATATTCAGATATTAATATCAGTTTCAGAAATTCTATCTTTTACCCAATAAGCATTTTTGAGTCTTTACTATTGAATACCAGAATACTGCACCATACTTTCTTTACAGACTTGGTTCCACTTGTTATTGCCATCACAAATCCAAGGCTGCTTTGTTCTTAATCATTGGTACAATGGCAATTAAAACATCGTCCCCCCTTCTCAGATTATTGTGATAGATAAGGTATGACATTAAACACTCTGATGCTCCTATAAATTAAAACATGTATAAAAGACTTCATTTACATGTTTATTTTTCTTTTCTAAGTGTTCGCCTAAAATTTTGTTCCTCACCATTGCCGACAAGAATGTCATGCTAAATTTTGGGCAGACAAAGATGCAAATGCACAAAATTCAGTCCAAACTTACAGACCATATGAGACCATGTGGTCAACAATAAAGCATTAATAAAGCATTTATCACTTAACAGAATCGAGGAGAGTTTCAGGGACAATTCACAGGGAAGAAGACGATTTAGCTCAGAAAAATCATACAGCTTACTCTGGGATGGGGCAGTATTCCCTTGGGTAATCCCGTAACCCTGTGGCCTACCCTTGCCATGAGAATTGTGCCTTACTGTTTGCAGATTACACATCAGCCAATTCGGCCCTTTGCACTGGGACATCTCTTACTAGCCAGAGTTTTGTATTTACTTCATAGACACAACCAATCCATCTTGAACCATATGGATTACCTATTTCAAGAAGGAACAAACACAATAGTTTCTGCATTTCTACTAATTTTGCTATCTGAGATTGTGGTAAAGTTTGAGAGTTTCATCTTGACCTCTTGAAATCATTTTCTCAGTAGAAATCACTCAATATGAATATTTTCTGCAGAGTCCAAAGGTGTTGAATTTCAGAGTTACAGTGTTAGATTCATTTTTTTGCTCATGGAGCAGCAAGGACCCAGAGACCAGAGCTTGCTCTTGTGTCACCAGAGACTCAGTGGACAACTGTCCAGGGCTGTTCAATACACTGTTCATTCTGCTGAGAGAGTCAAACCTGCCTCTTTGGAAGCTGCAGAATAAATATCCTCTTCAGTACACTCTTTCACATTATTTCTTTCAATCCTTGAATGAAATACCATCTGGTCCTGATGACTTACTGTAATTGCATCTCTAATTGCTCTGTAACTTCCTCAGAGAGTTCAAACTCGGGGAAAGATGTATTCAGATTTACCATTAAAATTGCCTTCAGTATAGCAATTCAGTTATCAGGTCTCCTCTTTCTACATCTCACTCTATCCAAATTGTGTAGAAGAATAAAGGCTACCATAAGGATTTTTCTGGCCTACAGGAATTCTGCTTTGGTTAAATAGAGATGTTTTTCTTGGCAAATGTGTTACAGATCTGACAAGTAGAGAAATAAGATGGATTTGGAACCCCTTAGCACTGAAAAATCTGATATCTATTATCGGTTCTGTTGATTACATCTCTCTAGACTCAGGATTGACATTATCATTGTCAATCACACCTTTACTATGAATGCTTTTCTGTATTTAAATTCTCAATCCTTACACTGTTCTGATTCTCTGTTCTGATGTTGCTTCAAGTTACACTGACTTCCCTTAAGTTTTTAAGAAATCTTTTTGAAGAACTGAAAATTATGAAAAAAACATGTACACACATTTTTCCATCCTTGTGCGTGCATCTTTCTGGCCCTGTAGTTGTGGTGTAATGCATCGTGGCTCATAGGTACGAGTTGTTGAAGCATCCCAGTTAGTGGCAGATGTTGCTGAAAGGTCGTCAATTATTTGTGAAAGCAAAACATCTATTCTTTTATAGACTTCAAGCCCACACTTCAGTTAAAGGATCAGACAAAGGAAATATTTTTTGATCCATGAATCACTTACAGAGATCCTAACACAAGATCGTCCTGCAAACGGGGAAGACACAAGACATCTTTTCCTTAGGAAAAGCACCATGTTTAGCTCTTTCTCTTGCTTTGCACATTTTTCTGTTTCCATTTCTTCTTCTCCAACATCTGAAATCCTTTGCAAATAGGTTTGGTAAACCAGTGTCCCTTACAGAAATTACATATCTTACTTCCATCTCAGAGACACAGAAGAACTTCCTGTTGCTGTCTGTATCACTTCCTTCTGCATATCCAAGAGAAAATGGGAGGATATAACCAATATGGCTTGGTCAGTTTTCCCATAAGGATCTTCAGCTCGAGACCGTGACATCAGCGTTGTTGTGCTCATTAGGATCTCAGGATTTTTTTCCAGATATTGAGTTCAGTTCCATTCTGTCCTGGGACTGTCCTGGGAGCCTGAGCAATTCCAGTAAGATTTCTGGCCAATATCATCAGTATAATTGGCTTAAATCCTTGCATCACAATGTTATTATAATTATTATCCCTTATGGCTTCACTTGCAAGATTTCAGCTGAGGCTACTTCAGAGCTGGCTGCCAGTCCGAAGCAGTGTGTGGGCATTTATAGTATCACTTCTCCAGCGTTGTCTCCACGCAGGAGTGGTAAAAGGATACACAGTCTCAGTGTCATATTTCCCTCCCTTCAAACGTATGGTCTTAACACACGCCTCAACACAAGCAAACAGGAGGCATATGGACCCTCAGTCGTCCACTCTTCCTGAAAATGAAACTCAGACAATCCACTTCGCCTGCAATGATTTCATCTTCCTAAAAGAGAAGTGAAACTTTACCTCCTGACAGGTGTTACACTGGCCGTGTTCACTGTGTAAGGGAGAACTTTTCACCCTGGTAGGTTCAGCATGAAATAACTTGCAGAGCCCTGCAGTTACCAGGTGTAAACCACCACCCACCAGACTGTTTTAAACAGTCAGTAATCCCCAGGCTGCCAGGTAAGGTGAAAGACCAATCCTCTCAGTACAAGAAGGAAAATGAGTAATGAGTTGAAAACCTACCATTTTGTGCTATAAGGGGCCTCACTCCTGTCTCTCTCTGAGATGCCCTTTGGCATCCTTATTAAAAAAACCTACTACTAGATTCTAAACCTATTTGCTGTTAAAAATGACAGTAATTGAAAATGGTTTGTCTCTGTGGATCCTATTATCTGCTTTTCTTTCTCTCTTTTCCATCACCTCGCTGTGCTTCTAGAGTGACTCCAAGTGGTAGATGGAATACAAGTTTCGAATGACTCTGAGATGAGACTCTTGGAGTCCTTGAATTACAGCACCAGTCGAAGAGTATGAGAGATATGGGAGTGTCCCTACGGATTAGGGATGCATAAAGACTAATATTCAGAAAACTGTGGTTATAGTAAATTCGGTGACCATGTGAATGTCATCTGCTTTGGTTGGTGGGAGGAGGGGTAATACAGAAATAGCCTGGATTATTTAATTTATTTATTAAGTCCTCTCCCTCGTCTGGAGTCTGTGTGTGTGCAAATCTGAATGTTATCTGTGCAATTGCTGATGTCTCCCCTCTTGAGCTCTATCACTGCTACAAAGACATTTATACTGTTGACTTTACTATCAGTAGTATAAAGTGCTAGCTATTGTATCAGCTAGAAAATCTTTCCCAAACTAGATTAATATATTCCTGTGATTTTTGAGGCACTTATTCTGGATTTAAGTTTAGAAGACTTAGCAAAATTATTCTCAAATCTAAAAGCATTATGAAGTTTGTGACAAATGAATACATATTAATAGAGCAAATTTGGTTTCCACCACAGTGACTGTCCACTATTTGTTCTCTTTCTTGTAAAATATTAATCATCCATGCAGGAAATTCAAACAGTACTCAAGTGATAGGCAATAAATCAGAAAATACTATTTCTTTGGTGTTTTGAGAAGTGGCTTGCTATTTGTTTTCAGGTTATTTTTGGTATGAGGGAAGGTGCTAGCATTTATCTGGATTTATTCAGCAAATGTTGGAATGGAATATTTTACATTAAAGTGCTCAATGCTATGACAGTTTAAAACCTGTAAAATTTATAAATAATTCATATTTTATAAAGAGAAGGAAAAATGTTGGCAGAAGTGTAAGTTATGGACCCTTTTTTTTAAGACACAGAGACAAAACACGTGATTTGTCTTCAGGCAAGAATAATTGAAATGTCATCCAAGATCCATGCACCTTGACCTCTTTTCACTGAGTAACACACCAGTTGCATGACAGGTGCATTTGAAATATTAAATTTTGATGGAACTGGAAAGTACAACTAGAGCTAGATATGTATGTCAGCAGAAATGAAAGACATGGCTAATCTACCAGGAACAAAAAACTATTCTACCCACTTCAGACATAGCACCTGATCAGACATTGTATCACTGGAATGATCATAGCGTTCAAATCAGTTTCTCTTATAGGATGATGAATTCTGTCAGATTTTTACAAGCAAATGACATGAACTCACTGGACTGGGATTTGAGGAGAAAAGTGGATTTAATCCAGAAGTAACTGACAGCATGAGAGATGGAAAGGGTCAAAGGGGGAAAGCATAAAGTGCTTTCTTGGAAAAGTAATTTTTTTTCAGTATAACTAAACCAATATAGATGAACCTTCCAGAGAGTCAGACTAGATAAAATATTCAGGCAGGCTATTTTAATCTGGTGTCTGTCTATTCTGTATAAATCTTGTCCTAATCTGTGCTCCCTTACCCAATACAAATAAAATAAGATTTTGTAGTTGAGATTAAAATACAAGGCCAGTGGTCTCAAATCCAGCCTAAATTCCTGAATTATGAGGTCACTTTCTAAAACTGTTGCAAGTCTGCCATCCTACTGGTAGTGCCAGTAGGGAAATGAAGGGGTTTTCTCTGTACATTACTGTACAGAGAAAAGTCTGACTTTTAAGGCAAAGAGGGACTTTCCCAGAAACCTCTCAGTGATATTCACTGCATTGCCAGAGGCATGTCTTTAACCACATTGTTACTGAAAAAACCAATTACGGACAGTGATATGCAGTCCATTGGCCAGAGCAGCTCTGCAGAAGTGAATATAGTGGGAATTCTGCACTGAGAAGCATGTAACCAGCTGACATGATGATCGTTTGCTGCACACTACCAGTACTTGCCTCTTCTGCATCACCTGAATTCAGTTATGATAGCAAACCAAAATAAAAAGGAGGGGTTTTTTTTCTGTGAGATGACTCCCTTTCAAACCAAAAAGCATGCCACTCATTCAGCTGTACTTATCTGCAGAAGTTTATTGGTGCAGACTTATCAAGGATACTTCCAGGCATTACTTCGTCTTATTTGAAGAAATGTGAGCAGTGACAAAGGCCTCTCCATGCTATGATGGAATAAAGCAGCAGGAAACAGAAGCTGAGACTCCATCCCTCCACACCAGCAGTCTCAGGGGCCAGAAAGATCAGTTTCTCTCTTTTTCTGGTATCTGCATCAGCCAGTGTTAAACTGCTTAGTTTCATGATTTCTAAGATCAGATATCTTGGATTATTGTGCATAAACATCAGCCCAGATGACTTCACAAACTTAGTTATATTAAGGTTGAGTAAATTTTGGTTAAGACTTGAGGCTCTGTGAAGAGAAGTTTGAGCCTACAGAATACTACTAACGACTGCTTTCTTTTGTTCTTAGTTTTGCAATGCTGAGGAGATATGCAATATGAAGAAAAAAGATAGAAGATTAACAGACAAATTAAAAACTGGAATTAAGAGAAAAGGTTCAAGAACCTTAACTGGAACTTTAGCAGAATTATGGGATTAAATCCAAAACTGTGCAGCTGTAACCTAAACCAGTAACACTCCATTTATTGCTTTAAGATCCTCCAGAATGATAATGCACGTGATGAGTTCCCTCAGTCCTGGCAGAATGGAGTCAACTCTTACATTGTTTTACACCAGTACTTGGAAGGGAAGCATCACTCCTCTTATTAAGTTTGAGCAGCTTAATTATTAGGGTTAACTCACTCTGACACACTTAGACCTCAAAAAAACACCAAACAAAACCTCTGTGACAGCTGCCCCTTCCTTGTGAAACACAACCTTTCAGATAGCACGAGATGATGGTGAGTTTGTTTTCCCAAGAACTAGGACACGTTTCAATTCTGTGCTCAGAGCTTAAGCTCCCAGTTCCAGGCACTGACTCTTCTTCGTAGGCATATTTGTCTGTATCCTGGAAAATTGTCACTTTACATTATCAGATTGGAGACACAAACTGCCTTTGTAGATGATTGATCTCTAGTCTCAAGGTTACCTTTTTTTTTTTGGATTTTATTCAATGAACCAGGAAGCAGTTCCCCTCTTCCTGATCAGTGGCCTAAGATATCAGTTTTATGTGGAAATGGAAATCCATGTCTTTTGTTAGCTTTGTTTTTAAAGAAAATCTCAGAAGTATGTTTGATGCGTGGATTTCGTGCTGGAGAAAGAAAAAAAAGAAAAAAGAGGAATTTGGATGATGTGCCTAAGAGGCAAGACTTAATGATCCTGCCATCCTATTGCCTAGCTCTAGGTAGCTTTCCACTCAAGATTCTAATTGTGCTGGTTTCCATTTGAGAATATCTCTCTACGTCCACATATCCAATCCAGCCAACAAACCTGTGAAGGCAGATGCTTGAAAGATAGCCATCCCTGTCCTTGCTTTCTGGATCATCTTATTGGATCCAGCCTTGAAAGCACATTGCAGTTCAGCAGCAGCAAATTAACTTTATGAAATGTAGTTTTTTAAATTCCTTCTTATCTATCTAATAAATTGCAACCTTAAAAAAGAAATAATCTGGCCTAGAGACTTAAATTTATCATAGCATTAATCTGACTATGTTTTTACTCTGCTTAAAGTTTAATTTGATTCTGTCCCTCTAATAAATCTCACGTTAATTAAGACAGCCCAAAATGGATTATAGGGACTGTTACTGGATGCTCACTGTTGTATATTTCAAAGATAAGTGAAGCTGACCCCTGCCCTCAAGTGAAGCAGAAACAGCATGAGGGCATGAACACTGATGATATGGCGAATTGTAACATGAACGAGAACTATGAGGCTCCTACCAGCAGATCTTGACTTGTAGACCCAGTACAGGCAGTGACAAATTTGTAATTTCTTTGAGGAGTACATAAGGTGCACCGTCAGTCCGGTGTGGCTGTTTGGACGTTTTTTTTGGCAGTGGCCATCAACACGAGTACCCCGTGCCAGGCGTACATAGCACAACTGGAATAGTGTGTACAGATTCATGGACACAGTCAACAGTGTCACACTGCAAGCTGAGCCAGTGAATTTCAACATTTATCTATAACAGGCTGCTGTCCCAGTCAAGCACTTTTCTTCTCTTTAGAAGAAGGCTATCAGTGATGCCAAACTCTACAAACAGCACTCAGTTCTTCTATCTAATTTGCATTGGCCTGAAATGTAGTTGTTCAGATATACTTGAAGGTAGAATTGAGCCTATAAAGGCCCCATTCCTGCAAAGTGTGATGTGCATGCAGATAACTCGTCTTACAAAGGTTCCCACTGACAGCATTAACTTTATAGCCAGATGTTTTGTGAAATCAACACCTTTGACAAGAGGGAGGTTTTTTAAACATGAGACACAGAGCTTTTCACAACCATTAGAAATGAATATTCAGTAAAATTTCCATATTTGAATTTCAGGTACAATGAAAAGCTTTATTTCTTCTTCATAAAATATGGTTAGTTATATAGTTATCCTGGTTGACCAGCAGATATTGACAGATGTAAAGCAAGAAATATCTGTGACAGATGTAAAGCAAGAAATATCTGTGACACTACATGACTTCATACTCTAAAACTGTCTTTATTTAAAAGTTTGTTGAGCATAAGAGGATCATGAGTCTTTAACAAGTTTATTAGACTCTATGAACTACATAAATGGGATTTCCAGTATTGTGCAGCTGGTGCTGTATATTGTAGTATAATTAAAATCAGTTACTGAAATGGCAGTAAGATCACAGTTAGTATCTCTTTTAGGATAATAAACTATCTTAACTTTTTTTCCCAAGGTAATGGACTCACAGGACTGGGGATTTAGATGAAGAGTGCACAAGAGTGTGTAAAAGGCAGTAGCAAATGGTAGAATAATCAGTACAGCTGTATAAAGACAAAAGCAGCAGCAACTGATAATGTTACAGGTTGATGCCATCCAGTGGTTCAGCAGAGCACTCAGGGACAGGTTTTGAGTAGTATCTGGTACGAGATACCATTATCTATCAGGCTACAGAATTGCTCCTTTCTGATATTACCATTCCAGTTGAACTTGCTTGTGTTCAGTAATTGTCAACTTACTTTTGTTCTAACCTACAATTGTGTAATATTTTTCATATAGGCTTTGACCTAATTTCATATACACAGGTATATATTGTCTTGCCTATGTTGTGTGTCTGTGTGCACATACAGACAATAGGGAATGTTATATGGTAGTCTTTCCATCTAAAGGGGTGTGCCTCAGTTATTCAAAGAAAAACCAGCTAATTTTCCTGTAAATCACATTAAAAGATACATACTCCGTAAGTGGAGCAATTGCTTTATATCAGAGCTCAACAGAGCAATAAACTTTTTATTTTGTCAAGTGCCCATGAAGGGGAGACGTACTGAATGGGCTGCAAGCAATTGTGAATACTTGAAGCAGTTTTGAATGCTTACTAGAAGTAACCTGCTACACCATGAAAATAATATTGCAATTTATTTATGTGGCCACCATTTAGAAAATGAGGAAATACCAAAAGACTCAGTGTAGTGGGTTTCAGATGGATGCATTGCATTGCCAAGCTGCAGAAAAATTGCCTGTAGACATTAATTTTATAATGTTCAGTAAGCAGAACCGGTATTCTGGCTAGTTTCAAATCAGGAAATCAGTGCAAAATTTAAAAAAGTTAACTCAGGCCCTGACAAGAAATCTGCTTCCTAGTACATGCGTGTTGATTTAGGTGATGGAAGGAGGTATTGAGAGTTGTTTCTTCCTTTGAGAATGGACATCAGTGCTAAACAGCTCCGAGACACCAGAAACAGCTCACACTACTTTTCCATGCAAAAGCAGCTTCTGGAGTGTTCTGCATTGGAATGCCTGCAATTCCCTTTGGAGTCACAAGGGATGGCATAAGCACATGGTAAACACATGTTGAAGTACATTAGAGGAATTACTAGATTCTATTGTCGTGTGTGTATCAATTTCAAAATTGCAGATTTGGGTGGGAAGGAGTGTGCAGTTATGAAGTAGAAAAAAATATTTTCTATGTGGCTCCCTTTTTTTCTTCTGTAAATAAAAGAAGCAGAACGAGAAAGAAAAGGGCTGAGAAATGCAAAATGACTGACAAATGAAGTTATCTCTCTTCAATTTTGACAGGAATATAAAGGGTGTTGAAAACAAGCCAGCTTCCTGGCAGTCTGTTTCATAGGAATTCCTGTCTGCTAACAGTGATTAAAACAGCAACTGAAACTTTAAATATGAGTTACCAAGAAAGCCTTTTGAAAACTTAATTGTTGCAGTTTTTCTATTCCCTTGAGTGCCAAGCAGCACGCAGTTAATTTCATGCCAGCCTTCCCCCCCACAAACTTGTTAAGTCCGCAGCATTTCAAATATAGACCCAAGGTTTCCGTGTGTCTGTTAGCAGGGAAGTGCTTTCTCTCATTTAGCAATTATTACTTTTTTTCCCTAATCTCAGCCACAGGCGGTTTAATTTTACTTTGATCAACTGTCTTGTCTTTCTATCACTTGTCTGAGATCTGAAGAGAGAGAAACATCACCGAGAAAATGCTTGTGAACTGGCATTAATGTGATTTAACTCGTTTGAATAAGTTTTGGATTAAATTTGGCACTTTTTTATCTGTAAGTTTGGATAGTTAGTTTTCATAGATGTTGGGATGAGAAAGCATGAACACGTGGATTCACTGCAAGAGTTAGAGGTTGCCACATACATCTGTCCTCCTAATGTGTTAATTTTTACTACATAATCCTGTGCTCTGTTGTATACTTACATCGACTATTCCCCACCTCCTCAAACTTTGATCTTGCCTTTTCATCTGAAATATGAGAATATTGGTTGTTACAGCATGCTAAAAGTTGACTAATGGCATGGGTGAGGAGAGTAAAACTGAAGATTTCTCGGGGCAAAGTGCTGGCTGCCTGTCACATCTCTGCAGAGACTCTGCTTCTCTGGTACCCTTGCAGGGCTACACTGCAGAATAATTATTTCAGCAGTGGATTTTTGCCATTATTATTTAGATCCTTGTCAGACTTTAAGGCTTTATAGGCTTAAATTGTCCCTTTCACTTCCACCCAGGAGCTCACTGAAGGCCAGTACGGTGGTGCTGAGGGTAGAAGTGTAATGGGCTTACGTCCTACTCATCCTTCCGTGTAACCAGGGTTCAACATCTGAGGCATCACAGGAAAGCTCTTTCTGAAAACTGTATTACAGTGACCTTATTTTGGCAAATCCTGCAGTGGAGAGGAAACAGCATGGAGATGAACTGGTCTCTGCATTAAGAGTGCAGGAGAAGCCTGGCCAGCAAAAAGAAGGCCCTGACTTATAAAAAGGAATCTCTCCTGTTTAAAATAACTTGCCAGTGTAAACTGGGACAATGTTACCTCTGACTTGATTGACTGTGTAGCACCTGAGTGCTAAATTAATGCGAGTATTGGATAATATATTCCACTAGTTCAGCACCTCCAGCCAAGATGAAGCTGTAGGACTGCGTACCTCAGGAAACTCCTTATCTTCCTTACTGCATCCAGAGTAGTCCTGGGAGTCACACAGCAAGGGAACACCATTCCAAATAATGACTTAGACTAGAAAGTTCACAGCATAATTGTCTAAAATGTCATTCAAGCATCCAGATTTCTTACAGCAACCTAAAAGTGCTTTGTTATTGAGTCTTTTTTAAGAATAACACTTGTAAGCAATATTGTCTCGAGGCTGAAGCACTTTCTGGTTTATTATTTCTCACAATCCTTTGGTGCACTGAATTGTACTATGAGCTAATTAAATCTGTTGTCTCTTAGGAATTATAAATTCCTTGTTCTGTGTTTACCTTGTCAGGCTGAACACAAAAAGGAAAAGTTTGGAGGTAAAGGCAGATATATAACTGAGACTGATGTAGATAGATCTTACTGGATCTCTTGTTTAGTACCCTAAGCTTCACTGTCCAAACATTGAGATGGTTTGAATTCCTGAACACTTGCAATGTGCAAAAACAATTGAGAAAGGAAGGATAAAACATGCAATCAGTGGCTTTGTTTTGCAACTTGTTGTTAGGAGTTTGCAGACAAGTGCACAGTAAACCACTTTTGCTTTTCTAATTCTTTGTAAGGATCATGAAGAAAGACCTTCCTGAGAAGGACTTTGAAGAGCTGTAAGAAAAGGGGTTTGTGGGGTAATTCAGAGAAAGAATTCAGAAATGTCTCTGTGGCATCCTCATAACTTACTACAGAGTAAAGAAACAGATTTGGAGCATGCACAGTTGCAGTAGTAGAAGAAACAAAAGGCGAAACCCAAATTCAGAGAGACAGAGATACATATTCTTCTGCAAATTTGTAATTTAGTTTTAAAAATGTGTAATATTTACAATTACATTATAAACTGTTGACTTGAGCATTCAAGAGTGCTTTCACTACAGTAGAAAGGATCATTATTTTGTGAAATATTGCCAGTGACAAAATACACATTGTAGAACAGTTAACCTGCCTTTGATAGTCAAAAATTACCGAAATAAATTTGTTAAATAATCAGTTTATTGGCACATAGATAATAAAATAACAAAATTATATGAAACAGCTAACATCAATTTATCAAGAATAAATCAAGTCAAATCAGTCTGTGTTTCTTTCTGACAGTGTAACTGGCCTGGTAGATACAAAGGAAGCAGAGGATGTGATATATTTGGACGTTAATAAGGCTTTTGACACACTACCAGTTACATTCTCATAAGCAACTTAAGGAAATGTTCTGGATGAAATTGCCATCTGGTGGGTGCACCCACTGGCTGCAGAAATGTACTAAAAAGTAGTTATGACAGTTCACTGTCAAATTGGGAAGACATATTATATAACGTTCTTTACAGACTTTTCCCGTGTTTTGTTCCAGTTTCATTAATGATCAGAAAACGCTCATCAAAAAATGGAGATTTTTTTTTTATCCACTGATAAGATGGGAATATTTTGGAGGATTAAAATTCAAAAGTCATGGTGGTTTGAAGAAGTGGTTTGAAAATCATTGGACATGAAAGAACTGCTAAGCTTACTAAGAATAAAATACCCAAACGGAAGATTTGAAGTAAGGGGTGATGATACTGTACAAAGGAGCAGGGATAGATCACAGTCTAAATGTGAAACTGCAGTTTCATACTGCTAAAAAAAAGAAAAAAAGAAAAGGAGCAGAGGAATTGCAATGTTGGTATCTAAAACATAGGAGGTAGGAGGTATTTTGTTTTACATATGGCATTTTAACTAGACCATTATGTCAGACGCTTGGATTTCAGAATAGGTAAACATATTGCTCAGAGTGGAAGGGAAGAGTCATAAGAGGTATGAGAAGTTTAGAAAATGGCTTGTGAGGGAGGTTTGAGAATTTGCTTACTTGTTGTGGCTTCTTTGTTCTGAACAAACAATTATGAGAAAGCTTGTCATAAAAAGAACAGGGAAATATTAGTATTATAATGATGAGAAATTCAAATTTCCTCTTATCCGCTGGGTATAGGACAAAAGTAGTTAGCAGAATTTATCCAAGAGAGAGTTAAGTTAGATGCTAAGAGAATGTAAATGTAGGGACAGATTGTGCTGGAACATGCTAACTGTGCAGTCTCCTTCACTGGAGATTTCTGAGGACACATTAGATGAATGTGTAATCAAGAGTGAGCTGGGTATGCTTCATCCTGTCTCAGAGATTTCTTTCAGCCTAGCTTTGTGTGATTTCTACTTAGTAATGCAAATGTCTGAAATTAGTGCTTAGGTGGATTCTAGAAAATAGCTCTGAGGTGGATTCAGGCAAAAGTATCTCTGCGAACAGGCTGGCAGCAAAGCCTCCTGACAAGACCTTGAAGCTAGGAATGAGGGGGTGAAGAGAGATGGTGACCCACAGTCCATTGGGGACACGGTGGGCTGTGTTGGCAGGGAGGTGCAGTAGACAAGACAGAGCTTAGGAATGACAAAACAGGGTGAAGGACACCCATTCCAAGCACATGAAGGCAAACAGGGAAGTGCCACCAAGACAGCATCATGGGGGAAGCTCTCATACTTTATGGGAAATCAACTGGTTGGAGATGACCTCTGAAATGCCTTTACACTGATGCATGCACGTAGCATGAGACAAAAGCAGGAGGAATCAAAAGCCTGTGTGCAGGTGCAGGTCTGCGACCTTGCACAGACGTGGCGGGACAGCTCCCATGGCCGGTGTACTGCAGTGGATGGACACAGGCACTGCAGCACCAACAGGTGGGGGGGAAGGTTCTGCAGTCATTCAGCTTTTTGTGAGAGAGTAGCAGGGATTAATGGAGCCTTGCCCTGGGACACACAGTGAGACAGTCAACAGTTTATGGCTTAGGATTAGAAGGCAGACCATGTTGTGGTAGGCGTCTGCTACAGACCGCCAGATCGGGAAGAGGATGGTGCTGTCTTCAGACAAGGGGAAGAAGCTTCATGTTCAAAACCCTGCTTCTCATAAGGGGCCTGTTACGTGCTGGACACAGCTTTAAACAAGCAGACCTAGGTTACATGGATTACGCTGATGACAACTTCCCAGCACGGGTGACTGGTGATCCAACAATGGCTGACCCTCCACTGGACTGGATGCTTCCAAACAAGAAGGGCTTGGGGATATGAAAGTTGGGGGCAGTCTTGGCTGCCCATGAGGCGGTGGAGATCTCATTCTGAGCAACATATAGGAGGAGCATGACTCTGGATTACAGAACAGCAGACTTTGGCCTCTTGAAGGATCTACTTAATAAGAGATGGCCATGGAGAGAAGAGCAGATCAGGAGCTCTGGCTGATTTTCAGGATGCATGAGTGAGCCATGCCAGTGTGGAAGAAATCAAACCAAAGTGGAAGGAGGCCTACACCTGTGTTCAGTTTTGGGCCTCTTACAAGCAAGAAGGACATTGAGGTGCTGGAGCATGTCCCAAGAAGGGCAACAGAGCTGGTGAAGGGTATGGAGCACAAGTCTTAGGAGGAGCAACTGTGGGACCTGAGGATGTTTAGCCTGGAGAAAATGAGGCTGAGGGGAGACCTTACTGTTCTCTACAGCTACCTGAATGGAGGTTGTAGAGAGAAAGGGATATTAGGAAAAATTTCTTTGTAGAGAAGGTGGTAAGGCAATGGAAGGGGCTGTCTAGGGAAGTGATAGTCACCATCTCTTGAAGTGCACATGGATATAGCACTTGAGGACATGGCTTAGTGATGAATATGGTGATGGTGCTGGGTTGGCAGTTGGACTTGGTGATCTTAGAGGTCTTTTCCAACCTTAATGATTCTATGGTGGGTGAGGACGAGCTCCTTACGTAACTCAGACCTAAAAAGGGATAGTAGAAGAGGTGAAAGCTGGAACAGGTGAAACAGAGGATAATACAGAGATATTCTCTGACTCTGCAGAAGTGGCATTAGGAAGGCTAAAGCCCATCTACAGCTGAATCTTGGAAAAGACAGGAAGAGGAACATGAAGGACTTTTACAGGACCATCAACAACAGAAGAAAGATCAGCAAAAATGAGGGCCTGACACTGAATGGGGTAGGGGATAAAAGACATGGAAAAGGATGAGGTATCCAGCGTCTTCTTCACCTCAGCCTTTACTGATAAAATCCACCCTGAGAAGTCGCAGCTCCCCAAGACAGATGAGAAAGCCTGGAGCAATGAAGTTTTATGCTCAGGAGAATCACATTACAGAGTATTAAACCAAGTGCAAATACACAAATCTGTGGGACTGAAATGAATGCATCCATGAGGACTAAGGCAGCTGGCAGATGTCGTTGTGAGGCCACTCTTGATTATCTTTGGAAAATTGTGGTGACTGGGGAGGTTTCAGAGGACTGGAAAACCAAAGGTCACCGATACCTTCAATAAGGGCAAGCAGGAGGGTCTAGGGAACTACAGGACAGTCTGCCACACCTTAATTGCAGCGATAGTGATGGAGCAAATCCCACTGGAACCATTTCCAAACACGTTACTGTGTTTTAGGCATTTTCCAGTCCTTTGTAGAAAAATGCGAAACATATTTTTATTTTTAGTATGATACACAGAGGTTACATATCTACAATGCTGAGGCTCTGTTCGGTTCAGTGATCTTGCTAGTCAAATGTCACCTATCTTCTTCTGTCTCAGCAACAAGCTGAGACAGAAATTTTGAGCATCCCACAAATGCTGGTGAAGCTCCGCATAGTCAGACAGTATCTTCCAAACAGCGCACTCCTACTTTCTAGAAGGGGTCAGATTCCAAAAAAAAAAAAACAAACCTGCTTACTCTGAACTCCCCCATTTCTGCATGGCCATCCTCATGCTGCAGTTGGGCATAATAAAGTGGAACCATCTGAGACTAGCAGATATATATGAGAGAGAGTGAGGATGAGATTATCTGGGTGCAGACTGATTGCAGTTGCAAAAGCAATAAATTCATTTTTAAGGGAACAATTTTCAGGAAGTTTAATTTGTAGAGTGAGAAAATTAATTGAGAGCATAGGCAATTTTCATCTTTCCATCCAGCAAGGAGAGAAAACTAAAGGGAAATAGTGAATATAATCAGAATGACAGGAAAAAGAAACAGTCACTTATAATTGTTCTTGGTGACAGCATAATTTTTTCCAGAATACAGAGGTGTCTGAAAATTACTTTCAATAGCTCTGAAAATATATGAATGATATCCAGTCAACTATTTATTATGACCAAAACACTTACACAATAAGTCAGACACTTGGATGGATCAAATCCATATTCCCAAATTTAAAATATTTTTTAAATCAATAATGGACATACAGATGAGACACATACTCTCACACAAATTCTGTGTCTATGCAAACAAAAAAAAATAACCTTTGTAATTCAAGAGGAAGAATTGTACAGCTTTATTAAGCAAAGCATGGCTGTGAATCTGTATTGAGGCTGGGGGAGAAAAACTGTCTTGAAAAAAATTAAGATATTTCAACATTTGCATTTTTTCTGAATTAGCATAAAATTAAAATATCTCTTTTTTTCATAGAACAAAATGACTCTTTGTAACAAGCTTGTTTTCACATTCACCATGGTCATGGCTGAGACTGCCTGGTTCCTGATTCTGGGGATGGTTCTGCATGAGCTATGGGTTTGGGAGAATTTAGTGCTGTTCAGAAGACTGCTAATTAGCAACTGGTCTAAAGGAGCCGTTTGCCAAAGTAAGCAGAGTGCAAGAAAACTATAGCCCTGTTCAACATCTTTCCTTTTCTAGGAATGGTGGGATACTACTGTATTTGTAATTATAATGAACCGTCTTGTACTGAAAGGATCCTTAGCTGGCAAATGCGTCTCATTTTTAAATCCTTGATACTGGTTGAGCTGTGAAAAGTAGGTGAAGCAGATCTGATAATCTGACCAGCATGACTCCTTTACAAAGTAACATTGTCAATGAACACTTGATTTCCTGTATCCTCAAGGAAAATTGCTTTGGAAGAAAAGACTGCTCATGAGTGGCTCTTGATAGCCTCTTTTCAAATGCTTATCTTCCTGGATCAGCAGGCAAGTCTTGTTTATAAGGAGGGCTCCACTCCACCTCCTTGTTTGGGATACCAAGGGTAATTCACACACATCTGTATCTTGGTTTTCATCATGTTCTGCTCTGCTGTAAATACCAGTTTTATTGACAGCTATCAGCCTCTCTGACACTCCTCTGTTGGCTGAAGATGTGAAATTCCCCAGCTCCACTTTTTGTCAGAACATCTCCCAGAGATATAATGAGCAGCAGCAGGGATTGGAAAAAACACTTGATAAGTGCTCAAAACCCAGCTTTGTTCATTCTTTGTGGCAATCTGCAATAAGGTTTGCTGCCTAATAGTGCTCACACTACAAAACAGTGCTTCCTGTATGATTAGCCTTTCCCACTATTAAAATATTGCATTCTTTATGTTTGACCTGATTGTAAGAAGAACTTTCACATCAGGCTGCTATTGCAATTGTTTTACATGAAAAACACTGCAACTGTGTTGTAGGCACTCCAGAATCTCTAAAAACAATACAAAATAAATAAGCTGTCACTGTCAAGGACAGAAAACAAGTGCCGTCATGGAAAAGATGCCATTACTTCACATTTGGGGTATTTGCATAATCTTAGCTGCATAGCATAATTATTCTGAAAATTGCAATGCTTTTATTTTTAAAATATAATGTCTTCAATCGCTAAAAATAGCTGTCTGTCTAAGGTTCTGTGCTTCTGCCCTATAGAATTAGCCTTGCAGAAAAATGCCTCAAGGCAAAAAGAGGCAAGTCTGAACTTGACCCACATCCAGAGATTTTTCTGAACATGAACCCCATGGGCTGTTGAGTTGGTAATGATTAGAATGGCAGAAAGTTTTTTTCTTATTCTGTTCTTCCTCGTGGCAATGCAAAGCAACAAGAAGAATGAATGCAGAAACTATGTTAGTGCGTTCATATCCCAAATTCAAAAGCACTAAAAAAGTAGAAAGTGGAGAAATAATATTCTGGCTGCAGAAATAATAGCAGGTTGTGTTAAAAAGGGGTAGGTATGTATCTGTAAGTCCAGGTGGGTTTTAGAAAATAAGAAAGATCAGCCTATTGCCTTGCAGTTTCCATGATGTTATCAAGAGCTTCATGATTTTGAGGGTTTTCTTGACTTTATCACCTCTCTTGAAAAAATTGGCCTTTGTTCAAAATTGTTTGTTTGTTCTCTTAATTTTAACAGGACATTTCTCATTATTAACATATCTGTCACAGCCATACGTCTTTGAAATTAAAAGTGAATTCATTCCTAACGTTATACAATCTGCACTTCATTACGTCTTTTAAGCAATGGTGAACTGCTGTTTTGTTCACTGTCCCCTTAATTATCTTTAGGACATATGTAGCGTTCTAATTAAAAAAAAAATTAAATACATTTAAACTTTTGTTTAAGTGTCTGTGAAGTCAATACCATTTACATTTTACAAATAAATGCACTAGAATTAAAGTGGAGATAAACTAGGGACATAAGTGAAGTTTTTAGGTTTTGCTATGGCCCTTGCACCTTGAGGTAGAACAGAGTATCGGGAGGTAATTTTTGTATTTAAAAATCTTGTCAATCGCAGTTCTATAGACTGGGCTCAGATGTATGTGTGGAAACACACCCACTGCTGGCAGAAAGCAGCCGTGGGTCGCCCATGCTACCACCATCTGTGGCGTATGCGCTACTTGGCAGAGGGATTTCTCTGTATTTCCTAGGAGGCAGGCCCCATCCATCCCTTTGCTGTTGCCATGGCCACATTCTCTTTCTTAGCATCCTCGAGTGGAGAAGAATGCAATGGTGTGGCCTCCCCAGGAGATTGCCTATGTGCTTTTGCCTTCCTTGTGTTCAGCCTCAGCATGGCAGAATGATGGGTTTTGGTGATGCACCTGGGAAAATGTAGCAAGATGGGGAAACCTTAACCACAGAAGTGGGCAAACCAGAACCAGGTCTTCAGCTGCAGGCAGGTTGTGCTCCTCATTTCAGCACTGAATTTAGAAGTCTTCTTAAATAAATAAATAAATAAATAAATAAATCTGTATATATATTTATAAAGATGTACTCTCTCTAAATACATAGTTATTATGTAACACATTATACCTAGAGGATAGGTTCTAGTTTCCCTAGAGTATCAAATCTGGTGTTGAATTTTGAGAAAAAAGAGTAGCACCTGTGATCTGGTTCAGGGATTATCTCTTCATATACTCACCACTTTAGCTTATTTCACAGACTTCCCATAACATCAGTCAATATTCCTGTTTTTGTAAGAATAGCTTTGATTTCTCAGTAAACAAATCTCTTTTTGCTAGCTTGCTTTGGTGATGACATTTTACATTACAAGCAGCTGCTCTGTAAAGATTGAAATGGGGACTGTGTGTTAATACCACAATGAAGAAACACCAGGCTGCAAAGTGCCCTTTTTTTGTCCAGGTGCCAGCACTATGAAGAATCAATATGAAATGAATAATCAGTTAGGATGAGAGAGAAAACAAATATAACTCTGTCCCCACTGCTTCTTTCTCAATGTTAAAAACCTTGTTGTTAAACAGGCAGAGGGGAAAAGATGATGAAATGCTATGAGATATGAAAAAATTAAGCCCTCAGAATTTAGGACTTTGTCTTCCTCTAAAATGGCAAAGAAGACTAAGGTCATTTAAAGTTAGTGAAACAGGAGCCATTCTGCTGTGTCCTTCAATTAAAGCAGGGTGTGCATAATGATGATTTTCTCTGCTGCATCCTTTTCAGACTTTGACCCAGTAATGACAACCCAGTTTAGTGTGATGACTTTGATAAACATTGTTATCTCAGGTATGCAGAGGTGGCGAGGCAAAAAAAGTCTTATAAATGCCTGCCACCATAATAAAGTGACAATATATTTGATTGTTAAGGAATGAGATCTTTATTTCAGAGAAACTGTGGAAACAATTTAAGCAGTCATGGGTAGAGATAGAAAAGATGTAAAGGCAGAGGAGCTCCAGCCAATGAGTAAAATCCGTTTCAAAGGACAGATTACATGATCCTTTAACTGGGATTTTAGTGGTGCACAGGACTTCTGCTGTATTATTCTTTACAGTAGACAGGCATCCAGCTAATTCAGACACACATCCCACTTGCGTGTACTGCAGGATATGGAGTTGAGTAAGCAGGGAATAATCCTTCCAGATGCAGAACAATAATTCAGAAATAACAGCCTAAAGTAAACGGAAGAATTGAGTGTGAGGCTTTCGCACCATCTCCTAGGCTGAGCACCTGTTCAGCAGCTGAGGTGGATATTTAGCTTCAGAAGCAAATCTTAGTATTTTTGCATAAGCACAAGCCCCTTTCTCCCACGAGAAGGGATTTTCCAAACTTCTATGCTCCAGTGTGGAGAGCCACCTGGTGGGCGGCTGGCAGCAGTGCCTTGCTGGGCTCACCTACAAAGCCCACAATACTCTTTGCCATATTCCTGTGGTTATTATTCTTAGGATTTCTGTTTGCGAAATCTTCATAGCCTCCTAAGTCTTTTTTTTTGTGTTTATGCAATTTCAGTTATTCTTTGCCAAACAGGATTTGCCAAGAAGGCTTATTGTTAGTGAGCCGTTTCACAGCTGGACAAAATGGTTTAGCAAAAAAAAAAAAAAGTTAATTACTTCGAAGTACAAATTCACATTATCTTACGGATGTAAACCAAATTCACCGAATAATTTCTTGTGGGGAAAAAAAAGGTGCCTCAGTCAGACGCATTCTTGAGCTAGACAAGGGGAGTCAGTTTGTCTGCCTGCTGTCTCAGGGCTTAGAGCACTGTGGAAGGCTGGAAGGGACTTGATTCAGTTTTATTAAAATCCATCCTCTGTAAGACTGAAGGCTGGATGCGGGCTGAGGAGGAGGTGCTGATAATCAGATCATAAGATGTTCTAAACAAGGGCTTCCTCACTCTTCCCCTTTGAGATTGTTCCATTATTTATTAAATACTGACATAATTACACATCCCAAAATAAGAAAAAAAAAAAAAAAAGAGAGAGAGCTGTGTGAGACTGATTCTCCAGCTGTGTGCTGGGACTTTTGGTGGATAGACAGTATATCAATGCACTGGGATGCACTACAGGGGTAGCAGGGGTCGGACCAGACGACCTTTAAAGGTCCCCCTCCAACCCAAACCAATCTGTGATTGTCTGATTCGACACACACCAGTGTTCAGACAAGTTACTATCGAGTAACACAGAGGAAGTTCTTCAGCAGGTGAAATGCAAAGCAAACTGCCCACTGTGGCACCAGGGTATGGCACTTTACAGGGAGGTAGGAACTGAGAATTCAGATCCCCTCAAAAAGAGGACGCATCTGAATTCGGGGTTCCTAAACTGTAAATCCCTGAAAGGATGAATGAACCTACCCTTTCTTTTTGGTTTGGCAAGTCCAGGCTTTCTTTAGCATTGTTCTTTTAACAAGTTCTGAAATAATATTTTATCTAAGAGAAAAAGATTCTTTATTTTTTCACAGTAGAAGAAAATGGGGGAAAATTCTATATGACCCACATCAAATGTGGGTGTTTGATTCAAATCAACAATTTGATTCAGCTAAAAAATGTCTCACAGCCTGAATTCCAAATGCTGGATGTTTGCTTAGGTACTCGTATTCCCACTGACATTTCAAAAAAACATTCAAAAAGTGTATTTTTGAATACATCAGAGTTTAAAGAGAGTGTTGGAAATCCAGGCAGTGAATTTTCTAATTTCCAAGTATTTCAGGAAAACAAAAGCTTCTTTCAGAATGTTGAGCATCCTTTAGCCTGAGAAATATCTGGGGCATTTTATTTCACTGTGGGAAACAATAGAAAGTACAATTATTCTGTTTTCGGTTGTTTTAAATTGTCATCTTTATGTAATTAATTAAATATGCAACAAAGAACTGTTATGAGAGGGTTGAGTGTGCTAGTCAGTGTAGCTCTTATCTTGGAAGAGAGGTTGGAAAACCAGTTATCTATATCCTTCTTCAGGGCATTCCATTCTTGCAGGGTTGGGGTGAGCTGTGTACCACAGCCTGCCCCCATCTCACCTGATCCCCTTCTTACAGCTCAGTCGCATTAAATTCAGTGTCGGTCTACTTAACATCCCCCACAGTTACTTTCCTGCAGCATCAGGTGGACCCCCTATCCTCAGATCAATCACACTGCACTGGTCTGGCTGCTCTGACATTGCTGCTCAGTCACCGTAAAGGTCTGATGAACATTTTCTGTCTGCAGCTGTTTCTGTGCTGGTCTCGGGAGCAGGTGTGGGCTGAGTGAGTGCCCTGGCAGGGAATGCACAGCCTCAGAGGCACAGGCAAAGCACACAGCCTGTAGGACAAAAGTCAGTCCAGGCTTTTCAAATCTCTCTGTTTTTAAAATATTGATCCTTTAACAGATTTTTTTGTTTATTTTCATTTTTTTGGTCCCATTTTTCTTTCCTTAATTAAAAAAACTCACTCTTTTATTAGTATACTTTATGTCAGAGGCATTTCTAATTTGAATGTCAGAGTAACAGAGTGGCTGTAGCTCCTCTGCTTAGTACATGAGCTGCTGTTTTTTCTAGAAGGTCTTTCAACAACACATCTCATTATCTCAGAAAAAAAAAAAAAGATGGTGCATTCACAATGCCCTTATACCAGGCTTCTAATTATTATATAAACTTGTTGCTAACTATTTTCACTGTAAAGACAATGGAACAAAAATTTGTGTCTGCCAGCAAACACAAAGTCAAACAACAGCTTTTAAAACCTTTGTCTAGTATAATGTACAAACCATGGCATATGCTTCAGTAAAAACCTTACTTCTTTCTACTTTTCACCTGGTTTGTTGCATGCGGAAGCATTTTATTGCAGCTCTGTTTTACAGAATCAGCTACTTGCCGTGAGCATTCAAGTAGAATTGCTGATTTTACAAACATACACATCCACCTGTCAAAACCATAATTCACATTAAATGGAGATTGTAAAATTAACGTTCTTTCATGAATTAGGTCGCATGTGAGCTTACGTCTGATGAAGCAAGAAACTAGGACAGAGCCAGTTTGTGGTCCTAACATTACTGCTGTTAATGTCTAAATTAATGTGATTAAAATTTCAATTGTTCATGTGGGCCATTCACTAAAGACTTGAACTCAATGATCCTTGTGGGTCCCTTCTAACTCAGAATATTCTGTGATTCTGTCCTGTCACTCCATGTCCTTGTCAAACTTTTTGAAAATAATTCAAATTATATTTGAAAATTTCTATTTCAGTTTATCACTGATGATTCAAAAAAATTGCAATTTTATTTGGACTACCATTTCCTTGAGTTCCTGTACTATTCCAGGAGTCACAGCAAAGCATTATCACATTCTAAATCTCTGTGAGCTCATTACTGACCAAGTTCAGGATAGGGCCACCAACACGATAGGAGCTGGAGCACTTCACCTGAGGGGAGAGGTTGAGGGAATGGGTCTTGTTCAGCCTTGAAAAGAAGAAGCTTCAGGTTGGCTTAACATCAGCCTTCCAACACCCATGAGGACATCTCTGAGAAGGTGAGATGAGCTTCCTCTCAGATGTGCATGGGGCAGGATGAGAAACAATGGGCACAAACAAAAAAGATAGGCTTGGCCTAGACACAACGAGAATCTTTTTTTGCAGGGAGCACAATCCTGTGTTAAACCAGATTGCCCAGAGAGGTTGTGCAGTCTCTGTCCATTGTGAGGCTGGACTGGACGAGTAACTGGGTCTGACTCCATAGCTGACCCTGCTTTGAGCAGGGGCTTAAACTACAGACAGGTCCCTGAGGTGTCAGAATTTTGCTGTGAGCCTATAATACATTGTTTCAAAGGAAAATTGTCTATTAGTATGTCAGAAACATACTTAAACGCAATACTGACACAGTAGGAGTTACATGAGGAAACCTCTAAGGTTTAGCCATCTCAAGAGACCTCCAACAATGTCATGCTAAACTGGATTTGTTCTGATAAAGGAGCTTTGCTGTGATTACACATAATGATCTCTAAAGCCACAGGAGAATAGTATTTTCTCTCCTTGTCATAGGCATGGAAATGTCTACAGCAAAGTTGTCATTGGGAAGGAAAAATTAAAGAAGTTCTGACAGGAGGAACTCATGAAGTGTATCACCCTCATGTAACAGTAGTTATGCACTAGAAGGGGTTGCTTCCACTTCTGCCATTCTTTTTAAAGAGTTTAGCTTAGAGAATCTAAGTCTCTAAGGCTCTGTAGTCTTTTATGTAGTTATTTGAATTTTATTTAGATGTAAGATTCATGTTAAGTGGAATTGTTTCTGCTTAGTCTGAAAGGGCTCTTCAAAATAATTTGCTGTGGCTGTCATAGCTTTCTCTTCTTCCCCAGCCAGCAGGGCAAAATCCTACATGAGATATGTTTGCAGATTTCATGTACTGTTGAGTTGCATATTTAAAATAGAGATTATTTGTGGTGACTGCAAAACAAGCTCTAAACATAACTTCTCTTTTCTGTATGTTTTAACTGCACAGTATAGGGAAGTTCATTTCAGTGCTCCTTGAAGGTTGTTTCTTTGTCTTGATGTTGGGTTTTTTTTAATAAACAGAGACTTGCTTTAAGGTAGTAAATCTATGCTTTTGCCAGAGATGAATATAGCCTTGGATTTAATTCATTAATTTAGCACCTATGAACAAAAACAATTAAAATCCAAACTGAAATATTCAAAGAAATCTAACACTACCACAGACTCCAGCAAATTATCAAATGATACATTTCTGCAAAGCTGACTGGTTTTTTCAGGCATATAAGAAATAATTGGCTGACAACCTGGGTATATGAGTCTTTTCAGGAATAATTGCTTCAAAAATGAAAAGAACAGCCACAAAGTGTGAGTCACTACATCCAGTTGTGGAAAACAGAAACTAAATATATTCGACATGCTCCAATATATGAAGAAAGTAGAAACTTTCAAGCACTTTTGTAGGACAAACCTCCCACTTTCAAGTATGACACGTAAAGAGAAATGTAACCCTAATAAATAAAATGTGTAGTAGTCAATGAGGAGCCCTTTGGAGTTTCACTTTTCAAGCACAGCAGAAGCCGAAATAGGCTGCTTTCAAATACCCTTTAGGTGTTTGGAAAGAATACGAGATTACCATTCCTTTCAGACATCACAAAAACAGCAAAACATTTCTGCCCTTTATATTTTCTTTAAAGCTTTAAAGTTTCTTAAAGCTTTAAAGAGTATACTGAAATATTCTGTTGTCAGAAATACCAGAGTAAAAGTATGAAGAGCAGCAAAATTTGAAAGTATGCAGGTTTGAGCAGACATTTTCCAGAGGTTTTATTACACGTTCTATCTCTCTTATCATAAGGTACTAAATCAAAAGTATATCACAATAACAGAGCTTATACGGACTACATAAACCAGTGATCCAGGTAATCATTACTCTATTACAAAAAATGCATTGTGGTATTATTACCTTACATTTTAATAGTGAAGATCAGAGGATGGTGGTTTCGTTCTGCTATTTTAGTTAAAAAAGCAGATAGCAGATCACAAAAGGCTGGCTTCATAGATCTGTTGGTTATAAATAAATAAATAAATAAATAAATAAAATAAATTTGATCTAACAATGAAATGCCTCAAAATCCGTATGAAGATCATAGTTACTTAACAAGTTTAAAAGTTGCCATGAATGTTTACATAGCAAGACTTAGAGCTGTCCCTAACTTCAGTTATATTTAAATTGTTGTGAGACAACTTAAAAGGAGCGAGGAAAGAGAAGAGCAAAGAGAAGCATAATATAAGAGTTTCCATTTTGAAGATCAATTTTATAGCTGATAAGAATGGTAGATGTCGGTGGCACATGGTGATGAAAGTAGAAAATATAAGGAGGCAAGATCAGAGAGATGAAAGAGAAATTTCAGATAGTAGGAGGACAACAAAAATCATAAAGGAGTTTAGTTCAGATACTTTCTAAAAACTCCGAAAATACATAGGAGCTAATATGATAGCAGTATATAAAATAATTAATGGTGGAAAAGGCCAAACAGTGTATTTGCTCTTTCTAATGTGACATCAGCAAACTGTCAGCCGAAGTCTTATCAATGCATTTTTAATAGATAAAAGGGTATACTTTGTAGACTAAGCATAAATAACCTGTTGAAATAACTTGTGCAAGAACTGAAGAAGAAAAAAACTGCAACCTTGATACAAGTGACAAAGATTTTACCACTCCTTCAGAGAAAATTCCAGTAGCTTGGGAGAAAGATTTTATTTTCTTTTTCCTGGAAATATGGTTAGCTAGCAAGTTTGGACATTTTGCAAAGCACCTCTGGAACTAAGGTTCCAGCTAACTCTGCTATTGGTCTTAACTACAGTGGCAGTTCCTTTGTCTTTGCTGTGGTGCAGTGCAGATATATTAGTTACCCTAAAAAAATGAAAAAAAGTTGAGACAAATTATGGGTTTAAGTGTAAATTCACACCTGTCTGTGAAATAAAAGTTGTACTTCTATATAGCAACAGCAATAATGAAGACCTGACTTTTTCTGTAATGTTCTATTTAAAACCCACTTGAATTAAATGAATTTTTCTTTACTAGCAGTAATAAATCAATTCTTTACGTGAAATAAGCAACTCTGCTACCACAACAGAAGTTTATGCTTCTTGTACGTTGTCATGACACTTCTGGGTAGGTCATTCCTTTTCCCACCCCACTTCTCAGAAGCACTTTAGATATCAAAGTGTAAGGATGAAGTTTCATTTCCCACCAAGTTCGTCCTTGATATTAATTCAATAATTGTCATTTATGTCATGGAGAAGTGTTTTGCAGAAAGGAACACATGAGATCTTATGATGCTCAGTAGAAAATGCAATTGAAGCTATTGATAACCAGGGTAGGAGATTGGCGTAGTGGTCTGCTAACTTACTCAGGATTCTAATTAAGTCCACTCCAGTGGAGTTCATTGCCATTACAACTTTGGATAATCCATTTAGTCTTTCACAGTTCTTCACCACTAAAATGGGAAAATCATTCTTTTCTTCAAGATATACTGGACATATTTGCTGTTGGGATTGGAGTGGGAAAATTTCAATAAAATGCCCTATTTTAGGGTATCACTTCTTCACTCTATAGGAGGGTCAAAAATACAATTTTTTATTATTTCATAATAAGATAAATAGTAACATTTCTTTGTGATAATACTTGTCATTCTTAAAAAAATCCTATGAAAAATACATGGTTTTTCTTCTCTCTTTTTTTTTGCCAGGGAACTGAATGGTGACACAGATAATTGAGCAGTTTCATATTCTACCAAATGCAGCTTACCTCTAATTAAGTGTTGTCCATGTATGAGAAGGATTAGAATATTAAGGACTTAAAGTCAGGATTAGCTGTGGAAGCTGTCTTCATCCTCAAGAAACAAATTCAAGGCGCTGTTGATTAAATGGATGATTTCCAATAGCCAATGTAGATAGTCCATGTACATCTTCCTGTCATCACCTTTTCTTAAAGTGACTGGTACATGCATGTATGACAGCACTACTCCCAGTCAGGAGAAATTAAACATCTACTGTGTGCAAGGAAGCATTGGAGACAATTTTATTTTAAAAGTGTGAAGAGCTCTGTTGATGGCAGTTCACGATGTTGATGACCTTGATGCCTCTTTGTTTTATTAACTTCTTGGTTATTTGAGTCATGCAGTGATTTTTCAAGAAATGTTTAATTTACCTCACCTTCTACCACATTTTGAACTTGTTTTGTTCCTTAAAGCCAGTGAAACTGCTGGCAGCATAGATTTCTGTGCGACATGGAATGAAGTGTTAGACCAAAAATAGAAAAGGATTAGAGACACTCAATGGCCAGTGATTTCTGTATTCCAGTACACCGCCTCAAAATTTCTCAACCTCCTTCCTAATCTTTATACCCATTTCTTTCACTGCTTCTAAGCTACACAGAGAACTGGGTCTATTTTCAAGTACTTGCACTAGTTAATAGAATTCCTGACCCCAAATTAGGCTTTGAGGTGCCTCATTTCAGCATCTTCTCTCTTCCAGCTGACAGCTGTACATCATGGGACACGAGGACGTGGCAGTTTCTCTCATGCCTCTCTTCCCAATTTGAGTATGAGGTTTTAAACTCCACTGTGCTTCAGCAAGTTAGGGTGCAAAAGTGGAAGATGCTCGTTCAAATTTGATGATGTGGAAAGAAGTTTGGAGTTCATCTGTATTCCATCCTGATAGACAACAGTTGGGGTGGGGGGAGGGAAGAACAAAAGGATGCCTCCCTGCTTTTCCCACAAGCTGTGTTTCACACAGGGGTAGGTACTGCCAAAGAAGATTTAGGAAATCAAGCCCCACATGTCAGTCAGTTGGGAAGGATTTTGTGGTAAGGCTCATCACAAGACAAGTTAGAGGTGAACAGATGTCCTGAGGTTCCATGCATGCATCTCACTGCCAAAATTGAGGTGCCTACTAGAAATGTTTGCAGAGGGAACGGAGATGTCGTGGGGATATGTTGCCTACAGAGCTGGCCTGGCACAGGTACTGGTGATAGCAAAATGATGGACATGTATCCCTGAAACTCAGCACTCCTGTCCTCTTTGTAAATACATCCTTGAGCACCTCTGATAGTTCTCTGCTTCGTATTTGTTCTGTTTTGTTGTCTTTGGCCTTAGTGAGAATGGTCTCATGAAGTGTCCTCCATCTAACACTTGGAAGAATTGCCTATTTATTCCTGTGTTTTCTTTCTTCTTCTAATGGCTATGTTCGAGATGGGTTGGAATTTTCACAATAGATATGAATAGGAGTTTCTTTGTATCCTTATTTATTCCCCTTCAAGGAAACTGGCTATAATTACTGTTTAAGGTTCAACTCTAGTTACGGTTATGACAAACTTCTGCTTCTCGATTTAGTACTCAGAACTGAGATGCAAACAAACATGAACTGAAATAATTAAATTGATTACTAACTTTGACTGTTTCCTTGTTAATCTGTGTAGCCTTTATATTTTCAGAATAATAATGTCCAAATTCATCTTAGCTGAAGTAATTTTTTGGTTGAGGTTCATTCCTTCCTCTCAGTACTCAGAAGTAGGTCTTGCTTGAGGCAGTCATTTAATTTGTAAAGAAATTTCTTCTCTAAACTTTGTCCCAGTGTGACTTTTGACCAGTTTATGTGCAGATAGCTGAAACAATACATTACTAACAGTTTATTAACTTCAGCTGCCATTTCTCTCCTTCAGTATTATATGTTCAATACTTTTTATGATTTAGAGGCCATAATTTTAACCTGCCAAGTATGTCTGTCAGATGGGGTGAATACACATGTAGTTTTGAAGTTAAACATAATAGCTTCTGTTTGGCTTGGGGAGCTCTGGATACAGCAGGAAATTATTACCAGGTTTCTGCAGCTTTACTGTTCCAGCCTTCTCTCAGACATCTATTTCTCTTTCCCACTCACCGCAAGTAGAAGATTGCTTGTCGCTCAGCCTCCCGTGGGCTGAGCTGCCCTGGGCTGGATGGGTGATGTGGAAACCTCTCTGGTGCCTCCTAGGTTTTCTCATCCTCCTGAAAACCTGGCTGCTTCATTATTACCTCTGCCACCAGAAAGAAAGGAAACCATAAATAAGGAAAGTGTCTGCAAATTCCAGGGATGCACAGAATTAAACTAATTAGCTACATGGAAAATGTTCAGAACTAAGGAGGGGAACTCCTTGGAACAGAAGGTGGATGGTTGCAAGGGAAGCAGAAGAAAAGGAGCTGGGGATGGCAGATGGTGGTTGTGTGTTGACGGTATTTGTTGCATGGCGGTGCATTGTTCAGGGAAAGCCAGCAACAGCTAAAGCACTGCAGGAGGTATGTGGGAATGCAGGGTCAGGACCCCAAAATTACTCAAATTCTTAATTGCCTAGATGTCTCATAGGCACCTAGGTGCAAATGCACCCAACCTCAATGTAGCTGCCACTTCTCCTTTCAGGCTTCTGAAATCCTAGCTCTTAACTTTTCAGATGCCCAAGTGCAGTGTTGAGGGTAGAACTGCCTAAACTTTGCTTTTGAGCTGCTGGGCCCTTCCAGCTCTGCCAGGGTTCACGGGCTAAGCACTCCTTCATCTGATATTCTGCTTGCAGTCTTGTGTGTATTAGAGGACTCTAAACAGATATCAGACCCATCGTAGTCTCTTTACTCTAGTGACCTGTGGAAATACAGGGTGCACATTTACAAATTTTTTCTACTGGCTTTAATCACATTTCTTGGAGAAGTACCTTGGTCTTTCTGTTTGCATGATCAGGAGCTGAGAATAACACATGGCTTTAATGAAGTTCTCTGTTTTTACATATCCCTGCCTGACATTCTTCCTCACTACCCTGTTTTTAGGAAAAAATAAACAGCAGATCTTTATGTTGTAAGATTTAATATCCTAGGTTCTTGTTGAGATCATTACACATAGTCTGCCCTCCCAAGGACATTGTGACTTACAACAGATGGAAACCAGTGGAAATGGCTTCAATTTTGAATCTGTTATTGAAATTTCCACCAACAAACTGAGTATCATTTCAGTGCTACAGGTGCACATTCACTGTACATCTAACAGCAGTTTCATTGTAATGCTAGGTTTTATTTTTGAAGATTAATTTTTTAATTGGAGATCAAATCGTCATTGCCTGACTGAAAGCAGCTCTCATTTATGTAATAAATTTATGTCTAGCACCCCCACTCAAGCCATGGGAGTTGTACTAGGGCCACTGAGAATGCTATCATCTTTAGAACAGTATAAACTTATTAGGGTAATTGTTTGATCTTATAAGTGAATCCAGCAAGCTAAAATCACCCTTCATCTAAAGCAGATAAATGCATTAGGATTAAATTAATTGTTTTATTTGATGGTTATGTCCTGGAGCCTGCCAGGATCCTGAGAGTATCTCTCTCTTTACTCCCTCTCTTGCTTCCTAGCATGAAAGTGATGGAACTGGAAGATATGTGCAAGGTGCAAGTTCAAGTGTGTCCCCACTTACTTTTCGGTTATTTGTTGCTGTTTACATAGCAGCTCAGGATTGTGTGGCACATCAGGCAGGTAAAACATCATTCCCTGACAACTTGGGAAGCCTGATTGTTCACCACTTGGCTTAGGCATTCCTGCTTGCACAAAATGCAGGGGATGTGTCCGTAACCTGATGGCAAGTTTGAATGCTTCATTCGCCTACCCTCCATTAGATTTTTGCTTTATGCTGACTGCTCAGGGAGGCATACCAGTGTAAGAGATGTGTGCTGTACCAGCTGTGGTCCTGGAACAGGAATCAGATGTGATAAAAGTTTGCTATTGTGACAGCAAAGGGGCAGGAAGAATAGCCTGCAGTTGTGGAATCCTTTTCAGAAGTGACATTTAGAAAGGCAAAATGCAGATGGAAAACAAGTCAAAATTGGCGAGGAAGATCTTTCCCATACCTCCCCTGTTTTCCTTTATTTGTATGAGTATTTCCTCTTTTATCTGTGTTGTTTTTTTATTCCTACTTGAATCTCAGATGTTTTTAAAAGCGGGTTAAGATCACCCAAATAGAAATATGGGTCATCAATCCATTGCTGCTACGTGCATCATACAACACCTCAAGTCCCTCTAATTTTGTTCCAGACTTCAGCATGCAGATAGTAATATATACGTTTGATTTATCTATCATCATGTCATTATGAACGTTGGTTGAATGTCAGGCCTCTGGAAAGCATGTTCATCCTTTAGAGTCTCCTGACAGGAGAGCACTGGTGTAAAAGACTCGGGGAGAGAGAGAGAAAGAGAGAGAAAGAGGAGGAGAGGCACCTTTGATCTATTCCTTCGAAGCTGGACTTTATAAAACACCTGCATCTATCAATCAAAAACACTGATTCTGAGCCATCAGGCTTCATTAGCTCCATTTGGTGCAGGACTAAATGTTTAAACACAGAGCGAGATGAAAGAAGTCATAAAAGTTGATCTGTTTGTTAAAACTTTTGCTTCTGGTAGATGATGGGGTAATTTTCATTGAAAATTAAATTGTAGAAAGTCATATATGAATGTGGCTAAATACAGCCTGGGAAATTGTTCTGAAAATAATATATTCCTTGTCTTGGGATAAAAGTAAAACATCCTGAAATGTAGGAGTTGCTATGGAAATGCTTAAATTAAATGTAAAGCATGCATAAATTTTCAATATACCCATCAGTTTGGGAATTGGGGACATATGTTAGGGGTAAAGACATATACATGAAGACTAAGCAGAAGGTAAAACATGGGATTTTTTTTTTTTTTTTTTTCTGTGGATCTGTGTTTGGAATATTCCACTGGCATATCTATAATTCATTTTGAGTGCAGACCAAAATCCATGCTTGAATATCAAAGTATTCCTGTGCAAACTTCAGGACAAGCCAGAAACGTGGGCCTGAGGTAATTGTGCCACCAGTGCCCTGTCTTCTCTTGCAGCACTACAGCTTGGCCAGCTTTGGGCAAACAAGCTGAATAACCTGTGCTTTCTTTTCTTTTCTGTGGAGGGTGCTGGGTAGCACAGCAGTCGATCATACCATGTGTTTGACCCTAGCTGGCCCTGTGTGGCCAGAGAGGACAAGATGACTTCCAGATGTGCCTTCTGACCTCAGCTATTCCATGGTTTCCTGAAGCTGGAATTGTGTGAATAGCCTGATATCTTGTCCTTCGAACAGTCTGTCCACTGAGCTACAGATGTTCTTCAGAAGATTGAGTTATAAAGTGAAAAAGACAGAAAAGCACACTGGGTAAATTCCAGCCCTTTACCCGCATTCTCCATGCACTGTGAATTTGACACAAACTGAGAATTTGAAAGCATACAGGTTGCATTGTACTCCAAAAATTGCCACTTAACTAACAAGACATTCTTTTGGCCATAAGAAGAAATGCCTGGGAGTAAAGAAATGCTTAGCTTTTTGCTAAGAGCTCAGACTGCTGGCTCTGTGAGCTCTGTGTATGAAGCAGAGGACAGCACACTGTGGCTTCTCTGCTGATCACCTTCAGGAAGTCCTGGACTTGCTGCACATGCTCAGGAGTACCCGCACTTGCCGTAGGACTCCAAGGGACCGGTTGGATGCAATGCCTGTAAGGCACTACCAAGAGTGGCTGGTGTTCTCTACTACGGTACATGGGAGCCGCCCTCACCAGTCAGCCTTACCATACTCGGTAGTTTGCTATCACTGTTTGACACAGGCTAAAAAACACAGGTCTAGAGTGAGGGTATAGCTAAAAAAACCCTCCAGGTTTCTGTCTGCGGTGATGCTGACACAGGGAATGTCTAATCAGCCTGAAGACTGCAATTTGCAGAAACATTCTGAATCTCTCTTTATGCTTGAAAGGCAGCTTCTGTAAGGTGGTTCAGTTTTCTGTTTTGATCTTCTTGTGAAATTGTAGTTCAGCATTCTAATTCAAATTAAAAGAGAAACTCTGAATCTTCGAATTGAAGCTTCTTAAAAGTCAATTTCCTCTTTAAAGAAAAAAGATAGTATCAGATGTCATATGAAACTATACGCATACAAACACACATGCATTTTTAATAATCAAGTTATTCAGTTTAATCTAAGTCTTGACTTACGAAAAGGCTTCCCTCCTCAAGGAACTTCGTGTCTGTCTGTCTGTCCGTCTGTCTGCATCAGCATTTTGATTTGGGAACGTGCACTTCAGATTCAGTTTCACTTTTTCAGTGGAACTACATCAGAAGTGCTCCAAAAGTGTGCCTAATGTGCTCCATCCACTGGTGGGTAACAAGGCCACAGGGCTTTGTTTGAATAGGTGTGCCCAGCCCAGGCAGTGCTGCAGGTGGTGACTCATAGCTGCAGTTGTAGGAATCCTGTTAGGTTTGAAAAATGTGAAAAATCACAGGCTTAATCTTGACTGCACTGAAATGAAAAGTAAGATTCCCATTCACTTTAGGGAAGGCATGCTATAACTAGAGTAGGTGCACTTCCCACCCCAGCAGCTAGCTGACAAGAATGAACAACTACAGCAATCAATTTTTAGATATGGCTGCTGGATCCAAAACAATAATATCCTCTGAATTGCACTTATCTGCAGAGCTAGAAAAATACACCCTTTTCACCCTTTAGCAAAGACACATTAACCCTGCTGGACAGCCACTTTAATGGATAGCTTTAATAACACCATATCTTGTTTGTTTGCCATTGTCCATGCACACCATGCACACAAAAGAAATTCCTCTGCTAACACGGCCTGCACCTGCCTGTCTTTTACAGCCATTTTAAACACTACTTTGTACAGATGTGAGTGTTCATCATTCATTAAAAATAGCATGATGATGGTATTAAAAAAAAAAAAGTATATTCAGTCGTGTCCTTCATCTGTGTATTTATCATTTCTCTTTTTTTTTTTTCATTTAGATAATGCTGGAAAGCTAAGGGTTGAAGATAGCCATTCACATGTGCAGATAAGCCTAGGAGGCAAGGAGATGCCAGTAAAGATATTCTTATGTCCATATAGGGGGGTGTTTGATCAGGGAATTTCAGGTATATATTTATATTAATTGTCCACTAAGTAAAATATTCTGGGAAAAAAACTCAGAAGCAACAAATGGTACCTGGGGGATTTGATTTGAATCTGTAAGCAATATGCTTTGTCTTTGTAACCCGTGGCATAGGCAAATGATTTTAACCATGGAGTTAAAAGTTACTGGATTCCTTGGAGACTATTTTGGCAAACATAGAGCCTATTAAAGAGCGAACAAGAAGTCATACTTGTGAAAATATGTTGGGAATAGAAATTGAACTATAACATCTGCATTATGAGAATATACTGTTTAATTAAAAAGAACATATTTGCACAGCTAATACAGATTAGACAATATTGGAGGAAGTTTCTTATTGCTTGTCACAAGAGATGTTGGTCCTCAGGGTCTGATTTGATTCACACATGAGCAATGCATATCTCAGTGTTTAGATTCATGATCCTGTGAGTCAATCCAAATTGCATATTGTGACTATTATATTTGATACAATACGTGAAAGCAGTGTACTTAAAAATACTACATTGAAAACTGAAACCTTTTATTTAGTCATAATTAGCAGATATAGTAATCGAGATACCACAGACTTTTTGTCTTCAGGGGGAAAAGGGTATTTAAAGAACAGTAAGAAGTTAATATGCCTCCATAAAACCTTAAATGCATAGGGCCATATTGTGACAGTTTGCTCATGCAGTACTAAGGTACTATTTAACATGCAAATTGTGTAATGAGGACTCTTTCCTTTTAAAACACTAGATTCAGTTATTCAGGTACTTTTTGCTTAATCAATTATTCCATGAGTTGTCCAAATTACTACAGAAAAGAATTATTTGTGGAAGATGGTCCTATTTAACTGGGGAAGGCTGTCATGAACTGTCTGTACAGAATATATTAATGTAAGTTTTAGCTGTGATTAAAAGTCCTGGTAAAAACTGTAATATTCTGAAATTTAAGGTAGGAATTTGCTTGGATTTTTCCCTGAAAATAATAGTATGAGTACACTTTTGGTGCTTTCAAAATTTTTCATAGACAGTAAATTTTCTAATCCCTCAATTGCATGCAAACAAGCCATGCCACTTAGTCACTATCTGATATATATAAATCCCTGTGTTTTAACAGGTTAGCTAAATCATGGTCTACTCACATTTTTACACTTGTTCATCCCATTGAACATATCCTAGCACTGCTCAGTGTTGGATATACTTGTCTATTCATAAACAAATGTATGAAAAACTGCCATATGTCTTTCCTTGTCCCTTCATCCCTGGATGGTAATTTTGGATGGGTATTTTTCAAATTAAGACTTTCTTAAGTCAAATTTGAAAGGCTACGTTTGTATTTTGCCTCTGTAGGGGTTCCTGTTTCTATAATAATAATAATAATAATAATAATAATAATAATAATATAGTTTCTGATTCATATAGAGGTAGATTTCATAGCCTTCAACCACCTCCTAAGAAAGCAGTTTTCCATTTCCAATCGATAATTGCTATTGTTTAATTTGTTGTATTGAATGCCTGATGTATTCATAAAGTAATGTCAAGGTGATTGTGGGAACATCAGGCCTTGCTGCCGTGGAAATACACATTTACTTACACAAACACATTTCAAAAAGAAAAATCACTATTACGCAAGTTCATTAAGAGATACTTTTTTAATGAATATTGATCAGACTGCAGAAAGAATTCTTTGCTATTTTTGGTTTATATGTGTTGGTTTTTAAATGTGTTAACTTGGGGACCATGTATGGGGTTGATGGTGAGTCAGTTCTTACCCCAGTTGGTGGTGACAGAAGGAAATGTTGTTTAGGGAGAGCATGTGAACCTGTCCATTTTCTGCATTAGCCCTCTCTTCCCTTTCTTCTTAGTTTGGCAGGCAAAAGTGTTCACAACCATTTCCTTTCTTCCCTGCAGTCTTCTTGAGCCAAAATGGTCTGATGTTTCAGTCTTCTTGAGTTTTCTGTATTTCCTTCATTCCATCAGGTCTCAGGATTTCTCCCAAGGTTTATTTCTATCTGTGACGTATTTGTGAGATTCTTACTTAATTTTCTGAGTAATTTACCGAAAGTCCACTCTGCTGCATAGAAACTCAAGTGACCAAGAATTGTCATTGCTGACACTTTTTCAAGCCTCAAATGAGTTGTGAATACCGCCTCAAGCTTCAGTCTCTCAGTGGTAGGAAAGCTTAGTCCAGCAGAGGACTAAGACTTTTCACCTTACCGAGTTGGATCACTTGGCTCTTACCATAGGTGCTCCAGAGATCCTCAGTGTGGATTTACTTCAGGGAGAATCCACTCAGAGCTCTGTAGCAGAACACCCTGCAGTTTCCCTAGCTCCTCAAAGCACATCAACAAAACCGAGATTTCCTGGGGCCATACCACTGCTGCTTACCCAGCTGTTTCAGCTGGTCCTGCTCCAAGGAGGAGGCTCCAGCACTGCCACACGCAGCCCAGTGCAAAGTGCCAGAAGGTCCACACCTCCCGCCTCTCCTAAAGTCTTGTCACGCTGCAACCTTAAAGAGGAGATGGTGACAGCATAATAATTGCTCAGATAGCTCAGATGGAAGGGGTTTGTTCTGAAATGTGTGACAGGCTGGTTAGTGGCTGTAGGTAAATACTGCAAAGGAGGTGAATGCCAAGTCAGACAAACCAGGCTGACACCAGCCGTCACTGTTCAGAAATGTGCTTCTTTTCCTGCCCTCATGCTGCTAATGCCTGTCTCCCTGTGCTTATCTTGTCCTCTGCTGGTCTCAGTGAGCTGTGAAAAGCGGTATCAGGAACAAAGGCATCAACCCCTTACTGTTTCTCTTCAATGCCTTGATCTCAGAAATGAAAATTTGGGTGTAAATGTAAACTGTCAGGGGCTATGCTGAGAAAGAGTTTTTGATGGCTTTCATGTCAGCTCTGGAAGTGCTCTAGAAGAATTACATATGCTCACCTGTATGCAATAGACATCCCTAAAAAAATAACAGGAGGAATGATAAAATTGCTAACTACACTCTATTAAAAAAATGACGGATAGATTTAGAGGAAGCACTTTACCACGGAAATAACCACCTCGATGAATTCTTCAAGTCCAGTAAAGATTACAGGCTTTTCTTCCAATACTGGAACAATCCAATTTCCTGAAAAATGCTGACACCTGACACAGCATAGTATACCTGTACTGGGAAGATGCTTGTAGGTAAGATCGTCTCTATCTACCAGGACAACTTCAAGTTCACGTGACAAGAGGCAAAAATGTACAGTTATGGATATACACTGTATATTTAGCTATATACAAATATATATATCTATATATATGGGCTATTCTTCCTATGATTCTCTAGTTTGAAAAAATAAACATTTAGTCTTGTCCAGATCTTCTAATGCAAGACTTCACTGAAACATAACCTTAAAAATAAGCAAATGTGCTAATATTATCAATAATATGTGGGAATTGCAAGGCAGAGTAGGTTCAGAGCTATCTACTTGTGCTACATATATACATATATATATATATATATATACATCATATATACGCTTCAAAAGCAAACAAAAAAAACCCCAAAACCCTGTATGATTTAGAGTTTAACAACGTAAAAAAAATTCTATGGAAATACAAAACTGATTTTATGGTTGCTAGGTTTTGTTTTCCATTGGCTTGCTTTTTCAACTGAAAGTTCTTCTGTTGCATACCAGAGCAAAGGACCTGCAACATTTAAAGTGTGTGGTAGACTTGTGTTAGATGAAATCTGGTCTGACAGATGCTGAAAGAAAATAAATTATTTAAGAAAAATGTTGCATAAAAGTTTTACTGAACTGAGAGAATGAAAAAATTCCCATGACTACCTGCTTTGCTCTGAATAACGTCAATAGAAGTGGCAACACCAAAATAGCTATTTGTAGAAGAAAGATGTAATGGAAAAATCAAAAATCCCTGTAACTGCTATTCTTTTTGTGTTTTGGGGGCATGTAGCTTTCAAGGTAGCTTAGTGCAACTATCATGGCATCTCACTCATGTCTAATATTCCCATGAAATCAAGAAAAACACTTGGTGAATAAGATTTCAAGATAATCTTTTTCTTTTCTGTAGCTTTTAAACTATGTTCACATTTCTGTATTCATTTAGAATAGAGAAAAGAAAAACAGAGAGATTTTGTGGCATCTTTGGTTACGTGTGTACACTTTGGTCTAACTTGACCTTGGGCGTTACGGTGGTATTAATCCTGGGTATGTCTGTAGGGCAACTGTGACCAGCTGAGCATACTCCATTCTACTCTTCAGATTTCAGGAAATGTGCTGGTCCACTGGTCCAGTGAAGACCAATGAGGCATGTTAAAGAAAGATAAAACATGTCAACAGTGCAAAACACTACAATACGAGCTCAAGACGTAGCTTATCAAGGACTACATTAAGAGTTTATTGGGTCAAAATCTGTAAATACCAACACAGGAACAAAATTTTGTTATGCAGCCTTCCAATTCAGTAGACAAAACAGAGTAAGAACTAAAGGAACCTGACAATTCATTTTAGACATCAGAATCAGAATTAGGGCTATTTTTTCTGCAGTCAATACAATTGGCTCAGCGATAGCTATATAGGTTTATTGTCACAGGATGTTTTTTTTCTAAAAGAGATGTTTTATTTCAAACTGGAGTTAATGCAATGAAAATCTATATTATGTGTTTTACTGAAGATGAGACAGCTATCAAGACAGTCTCATATAACTGTAATGTCAATATAACTATGAAATATTAAGCCTCATTTCAGAGTCTTTCTTTAAAAGCAGGACAGACATTGATTTAAGATTCCAAGTGTAATTTTAGTTTGTTTAGGCCTACATTTTTCACTGCTAAAGCAGGACTCTTCTGAAGTTGAAGGCCTACTTTGTATACCTTTAATCACCTGCCCTCACCCTCAGTCTGTAAGCTTTGCTGGCATAATTATGTCAGTAAAAGTTGCAAAGATGTGTGGTTCATTCATCAGTGTCACTGCTCTAATATAGGATCAGTTATACTGGCAAGTGTGAATCTTGGGAAGTAATCTGTCAAGACCATGGATTTACAATCTTATTGCTGATGATATTCCTTAAGTTAAGTATTGAGATATTTTTCTCAGAAAACATTGAGTAGCCATAAGATTCATATACTTGTAATAAAAAAGGTCGTCTCTGTCAGTTTCCCCATGCAGAATTATTTTCGTAGGAAAGTGCTAAAATATTCTTGTTGACCTTCATTAACTAAAGAACATCTCTTTTGAATTCAACATGACCTTTCTTTTCAAAATGGAGTTAGGTTATATCAAAGAAGGTTATCAATTTTAAAAGGTCAAAATGAAATCAAATCTTTTGAAGTAATCAAAATATTTCTGTTGACCTGACCTTTATTGATTTATTAATCCACTCGTTTTTTGCATGAAAATTGTATGTTAAAATGTTTATATCTGAGACATCACTAGTGGCGCAAGGTGGGAGAAAAAAATAAAAATCTTCAAAATTTTTATGGAAGACAGATGTTTTCATGTACTTCTCTATATTGAGATGCACCTTACATTTGACTGTCAACAAGAAACTGGGAATTGATTGAAGGAAAAGCAGCTTTGTTGGGGAAGTTGAATTACCTAATTTTACAAGGACTTATGGAAAAGAAGTAGGTGTTTCTGCTTCAATTATCATGATGAAATTATGGATTATACTTATTAAGCTAGTATTAGCATTTAGAAATTAAAGATTTTGCTCAAAATTTTTGAAAACAGAGGAAAGACCTTCCCTACTACAGCAGTTCCCCAATTATGTCTTAGTGCAGTCGTGAAAATAGCAGCAAAAGCCTCCAATAGGTTGATAGACAATCATCTTACCACTTTGGGGAATATAAAAAAACAAGTGAGGAAATTAAAATTGTTCTTAATATTGAGAAATAATATATTTTTTTAATTTGCCACAACCCAGAAACTATTCATTTAGCAGTGCTTGCATAGGAGGGGCAGTGGTCTCTGCTGATATTTGCCTCTGAAAATGTCATACAACCCTACTTTATGCTTCTCTCTTGTCCCACAAATGATATATATGTTTTTAAATCCTCTTAGGGAATGGATTTTTCACTTTCTAAATTAAGTCAGTGTCCATTTGTTGTTTTTGTTGTCACTGCAATGCAAATAAGCATAGTGATAAATATTGTCAGAATCCATAAATCAAGGGAATTATAGCACTAAACAGAAAATGTAAGACAATTGTAGAGGTTAGATCGTTGTCCTCCTTGACCCAAATAGCTGGTTAGAATTAAGGACCTGATTTTTCTTATAGAAAGAAGCAACTGATGATAGATTCTATGAGTTGTTGGGTGCAAGTCTGGCTTATTTCTAGGAAAAGTGTTAAATCCAGTTTCTCTGAGTGCCACATAATGGGCAGTAAGTCATATCCTTACTTACAACTCAAAGCCTACCCACTAGGAAATTAATTTCAAAAGCAGCCTCTACCTTGGTTCCAGCTGAGGCCACCCAAACAGTTTGTCCCTGGCTGTCCTCTGTGGTTTCACTCTACTGTTCTCCTTTCTGCCTTTGCCATCCTTCCCAAGAATGCTGTCTGTCTCCATTACCATAAGCAAGGAGGCATTGAATTGCTCCAGCCACCAAAAGGAGTGCCTGGCATGGCCTTCAGCATAGCAGGAAATCTAGCTAGGAAAGGAAAAAAAAAACTAGAAGGAACTTCAAGTGTGGGTTGTGAACCACAATTCTGGGCAGCTTCACAGGAAAGGAGGGGAAAATACTCATCTTGTGAAGCTGATACCAGGACCTGCACATTTCTGGAAGAATCTGTGCAGAGCAAGAGGGTCTGGGTGGCAACAAAGGTCTTCATTCCTCTGACCTACTTTTCTTATGTCTCTTGGCCCCTTGCCCTGCCTTCAAAGAAAACCACACATTCCACTGCTGAGAGTGCTTTATTAAGTCTTTGTAACACTTGTCCCTCTGCCTCCATGCACATACACAGAAACATTTCATTATCGAGCCGCTGGATATGCAATTGGGGCAACATTCTCTGAGAAAATAATATGGTGTAAAATTTCTACTGAAGCAATAGCTGAGTGCAGAGTGGGAAGACTCAGCCACAGTTGTTTGAAACTCTCCATGATTCAAGAGAATTTTGCCTTTTCCCTTTCATTTGCTAGTCTGCAATTGTTTGCAGGGATCACAGGGGTTTCTTGACTCAGTCCAAACTACTATTTTGCATTTTATGTTACTGCAAATAAATGAAACTGCTTGGATTAGGAGATGATATTAATAAAGATAGCAAGAAATCTCTGGGAACATTTTTGCTCTCAAAAAGCAGTTTCATTTAAACAAAAATGAACTACCACAACAGGAAAATAAAACTCATTAAGTAAAGTGATGTTATAAATAATGCTGATGGGAGATTTTCTCTTCAAATAAATGTATGGACAAATTCACGATATGAGAGTTTATAAATAGCTCTTCTGTCATTTTATCATCTCTAAATCACACTAATTTACAGTATGTATGCTGACTGATCTATGGAATTATTTGTTCAAGAGGCAGATGGGGACCTAAAAAGTAGGTTTCTTTTGAATATATTGCAGACAGATATCACTGTGTCTGTGTTATCAAACCTTATTGTTTTGGGATGATAGGAATTACAGTGGTTATCTCTAATATATTTGGGAGAGGAGGGGAGATTTCCTGTCTTAGTTCGCTCTCATTCACTTGGAAATTCAGGCCTGGATTCTGTATGTGTGACAAGCTGAGGGATGTAAAATAGCAGCATCAATATACTTGAAGCCCCCAGATGTATCAGTACTTTTTTCCTTGGCTTACATGTTACATCTTCTTTATTCTTTAGAAAACCAATTTGAGAAAAGTGACTGAATAAAAAAAAAAGGGGATGTTCATATTGGTATTCCAGCAAGTGTCATTTCACTGTGTCATGGTTGCTAGCTAACCATTACTGAATTACTGTCTCACACTAAAATACCACTTGGAATGAAGATTTTTTAGGAGTTACAATATAAACAAATATATTGATATATTGAATTGTGGGAAGAGCTTAATTGTTGAAGTACTTGTGAAGACAGACAATGCCTAAAGTCCAGTCCATTGACTCAGGTGGGGTGGTGAACTGGATTTCAGTATAACAAGAAAAGGAACAAAGCAGAAAATACCCTTTAATCCCTTTGGATAACCTAGAGAACCCTTTAGTTCATGTCACAGAGGCAAGGGGTTTGTATTCAGATCTGCGTAAGAAAGCTTGTGTCTTGAAACACTTCATACCTCATCTTTCAGTCATTAGAATGTTACGGAAATTTCCAAACTTCTCAATTAACATTCAAGTTAAATTTGTCACTGGACTGCAAGAATTCAGTAACAGTTTTGTGCTTTGCTGAGATACTCTGTGACATACACTGTGATCCGTAATGCACCCAAACCCAAGCTCAGATATCAACGAAGACAAACAAGCTTGCCTATTATTCTAGGTTGCCTACCAAATTTTTAATTGGAAGACATTCCAAATGAGCTACCCTAGCTTAGTATTGCCATTCTTATTTTGCATTAATGGAAAGTATGACTGCACAAAGTAAAAAATACATGAAACAAAAGGGAATTTTGTTTTGATGAAACAAAAATTTCATCAAAATTTGATGAAATTTCCATCTCCTGGAAAATTTCTTTTTCATATCATAGCTATTTTGCTCTAAAAATACCTACAAATTATTAAGTAATCAAAAAGTTGACAGTGTCTGATCCTTCTCTTTTCATCAGTAATTAAGAGCCTGGCTCTCAATTTCACACTTCGTGCTCAAAGTGTTTGAATCCTTTTGTGAAACACCTTTACAGAATTCAGAGTATAAACCAACTATAATTATCCCTGGCAGAAAAAAAAAAAAAAAAGCGAATTTAAGAAGTAAGAATGATCTTCTAATTTAGCAAAGTCTGAGTTTTAAGACAAGGAATAACATGTGAGCTCCATATGACTGCTAAATGTGCCAAATTAAAGATGCTAGAGATATCCAATTCACCCTGCAAACTAGCTGTAGTATACAGTCATTATGCCAGTTCAGTTGAAGCCATTTAAAGGGAAGATAAAACAGAGTGGGATGGTATATGAAGGCCATTTTAACAGTGTGACAGAAGAGTATGATCCTGCATTTTCCTACACTATGAGAAACGCAGTTTCTTTTAAACATAGTAAACAGAAGCTGCAACAATTCACCTTATGTTCCATACCTATCTTTGGAAAAGACTGAGGCCTAATGTTCTGACTTTCTCCCCGGTGAAACTGCAGCTTCAGAGATGGCACAGTGTCCCACTGGGGATCTGCTGGAATGTCCTTAGCGAGCTTGCTGAGGTCGACCCCCTGTGAGCTCTGTCACACAGCAGCACCACAGCTCTGCAAACAGAATCATCTGCTCTACTGGCCAAGGGATCTGATGAGGAGACCATGTAGAAAAAGTACCTAAGGAAGGTCAAGGACTTTTGGATACTGTGTGCTACCCCAGTCTGTTCTTCACAGACATTTGCTGGATAAAATGCCTCGGAGAACATAGACCCTTCTTCCCGTTAAGACCTTTGTGTACAGAAAAGGAATAGCAATAAAGACAAAAAATATGTCAAAGGTACATTAGTAGTCATACAAATACCTGCATTTTCCAGAGGGATTTTGGCTAGTATAAGAGCCACTAAGAAATTGTACTTACAGATTTGAAAAAAAAAACCAAAAAAACCCCCCAGATTTCCATGATGGTTCATGGTAGTTTTAAGCTTTGCTTCTCACTCTGGCGGTTCCCACCTAGGCCATCACTCACCTATTATGACAAGGATCTTCCAGCCCTCCCAGAAGACTGAAGAGCAAAGAAAACGAAGAAGCAACAGAAATACAGAATTGGCTAATAATAGTTTAAACACACACGCACACGCACACACAGGGGATATAAACATTCTGTGGGTAATCTGTTTACTGGTTTGGGTTGCTTCCTAGACCTAGCAGATCTCCTGTAAAACAAGCATTTTACTGGTGATGATACACAATTCTTGTATGAAGTGAACAGATTAAACTATTTATGTTCAACTGCTGAAAGCACTCCAGAAATTGATGTCAATGTCAGAAACCTTATTAGGTTTCAGAAGAGGTAGGAGAGCTGCAGCCTAATCACAAGATAGGAGGTCTTCCGGCTTTTGAGAATGACATCTGAAGGGCATTGAGATTGTTCTCTATAAAAGGAAAGGGCAAATTTCCAGTACATATATAATCACTGGTAGCATTTATGTTGTCATCCTCTCTAAAGCAATAACAAAGTGCACAAATGGTGGATGATTAGAGAGGTCAGTCAAGTGCCCCATTCAGCTGTAATTGTAGAGTTTTCAAAAATTCTTTTGACATCAGAAAATATCATATGTTTTTTTAACCCAGCTTTTTGCTATGATTAGTTAATTCATGCAAAATCAGTGAAGAAACAGAATGGCAAATTAAAAGCAGTAGAACAGGAATGTCATTTTGTAATAGTGATAACTAATCAGCAAAATCAGTTCACTTTAAAAGTACTGCTACCTGCCAACATTTAACCCCACATGCACAGGACCTCAGAAATTTTTGTTTAAAGTACTACCACCTTGCAGATCTTGAAAGTCTTTTGAAAGAAGTGCTGCCCCATGGTCACTTTTGCTAATGCTGCAATCAGTATTCTCTCTTTTCCTGCTCTACCTAGAGCACTTCACAAGATTTTCCTATCTCACAAAGAAAATCTGAACACACTGTTTTACTTAATTAACATAAATTTTGAACTATCATGCCTCATAAAATCTGAAAATCTTCCTGCTAAGGAAATGATGCTTACTCTCTAATACTATTTGAAAAGAAGTTACGTTTTCCACTTCATCATTTTTGTGCCTGGGTCTTAAAAGAGAGGTTTTAAGTAATGAATGGACATATGCTTTCCAGTTTTGAAGCAAATCTTCATTAGAGAATAGCCATATAGGGAAAATAAAAATATAATCTGCCACAAACCAAATAGGAGTTCAAATACTCCAAATAGGAGTAATATTCTTCAAAACAGGGAATTATTCCAATTATTTATAGTTACTAAAATGTGGAGGAATCCTTCAGTCCAGGTGTGATTGGAGTTTTCAATCCAGGAACAAGGAAAACAAACCACATGACATCATCCATCACACCAGGTGGAAGTCTACATCATTTATACACTTTCTTGCTTCAGAAAAGTGGGAAGCTGAAATAGAAGAAATACCTGGCAGGAGGGATATGGAACTGGGGAAAAAAAGAGACAGTCCTGTGCTGACTCACCAATGTGAAGGAAAAAAAAAAGGAAAGTACTCTGATGATCAAAACCTTAAATTTTATGTCACTTCTGTAATTCCAGACCATGAGAGATGGAGCTTTTGGCAGGCTTAGATGTAATTTAGAATTTTAGAAAAATGTCTCTGTAGTACAGTCCTGTTGACACATCAATTACACATTCAAAGCTCTGTGTGAATGATTTGTCCTGTGAACTTTATTACATAATAGAAAAAAAAATTATGTTAAACATATTAGGTAGTAATTTTGACATGAAAGGGTGCTTTCAATGCACCTAAATTTTAGCACTGGGCTTTTGTCATTGATCAGGGAGAAAGAGGTAGTTCAACTGATCCCCAGACAACCATTTGTAGCATTTTAAATGTTGTGATGACACTTAATGTTTGCAGTCATTTCAGTTCTTCAGCTAATGGTTGCTTGCCTGCCATCAACAACCATTAGAATGGAGTCATAAACTCTTTGTGAGAGTTAATATTGCTGCCTTGGTTTTTATCTTATTTTATTTTAGGACACCTTTTTTTCCAAGAGCTATATTTTTCTGTTTAGGGTTTCTGCAGACGTTCAGGTAGGAAAAGGTTTTAAATATTAGTCTTGCCTACTGAAGGCTTTCCAAAGAAAATTGTAGATAGTTTCACTGTGCAGTGCATCATAGCACAAGGTTGTTTGGGTTTTCTCATTTTTTACAGTGTATGAGGTCAGGGGAAATGCCTCACATACAAAAACAGCAGTGGAAGAAAGTGAACTGAAGATTATTGCTGTGACCGCTGAAACACGTAGCAGAAGTCATACATCATCAGAGGCAGCAAGAATAAGCTTTAGGAAATTATTCAGATCTCTCCAAAGTCCTTCCATGAACAATTCTACATTTCAGTTGGTGAAAACTTGAGTTTTCCTTACATAATAATCATTATACTTCTGCATGAGACATTTTACACGTGTTATTCATCAAAAAGGAAAATTGAAAAGCCCACTGGGATAACCAGGTACAGAAAGCTACGTCTGGGTTGATCTTAGTTTGGCTGAAGTTCAAATCCAGTCTTTCAAAGTAGAAAGGAAAAATAGCTTTCAGTATTTCAGCATTTTCTGTAAACAGAACAGACTGTGGGTACATGCATTTCAGAACAGCCAACTGGAGCGTCCTGCAGTATGTAACTAAAACAAGTTCTCTTAGAATCACGTACAAGAAGATCCTTGTGTTCTTATACAACGTACATAATTAACAAGCAATTTAGCAGTTTGACCAGACCCTAATATCTATTCTAATTGTATACAGCATAGTAGCTTGTAACTCTTTGCTCTGTGTGCCAACTGTTCTTTCCCCTGTCCATTAAAAAAAAAAGTGAGTAGGGCAAGGGATGGTTCCTGCAGGTTTCTCTGAATCTTTGTTACTGCTCCTCCTTCATACAAACAGTTCTGATAGTCTCCAATTCCTCTTGATTCTGCAATATTATACGATCTCCTTTTCAAAATAAATGGAAAGCTGCAAAGCTTCCAGCAATATTTCATTTTGCACGAGCAATCACTGGCTCTAAAAGACCTTTTTTGTTCATATTTTTGATGATTTATTATGTCTCCTAAGGTACTGGTGTAGTTTCCATAGTAAATGGTCTTTGATTTAGCTCATGGTTATCAATGAAAAACCACCTGAAACCCAGCAATGTTTCATACATTGTTTATCAGCCATTTGCCGGTGACACAGGAACCGCAGGTGAAAGAGGAATTTAAATGCATTATTTTTCATGCCTGTGCTTTCAAGCTGTTTGCCTTGTAGAAAAACTAGATGTCCTAAAGCTGATAAATATGACTGACACTGTTAAATACAGAGTGACTTCAGACATTTTCTTTCAGATTTGCAGTAGATGTGACCTGGTATTAGCTATCAAGCAGCTGTTTCCTCAGATTCTTGCTTTTCACTGTATTTCTCTGCAGGTTCATGGGTCTGCTGTCATCACAAGTTACTTTAAAGTTGTCCACTCTGTATCCTACACATCATCAATCTACTGAAAATAGAGATAAGTACCACTGAGGTGTGAATGTCAAGGAAATCTGAGTCCAAATATTTCACCTTTTCTTTTTGCAGCCGGACCCTGCGGGCAGAGATATCTCCATCCGACCAATCTTGGAGCACTGCGAAAACACCCACATGACCATTTGGCTTGGGATTGTCTACGCTTATAAAGGGCTGCTGATGGTAAGAACAGCTTCTTCTGCACAGCACTGACTTCAAGCTGCTATTTACTGATAGGCATGAACTGAATTCTATTTAATTTCCTGAAGGCTGGGAGTGAGTTAAAACTGCCCCAAGTACAACTTCTATAATCAGATCTGCTTTAAAGTTCGTTAGACGATAGTATGTGGATATATGCATACATAAAATAAATAAGACATCAATAGCATTTAAGCTGAATATTATACCACAAACCAAGAAATTCAGTAGTGAAGAGATGGGCCTATAAATGACACAACTTTGTAAATAAAGAAGTCAAATCATCTGAATTCCTGTAAGTTCTCCAAAAGGGTTGAACTAGGTTGTTCGAGATGTTTGCCTCTTAATTGCAAATGTCCTTGAGGAATAGTCACAAGATGCAAGATTAATTTGGGGCCTGAATCAAAATAACTCTTTTGTCACTGAGACCCATCTCCATAAAAAGATTTAGTTACTAAAACAGATCTTAGGAATCAGGGACCCTGAGGCTTGATAGTTTAAATTTTAAAAAAACAGAAAGAAAAAAGAAACTGTAAAGGTGACTATTAATGATTAAAAGCTCCTGAGCCTGAAAGTTCTGAAAACATCTGATGTTGACAACACTGACCAGCAGAACACCTATCTCGAGCTGAGTCCCATCTGGATCCTAAGCTTGATAGACCTTAGTCTACACTGCCTGAAGGGGTCAATCTGTTCTGTGAATTTATAGCTTGGTGGTTCATTAGGACATTGGGGAGAGATGGGGTCAGCTGCTTCCTCTTGGCATGGTTGGTGCTGCTGCCCAGAGGCGGCTGCTGATGCCTGGAGTCCTCTTCTTCCCTCTCCCCTATGAATGACTGCTCTGACAAGTCCTGCTGCTTTTCATGCTGCTTCTTTTCAGGCTGAAAAGTCTTTAAATATCCAATAAGAGGTTCAGCAGGGAGGGGCGAGAAGTTTTTTTCTTCAAATTCTAAACAGTTACATTGTGGTCAGACCACTCTGCTGGGGTGAGCCTTCAAGCAAGGAAGCACTAGCACCTAATATCTCCAGGTCCCAGGTGAGAGCTCTGATCTTCGAGCTACTAGCCAAAAGGAAGCCTTCTCAGCTTTTCATTTAATAAAGAAAAAAAAAAAAAAAACAGCCAAAAAACCCCAGCACCTTTAGATGTAGATGCCTGCTTTTCAGAGCATGTCCAAGCAGGCTGTGAAATCAAGAACTAGGACATACTTGCTCCCTCCAAAGGGATCAGGAATTAAGAGAGATTCCACACCTCAACATGTCTTACTGGTCAGCTGTGGGTGGCTCTGGATGCACATTAACCTTGGCACGTAGCACAGCATCGAGGGATTTGTGTCCCAAAGGGCACCACAAATTGGGAGCCATGACATTGACCAGCACTGGGGCCACAGTAAGGCTCAAACAAATAGTAGGGTTTATTTAGTTTTTAAAATAACTTCATCAATGATTTCAGTTAAAATATTTTAAATATACATTCTCAGGCAACTCTCTTTGAAGTTTCAAATTTGAGTGGTGTTAGACAGTAATCAAACTGCTTGGGTTCTCACTAGTCCTTTGCCCTAGATTGGTTTGTCAGCATGTGTGTTAGGCTATTTTCTGCAAGACATGTGACTCTCTTTAAGTCTGGAAGTGTCATTTGCAGACTCATTTTGCAAATGCCATTACAATATTAGACAATAATATGTGCATATATGTGGATATATGCATCTGTAAAATACCCGATTCACTATTGAATTTCTTGGTTTGTGGTATATCTATAATATTCAGCTTAAGTGTTACTAATGTCTCATTTATTTTCCTTATGCCATTCCTCACTAATTTCAGACACACAGTGCTTCATAACCACCAGTGAAATACACACTTTTTATTACTCCAGTGCCCTCTTAACACACAGATCGCATACATATTAAAAAGGAAGATACTCATCTGAATCATTTAAATAATTGCTATGATGAGTGAATGAGTGATATGAGGACAACAGAACTGATGCCTTGTATCTCATTACCAAAGAATTTTCTGTACATCAAACATACTTTGCCTTCAGAACAAAAAACAGAATCTCTCATGTTACTGTATCATTTTATAGAGGTTTAGATAATACAAAAGTCTGAGATTTGTAATAATAAAACACATATCTAATTTAACAAGCTATATACTAAAGAGCTAGTATTGCTAATTACAGTACAATGCAATATTTAAGGTTAAATGTCTTTACTCAGGCCGAAATTATTTACCTTGACCTCTTGTCTCAAAATGGGAATACAAAAAATAAGGTTAGCCTAAAAAAGTTCTTTTCTTTTTTGTCTTGAAATAAAAGCAATACTGTCCATTCTGATGCCTTAAATGCACTGATGCAGTGAATAAATCACTCAGGGTAGGGCAAAGCACAGAAGGGGAGGAAAGGGCAGGGAAGGCAAGGAATGGCAAAATAAGGGAAGTGATTACCTGACAGGATACACTGGTTCCTTCTATATTAAAGTAAGCAAACTTTAAAAGTCAGATTCACAATTCTTCAATTGTCTCTGAAGGGGTGTGAGGAAATGCTTACTTTACTGCATGAAGTCTTCTCAGTTTTTGGATTCAGATGCCTCAGGACTGGTGACAAAAGAACAGGAAAATGACCATCCTAAATTTTGCCCTTAACATTTTATTAATCTTCTTAATGACCAATGTATTCATCTTCTCCAGTTTCTCCATACATAGAGGATTCAGTGTTTTCTCACATCTCAACTTCAGCTCCTAAAAAGGCTGCATACAAGTTAAAGGTCTGTCTATGTGTACATGTTGACTATCACAGAATTACAGAATCAATTAGGCTGAAAAAGACTTCTGAGACTGAGTCCAACCTGTGCCTGAACACCACTACATCAACTAGATCAGTTGCATGTCAATCAGTCAGTTGCAGTATTTTGATTTTTGATGAGGTAGACATAGTTGAAAAGCACCTTTATTTCATATATTCCAAAGGATGATAGAAAAGACACCATCTTAAACTTGCTGGTGGTGCATTATTAGAGAGAGCACTAACATCTTTCTGAGAGGTGTAAATTATTTGTCTCATCTCAGCCAGAACAATACCAGACTGGACTCCTAGAATGCTTTGCTTATTAATCACACACACATTAGTCTTGTCTACTGTTTAATTCCTCTCTTCCTGATAATGCTTTAAGTTAACATTAGACCCAAGGTGTACATATGTTGGAAGTTTCATTGTGTCCCTAACATGTAGTTACAGGTGTTATTATGTTATTACTACGGGTTATTCAGCTACTGAGAAACAGGCTTTTGAGGCAAAACTGTATTTTAGCTCGACTGTTGCTCTCTGTATCAAATCTTACTTTTTCCCTGTGTTAATTGAGGTGGTTTTAAGCCATAACTAATAATATTGACCACTTCTCACACACCATTTTTAACGTGTCATCCTTAGCTAACCTTGCCAAGAATGAAAATATCAGTAATTCATGACTGAGATAGGAAAAAAATAATGCACATGCACTATGGGACTTGATAAATGTTGCTAAGAATAAGAAATTTATTTTCTTCTAATGATTCATATTCCAACATTTCACTATAGTTGATATACTGCACAACACAAATCTGTAATAGATTTATGAAGCCAAAGAAAATATTAATTCAACTAAAATATATCCTTGGGATAATATTCAATCTTAATTTCAAGTCTGAAAGAATCCTCTGCTTCCTAAGGGTCCCTAATTGCTAAGCTTAATTTGTCTTCCAAACCTTGAACTTTGGTGGGTCTTGCATATATGTTATCCCTCTTACTCTAAAATGACCTGATGTCCTTACTTCTAGGCAAATTTCCTTGCATTTGGCCAAATTTCTGTGATTACTCTAAAAATCTTCCTATGAGTTGTCCACCATTCTTCCCCTCTGCTTCCTCTGCATCATTTTCAGCCATGCTATTATAATCTCCTCCAAGTCAATGTACGTATCTGGGACAGCTTAAGTTACAAATTGTTTTTAAACTATTCTTTTTTTTCAGTAGCTTCTCATTACTAGTTATATGTTGAGATCTGTCACGTAGATTTCAATCAGTTTAAATTTGTTGTATTGACTTTATAGCATTCTGTATTTAAATAATGATACCGTGCAGTATTAAGGCAAACACTACTGAGAAATCCATGTAACCTGCTTGAATGTAATTACCTTTATTGAGTCTTGCAATCTCATTGAAAAAAAATAATAGCATGTTGAATTATATTGCTATCCTTTTTTTTTTTTCCCCCCGCTTATTGGCTGAGTTCGTGTGTCAGCCATTTCATTAATTTGCTTAGGATAGAAATTACGGTAATAGCTCTGTAATCACTGGGGGTGTTCCACTTTCTCTTTTCCCATATGGCCTCTTTGTATCTTCAGTGGAGCTTTGCCAGAATTCCAATAAATATCAACAATTAAGCCCAGCAGCCCAGACAACTTCTAAATCAATTCTTAAAACTCCCACGTGTAAGTTACGGGATTTCTGTGATTACAACAGCTTGTCTTGACAGAGTTTTCAAGAGCTCTCTTACTGCTGGAATAAGCTGCACTTCAGTGTTTTGGCAAGATGTGAATGGACTGTTCCATCTCTATGTAAATATAGGACAAAATCCCTTGTTAAGCATATCATATCATGCATCATTGCTATTGAATTTGTCATCTTCCAAGGAATGAATCATTATTACGATTCATTTTTCTCAATTTACATTTTTATAAATCCTTATTAATTCTGTTAATGCTGCTAGCCATTCATTTACTACTATACGTTTAACTTACCTTTCCACTATCTCTGCTGTGGATCTTTGATTCATAATCGTTATTATGAATTTCTTCTTTTTAACCTTTGTTATATTCTGTCCAGTCTTTGGCCAATTTTATTGCTTGTTCGTTTTACATTCCACAAGAAGCAAAAGAATTTTTAAGGTAAGAAAAGCTTTTTTACACATGTGCAGCTTAGGACAGAACATCTACAGCACATTCCCAAACATCTTTCAGTTGCTGTTTGTAAATATTCCTGTTGCTTCACCTTCTCCCTTCTCCGATGGCTTCCTTTGCTTTGGTGGCTAATGCACAAACATTACTTTTCCATTTTTTTCGTGCACTTGGAAGTAGATTTTCAAAAAAGGAGTTAGGTAACATGGTTTAGAGCTTGGCTTCCAGTCAGTGCTCAGCAGCCCAGTCTTCAGTCAGCACTTGGTGTTCTCGCCTTGGCAAGCAGATGCTGGTTGTGTGACAGGTACCAGTTCCGAAATATCCAGCAGAAAACTTGGTCACTGACAGCATTTAGGTACCTAAAAGGTACTGAGGGATGGTCTGGCTGTCCTTGCTGGATGTTGGATGTAGCTTCTCACTACTGCTTCAGGTGCCTAAGTCCTCTGTGTGTGTCGAGCCCTGGAGCTGCGTATGAACAGTACAGTTGTAGTGTGCAAAACATCCTTCTCCTTTTATTATTTTACTGTTATTTTATATTTACTCAATGAAAGCTGGATGTAAAGAAATTTTTTTTGTCACTGAGGAAAGGGAAGCAGTGGAGCAGCTCACCCAGAGAGTCTGATCAGCCTTTCTCCTTAAAAGGTTCCAAAATCAGACTGGATATAAGTATGAACAGGCTGGACTGAACTCACATATGAGCCTGCTTTTTGAGCAGGAGGTTGCACTAGATTATTTCCTCAAGTCCTTCGCAATTATCTTATGAGACTATATCAACCATATGGTTAACTAATTCTTTATCAAATTAATAAATTTGATGTGTAGAAAAATTGAATAGCTTTCAGATTATGTTAAAATTCCCGATTGTTTTCTGATAATACCTTCAATTTTTAACATGTATATTTGCATTCTTTCCTAATTCCCTTCATGATAGAAAAGAGTACTCAGAAGAAGGAACTGCCTCCTTATCAATTAACTTGCTTGATTCCAACTCATACATATGGTGGGTTTAGCATCAACCCGTCTGTCCCATCTTACAGTGATGAGAGAGGAAAATAGTTAAGCTTTGTGGTGGGGAAAAGTAGTTTATAATGGTACCAGATATTTATTATATCTTTTATAAAACATGGACAGTATTTTACCATCCAAAACCACATTTCCACATGGTTTTGTTGGATAAATTTTTCCCTAATATGACCGTAAGGAAACTTCAAATATAGTTTTGAAACGTTGCTGATAGTGCAGTATTCCCTTACATGTCTCTTGGCATCAGTTTTTGTATAGCAGAAATAGATTTAAACTGTAGCACACACTGGTTTTTAGCAGAGGTGCTTCACCTCTTTACAGAGCTGTGATTGTGGTAATCTTATGCCAGAGACAATATAAAGCTATTCCAAATGAATATTTTCTAATGACCAATTGTGTATTTGTTTCAACTTAGTTACTATAACGTGTTTCATGACTAAGCAGAATTTTCATGGAAAAAGTCAAATACAGTCTGAATGGAAAGAAGGAGAAATACTTTATTGACCTGTTGGTTTGGGAGGCTGGAATATAAAGTGAAATCTGGATGCCTGTTAGTATTCATAGCTTTCTGCAGCTGCCTTTCTGTCTTGCACTAGGAATAAAGGGTTTTGCCAAGACCTTTAAGAATAAAGTCCTGCTGAGTAGCTGAATATACATACCTTGCAATTAAAAACAATATTTAGCTCTTGTCCTAATGCTCAGTAGAAATATTAAGCTTCCCCTTAGTAATGTCTACCCAGAGCAGCTCTGTGACAATTAACTAAATACACAGCTGACTCATAGCAGATCAGGGGAGTGGGCAATGGTTTAACATCAGATTGTACTGACTGTGAAGATAAGAGTCCTACAAGGATATAGTTTGTCTTTCCATTTTCTAACCTTACTTATTGTACCAGCAATTAAGAAAAAAAGTCACTTTTCTATGCATCTTCCTGAAAGCTGCTGAGTATTTTTTACTGCACAATTCTCCAGTGAAAACCAAAAATCCGTTTGTTTTTTTTTTTTTTTTAGTTCTGAAAAGATAATGAATGAACCTGAGTAGAGAAACACAAAACACGCAAGTCAATCTTCACAGTTACTTCAGGCTGAAAGGTCTTTGCAGGCCAGAGTCCAGAACTGCCTTGGTTTAAGGGGGCCAGGAGGTTAAATCTCACAGTAATATAGCTAGAAAAAATAAAACTAAAACAAACAAAAATCTCCAGATGTTAAATCTTCGAAGAAAAGGCTTGCTTTTATTCTTGTATGTGGCTCAGCATGGCTACGATCCACAAGTGAGTAGGGTCAGTGCTCCTACAATACAGCAACTAGCTGCAAAGCTGCAGCCTGGTCCAATATATAATCTTTCCAAAACTATATTCCCTAGTTATTAGCAAGCATGACTTCTGACAAGATTGGAGATTTTTCCTCTGGTATTTCTCTGCTCTTGTCAGATATCTTCAGTGTAATTTTCTTTATCTTTCTTTCCTAAAACTGTTCGTAACCTAAGCTGATATGACTTTAAAATGAAACATATAAAAAATGGTTTAAGAGCAGCACAGGGCACAGCAGGTGAAAAAATAATTTCCTTCCTGTCATGTGACAGTCTGTGCAGTCCAGTAGCAAATTAGGCACTTGGTTGTATCAATATATGTTGTGGATCTAAGCAGTTGTTACTGTGTTTAATTCTCTGAGTAATTCTCATGAACAAGATTTAAAATTAACTAGCTGGTAGAGTTTTAAAAAACAGCATTAAATGTTTTCCAATACTTCTGCTACAAACACTTTTCTTATTTTCCCAGCTATCAAAATTTGGTCAGTACAAGGTTTTTTAAAATTAAAGTTTGCCTGTTAAACTCTGTAAACACAAGTATTATATTCTCCATACATCTGTTATGCCTCTAACATTTTAATACGGATTTCTCTTAGTGACCACTATTCTATCTTTAATCACAGTGATACAATCCCTTTGTCTTCAGACACTGTTTTCCCCAAATTTATACAGTGGTTTTCTCACAGCCTTTTTAGGTGCACTGACAACACAGCCTAAATCTACCATACCAACAGCTACAAAGGTAATACCCTAAATCAGTGTCAAATGGAAGCTGCCTACCCTCAAACAAACGATGAAACAAACCAATCCTGCCTGTACAGCTGCCCGCGTCTTGTGAGAAAATCCAAACAAGTATTTTATGGCACTTTCTACACCAAGAAGATGTGTGTGTTTAATAGACCACCAAAACTGAAGAAGGCTTTAAGTTCAAGACTAACAGCGTAGGAAGCCTTCCTAGCTGCATTCTCAATGTCATTGGTTGAGATCCAAAAAGGACTAAAATTAGGCCATTAGACTTGACAGTAGGGTGATGTGTCCTTAAATTTCAGACAACAGCTTTCTATAGGAGAATGCGTAGCCCTGAGTTATTCAAACTCCTTTGGAGATGCGTGGGGTCCTTCAGAAGCCTCAGGATGGGAATTGTAACTGCCAGCAAGGAGTTGCCTAAGTGAGCTGGTGTAAAGCAGTGGGGACAGATGTGTCTTACACCTCTCTGAATCCAGCACATTAGCACTGCTAAGAGCTGCCTGCCTCTATCCCAATGTGTATTCATGCACGCCTTCTCTAAAGACTGTTTAATCAAAATTCTCAGCAGAGATCAGAACTAACATCCCACGCAAGTGCCCAATTAATTAAGACAATCACTTTCTCTTTACATAAAATCCAACAGCTCTGAAAGAAGTTCCAGAGTTCCTTCTGAAGCCAGACTCTGCTCTGGGGTTAGGGAGCATATCTCAGGCAAAATTTAGAATTATGCTATGTTCTCCAAATGCAAAGCTACACAATGGTCATCACCAGCATCAGTGTCTTGAAGGAAGATGGCTGCTGCTGTATTTTGTGTGGGGCCCAAGCCAGTAGACAGTCTGAGAAGACTTTACCAGCTTGAGCCCTCTAAAAGCAATAGGAGGAGAGACAGCTGCATTGCAAATCCTGGCAGGCAGCCTTAAATATCAAATAGTCCTTAAATTCCACAGCAGTCTCAAGAATTAGGTGCCCCTAAGCATAATTTGGACCGTTCACTAGCAATGTCTGCATCCCATTCTTCAACCAAGCCATTTTACAGGATTTTATGAAGGGACTTACAGGATTTTTACAGTCATAAAACTGAATCTTTCATGTGTGCATATTGTCTGAGCCTCAGGAAGGGGTAAAATAGGAAGGGTAGACGGAGGGAAAGCAAAGCATCGTGTTCCCTCAGGAAGGCTTTATCTCAGAGGAGAAACCTTACCAGCCCCATGGAGCCCTGCAGGCATCTGTACCAGGCAAACAAGGAGCACCTCTGCGATCACCACTGCAATGGCAGCAGGATGCAGAAAACTCTCAGCTTTTATCCATGTTTGAGTCTCAAAGATGAGCTGTGACTTCTAGAAAAGGAGATCTCTCTTCCTGAGGCAAGCATTTTACCGAAAATGCTAATAAAAATTAAAAGCAATGCTCTCAGATTTATAGTGCCTCATTCTGAGGAAACCCACTTGCTGCAAGAGCCTCTCCCTTTCTTTAGCTATCGTATAAATAAATATATATCTTCCTTTCATCTGAAAGATATTTAACCATTTTCCATGCTGTTCTCAATTATAAATGAGAATGGGCCAAACCGTAACCCCCACAACACTCTTCAAACGATCTTTTTTCCATTATCATTGATATTTTAGATCATTTTATAACCGCCTCAGCTATAAATTCATCCCCATTATTTGTAATAAGTGCTGGCCTCATGTAAGTATGTTGGCGGTTTTCCCAGGATAATGCTTTTGGAATGGAATCGGTTCACACTGGGGGAAATGGAGGAGAGTGAGGGATGACCTACAACCCCAAAAATCTCATTAATAATTAACCATAGTATGAGAAGATAGAAATGTTCTCCGTAGTTAATCAGGATCTCATCCCTTTAAAAATGTGATGTAGAAATACCGACAAGGATGCCTTCTACCCCTCAAAACAGCTTGGCCCAGACCAGCCTGTTTGTCAGTTTAGGGCTGGCGAAATGTAAATTTGCAGCAGAACTGAGCTGTGCAGCACCAAGAGTGCAGGGAGTGGAGAACAGGCAACCCCTGAGTTGGTGGAGTTTGGGGGGAACAGGTTTGTGCCCTGAAAAAAGGTACCACCACTGTATGTCCCCCCGTGCACCCAGGTGAATACAGTGACAATTTGCTTACTCAGAGCCTGTGAAGGAGTCCGTACATTCCTGCTCTGCCTGTGCACAGAGCCAGACCCAACGGCAGAGCAGTGCTGCCTGCATCCTTCCTAATTGGAGGTACTACCTTGTTTACCAGAGGGGCTCTGAAAATGTATCAGAGGATGATCTGTTGCTCTGGCACAAAGCTTGATAAGGGGCTCACTCCCCTTGGCTGCCCTACCTGAATGGCTGAGACCCCTTGCTGACCCAGGTAGCTGTCTACAGACCCCTTAAGAGCATCTCCTTCCCATGCTCTGCCTGCAGCAGCCACTACTGTTCTTCCTGCAGTTCTTAGGCTGCTGGGAAGGTGAGAAGAGGCAATGTGCCGGAGTGAGGTGTGGGCTCCAGTCCTACTAAAGGAGATTAAACTGAAGAGGCAGGACTGCAACAACAAGGCAACGGAGTGCCCTGGACAGGACCATCTCCTGCAGCAGTCTGTAGAGGGATAAGGTGGGAATGTTGCTGAGAAAGACTTGGGTAAGGATTGCGAGGACAACTACTGCTGCTGTTGCTGGGAAAGGCCACCTGTGGCAATGTATCTTGGTAGGGATGGCAGCAGTGATGGCAGCTTTGGAAAGTGGGTGAGCAAGTGATTCTTTATCCCTTGCCTGGACTGGGCAGCCCCTGCATCCTGCCACACTCCATGGGCTGAGAGTAGATGCCTAATCTGCCAAAGCCTCCCAGCCAGCTCTGCTCATGAACACGTGGCAGGGTGACATATGCGCTGTAGGCAAGAGAATGAACTAAGCCAGCAGACAAGCTCAGGGAGGGCAGAGCTGGCAGTTCAGCAGCAAGTTCTGGTTGGAAGTGCCTGGGTGAGTAGGTAGGTGGCTGCAGCCTGCAAGTGCCTGTGGGAGTACAAAGTACCTTAGTCAGAAGTGGTTGGCTTTGTTGCCATTGTTATTTGAGATAAAAACTAAGCAAATAATCAAGGAAACTTGCAGTTGCTAGTGTCCCAGTGTTACTACAATTTGGGTTGAAACCTAAGTTTGTAGAGCAAACATCACTCTGCCATTTCCCTACTCCCTTTTGTTTGTCTGGCAACCAAACACTGTTCTTCTAGTCCAGGTTATTTGTCACAGGAAAAAAAAACCCAGATAAATAGAAGGCAAATTATACTAGACAACTGCAATTAATCCCCCAAATGGCATCACCACTGACCTCTAATTTCCTGGATTGTACGTAAATTGAGGTTGGATAAAAGAGAATATCATCTCCATGACATGGCAGTGGACAAATGTGATGGTCTGGGAGGAAGGCTGCTAAGGTCAATGGGAACGTACCTTTGTTCTTTCTCCTTCTTGTCTGTCCCTGCATTGTGATCAGAAAAAGAAGCTAGAAAACATAGAAACCATGCCCTAGACCTTAGTGATAGTTCCTCTCTCTGTCCTTCCCTTCCATCCAGTACCGTCTGCTGTCTGTCATGCTTCCCGAGGCACCACACACTCCACGGGGCTTTGCCTAGGCTGTAGGCTGGGTTACCTATTTACAATGTCTTGAGTTCCTTTAGGGTTTTACTGCATTGCCAGAACTTCTGTGAGGAATGCAAGAGGAAGAAAATAATTGTTTGCAGCAGTTCATGTTGCAGAAAAATCTAATTAAATTTCAAGGGATGGAGATGGCTTCCTTCCACTAAAGGCTTTCCCCCGCTGAATTGCAAAAGCATATTGCAAATAACAAAGGGGCTAAAACTCAAAAATACACCAAAGGAAAAAAGCAAACAAAAAATTGAACCAAGAATGTTTTATGCCAGAAATCATTAGACAACTGCAATTGAAAGGCCATTACCAACTCCCACTATAATAAAAGACATTATAATTGTAATCTGAACAACTCGGGTGACACTTTCTACACTGTATATTTATCTCTCATGGGACACATCTTGGCACTGCTGCTTATTAATGTAGGTGATAATCATGTAATGAATGGCTGCATTGATAAGAGTATATTGAGAACAGCTGCTAAAAATAGCTAAAAGAACAATGTATGTTATAACTTTACTGGAGTTCTTGAAAAGAAACAAAAAGGACTGTCTTTAAAAAGTTTTTAAAAATATAAAATAAAGATAACCATAGCATTTGGAGAAATTTCTTCCAATCAGAACTAATTTTAAGTTTCACATTTTTCTTGTTAGAGCAGGAATCTGTCCTAGTGAGCAAAACAAATCACATAGGTAATTAGATATTGAGGAAATCGTAGGTGTGCATCTCTGAATTGTAATATCGCCTATATTTGTCAAGTTGGAAAACATACCTGTTTTAAATTAGTGCTTTTTCTGGATGACAGACAATTCCTCTTATAATTATCATCTTTTCTCCTTCTTTTATCATTTCAGTTATTTGGGTGTTTCCTCGCCTGGGAGACACGAAATGTCAGCATTCCTGCTTTGAATGACAGCAAGTACATCGGAATGAGTGTATACAACGTTGGAATAATGTGCATTATTGGCGCTGCCGTTTCATTCCTTACTCGGGACCAACCCAATGTGCAGTTCTGCATCGTTGCTTTAGTCATAATATTCTGTAGCACCATTACTCTCTGCCTTGTGTTTGTACCTAAGGTAGGTGAATTTGTTTTGCATAGATCTGGATTATTTTCCTGCTGTTTTGTAATTATGATGTAATATGTAGGTGTTTATCATCTTTTCAAGTCCAGGGGATGTATATGAATTCTTAACCAAGCCCATCTATAAACTCTTGTTTGCAGAACCTGAAGGAAAAACAAAGCTTCCTAACATTTTGGAGAAAGTGTGAATACATGAGCTTCTGATGCCTATATTTTTACTGAAATTGTGACTGGGGAAACAAAAGTTGTTTTCTGTAGTTTCAGTGGAATAATCTCTATTTCTAATTTTTAGGAAATTTTTGGAAAGAGTGGAGATGCAAGTGGAGATTCAGGGGGCACATGCCATGTTGTCTACTCTGGCATGTTTCTTCTCTTCTCTCTTCTTTTTGGTGACCAGTTATAGGTACCAAAGAAATGGCATAAGGCTGTCTCTGGGGAGTTTCAGGTTGGATATTAGGAAAAGGTTCTTTACCCAGAGGGTGATCGGGCACTGGAAAGCGATACGCAGGGAAGTGGTCACAGCACCAGCCTGACAGAGTTCAAGAAGCATTTGGATAATGCACTTGGGCACTTGGTGTGACTCTTGGGGTGTCCTGTGCAGGGCCAGGAGCTGGACTTCAATGATCCCGATAGGTCCCTTCCCAGGATATTCTCAGATTCTTACATACCCTAAGCAAGATAATCAAGATCTCTGTTTCTATACCTACAAAGTAGTAAGATCTTTTTAGTTCAGTAGAATGATATGAGATCAATTGTGTTGAAACCTCTAAGTATCCATTTATGGTGGTACAATAGGCTTTGTCAGTACCTCAGAGGAAAACTGTAAATATGCTGCAAATGCTGACACTGAAATTATATTTATTAATGGGTATATTAAAGGACTAACTGAGTCACAGACTGGGAGGCATGTACTTACACTTCCTTTTGCTCTTTTGGGCTCTGAGGACAGGTTCATTGTGCCTTGCTGGAAGAATCAAGAAGATACTTACTTACAGAGGGCTGGAACTTGATCAGTTCCCTTGCAGAGTTAAGCTTTAGATATGAATATGACAGATCTTGAATGAAGGGAAAACTGGTTTTTATGTAAGCTTACTTGCAAAGCCTCAAGTACTGGGGAATGCATTTGATTATTTGAAGTAAGATGTTCAATTGTATTCATTTTAAGTGGCTTGCGTAAACACGGCGTGTTACCCCATATTAGATGCATATGCAGTTGGATGTCTGAAACATTTGCAAGGCAAAATGTAGGTCTTTTTGCCTCTAGAATCTGTTTTTAGATTTTTCAAGAGGGTATTTATAAGAAGTTTGTGGCTCTTTATTGGACCATGTTCAATCAATGTATTGAGCAAATTGTAGCCAGTAGATTCTGGTGCTAAGTGGCATCCCATCTACCTGGAGGCCAATAACTATGTGTGCGAAAGAAACAAGCTAATAAACTTATCTCAAAATGTAAACACTGAAAGAAATCAGAGGCGCAGACTAGCAATAGAAGCTGATTTGCAATCTGCAAAAAAAAGCAAAGTAATTCGTTCTCAAGGACTGACTAAAAACAGGATGTTTTTGCAAGTTCTGCAATTCACTTCTCAAATATGAAAAAGCCATACAGACATGTGTAGCCATAGTTTTGTCCTGGATCTTAGGGAAGAATCACAGCTTTGTTCTAAATTGAGGGAACATTCACAAACATGGCAATAGAGTGTACTTTGAGACACTACAAGATTTAAGTGGGTAAGCTATATGAAAATGAATATTAAAACTCTGATGCCAAAAATACCTCCACAGAATGTCAGAACTCTCTTCAAAGAGAATTATTAATGCTGTCCATGCTCTTTGCCCCTATGCTTTCATGCTCCTTTTGCCCATCCCTCTCTTGTCTTGTCACAGGCTCTGAAATGACTTTTCTGATTCCTTTTTTAACCCCTTCCTCTGATCTTCTTTTAAACCCCAATTACCCTACCCTCATTTTTCCTCTCAGTTCTTTTTTACTCAAAATACAAACATGAACCATAACCTTTGAGCATGAAGTACTTAAATTCTTTCCACGTGTTGTCAGGTTTCCAAATGCGTAGCTATTTTGCAATAAAATTCATCATTGGATAAGGTACAAAAAAAAGGATGTTGAAGCAGGGGCCGGAATGCAGCACTGCCAATGCCCATGTGAGTGCTTTCACAGCTGGAGAGTTCTTCTAGCACTCATATATATTGTCCTACATCTCTTCTCACTGTGCTGTGCCACAGTCACAGCAGGACAGCTGGCAAGCACTCTCCCCTCAGCCTGCTCCAGGACAGGTTGCACAATAGCTCATCTGGACCCCAGAGAAGATTATATCCAACACTACCTAGTTTTTACATCTGAGTGAGATGTTAGGGTGAGACAGGCACTGAATCTCTCTCCTGAAGCAAGTATGTAGTAAATTAGTACAGTCTTGGCAACATAGGAAGATAGCTGGTGAATACTAAACCCTGTTGCTCATCAAGCACAGGAGATGATAATGAAGACCTGGAAAGACTGCACTTTCTCATTAATTAAACTGACCAGACAGATGCAAGCAGTAACGTGGTTCTGAGCCAGGTGAGTGCCACTACTGCTCTGCTATACCAGGTAAAGTGCATTCCTTTTAACTAATCTTCAGCAGTCTCCTGGGTCAACAGTGCTGAAATTCAATTTTACCCCACAGCCCTTTTATGAATCTGAATAGACAACTGCTCAACGATGTAGGCACACTAAGGAATGAAATATGACATCTCGCCCTTCCTTCTTGTCAGCTCTACTAATGTTATTTACTTATAACATGGCAATTACTATACTTCTCCAGTTAAATGTCCACTTTGTCCGCTGCCATTTGCTCAGTACCAAGTGCCTCAGAAAAAAACGTGAGGAAAATGCCACAGCAGAGTAACAAAGATCAGGGGGAAAAATGCTCATTACCCTCTCCATTTAAAGGTACAAATGTTGATAGCATTATACTGCATCGTACTTACATTGACTGCAGACATTCTTGTTATCCAATCAAAAACTTTCCAAATGTTGTTAAAACCATTATAGATTTCTGCATTCAAGGATGTCTTGTAGAAGTTATCTGCAGAATTCAAATACGTATTATGCATATTTTTCCTGTTAGAAATTAACTGCTGTATCTAATTATCTTTTTAAGGACCAAGATGTCTATTGTATTTTCAGCATACTCTTCACTTCTTTAAAAGAAGAAATCCTAATATGCATTCTCTCTTCATGAAGTAATTGTCGCAAGCTTATCCATGTTTATGAAGCTTCCACATCCTTTCATTTTTTCTACTCCGTCCAGGCATTTTGAGACAGAACACTGGGCTCACTTGTAGTCACCCAGCAAGTGCGGACCATTTCTGGCTGCAATGGCATTAACACATTAATTCTGATCCAGTTTCCTGCAGAGCAGCAAGGCAAAATCAGTTCTGGGGATTAAAACATTCGTTTTCTGTGTTGGTAGCATTTTATGCCTATTTGCAATTGGCTTTGTAGAGATTCAGCGTTGACCCTTTGTGAAAGATGTAAGACAGCAAGATATAAGTTCCACTGACTTTATGGTCAGAAAAAAAAAAACTAAAAAGCTCATCTAACCTCATTCTTTGTACAGCATGAGCCAACAATGTTGCCCGTGGACTTTTCAATCTAATCCACACGATGTGAATGAATTCATTACAGCTTGTCCCTGTTGCAAAACACACAATCTTTAGCTATAAACTCCCAGGTGAAGATGTTTCAATGGCAATACTTCTATCTTATATTCAGTTTGAACTTAGACCACATCAAATTGCAGAACTTCTATCTTGTAACACTTCTGCCTGCAGCTTTAAGAAGCTTTGTAATTACCATTCTTCACTTTTAACTTCATTTTCATGTAGTTTTTGGTCTGGGACATAGACACATCATTCATTAGAAGCAGCCTAATTTGAAATAAAGAATTGTGAGAGTAAAGACCCTTCCTTCTAGGAAGGCTCAGCTACAGCAAGATAGCCAGGGCCTTAAGCAGGTGCATCTTGGTTATTTCCAGATGAATAATTCGCAGCTCCTCTGAGTATCTCTACCAGCATTTGACCACATTCACAACAGGAAAAGTTTTTTCTGATGTTTAAGTGAAAATTCTGGTTTTTCAGCATGTGTGTCCCTCCTTTTCACTGCACATCATGGAGAAGAGTCTGGCTCCATCCTCCTTACTCTCTTCCATCATATACTGAGTACACATGAATAATGTCATCCCCCTCCCAATGTCTTCCATCTCGAGGCTAAATAATCATTCTCTACTTGTACCATAAGGGCTACGATCTTCTTCAGCATCTTTGAGGCTCTTCTCTGGGCTTACTTTGCTACACCTATTTCTCTCTTGTTCTGGGGAGCCCAAACTTGGACACAACACTCCAGGTGCGCTCTTGCCCAGGCTGAGTAGAAAGGAAGGATCACCTCTGTTGGCCCAGGGTGCTGTTGGCTCATGCTCCACCACAATTTCCAGTGCCTTTACTGGAAAGCTGCTTTCCAGCCAAAGACCCCTTGTGCTGTTTGGGTAGGTGCTTGGGGTTTATTTCTCCTCAAGGGCAGGACTTAGTATTTCCCTTTGCGTAGCTTCAGGAGATTCTTGTTGGCCCAGACCCATTTCCTTCAAGACTGAGGAGCAGCATTAGTGACTGGCTGCCACAGACCTCTGAGCCTGTCAGTTCAGCCCCATTTGAATCTACTTCAGCGGCCGCTTGCCCAATCACTATTTTTTCAGTTTAACTATGAGGATGCTCTGGGAGACAGTGTTAAATCTTTGCTTAAGTCAAGAAAAATAACTCTCTACCCTCATCTACCAGCCCAGACATCTCACTGAAGACAGCTATAAATCAGGCTGGTCAGGCAGGATTTCTCTTTCGTAAATCAACGACTGCTTCTAATCACGTTCTTGCTTTTAATATGTTTGGAAATGGTTCCCCAGAGGATTTACTGCAGCATCCCCCACAGACTGAGGTGAAGATAGCAAGGAGGCATTTCCCCAAATTCTCCTCTCATATCTCCTGAACACAGCTGTGATGTTTCCTTTGCTCCAATCCTCAAAAACTGCTCCCAATCAACATCATCCTCCAAAAGTAACTGAGAGTGGCCTCACGGTGACATGGACCAGTTCCCTTAATCCTCAGGCATACAACTTGTCAGGTTGGCTGAACTTCATTTATTCAATTACTTCAGAGGTCTGGAATTTTTGAAGGCAAGTTTTACCAGTAAAGACTAAGGTGAAGAAGACACAGAGCAACTTAACCTTTTCCATCTACTTTACCACCTGAATAATGAAATGTATTATCTGCAAGCATCATGCCGATCTGCAGTCTTGGTCTGTAAATACATGCCAGGGACCACATTCTTCGGAGTCTAAGCAGTCAGATCTCTCTTGATCAGAAGTTAGGACCTTTCTTCATGCCACTAGAGCTGCAGAATGGTTCCATGCTCTTAAGAATAAGAGGAATCAATTCCAAAATGCAGCTATACCACTAAATCTGGCTGGGCTGTGCATACAATATGATCGCCAGTTCTCCCTTTCCAGACAACTCAACACCTTTGGATTTATGATTCCATGCCTAGCCTCTCAGGGCAGGGAGCTCCTTCAGCTTTGTCTGTATACAAATATATATGTATACTGCTTGGCAAGTAACATAAATTTTGTATTCTCTAGAGTAATCTGAGAATCTCTCTCCCGCTTGCCAAACAGCAGTAGCTTTCTCTCCTCATGTCGAGGTGATATTTTCACATTGTCACCGAGTGTTAAATTTTACTTATATTTGCTTAAATTAAATATGTTTAAGGTTAACCTTTTTTTAAGTGGCTTATTTAATTTGTTTGAACAGATTTGGTTTATTTTGGGTTGCTAAAAACTAATTAAGTTTCTGTTATCTCCAGAGTGCAATCTCCCCTGAGTTCTCTCTGTTAATACTCCTGCTTCATGTCTCTCTCTGCTTGAGTGTTACTTGTAACAGTACGAAAGGAGAAATTTCAGGTGAAACTGTGCTTGGGAAGAGAAGGGTTTGGTGGATAGTTTTTTTCTTGAAGAAGGGATATATCCTTTGAAAGTATAAACATATCAATGAAGGAGAAAAATACGTTTCATAGAATATTAAAATATATTTTAATATATTTTAAATCCAAATATATATATTTAAAATTTGAATGAGTTTTTTCCAAATTTTTTTGCATACTTGCCTTCTTATAATGATTTTCATTCAACCTATTCTATAAAGTTATTCAGAAATCATCTCAAGTAGCGCACATGGCAAGCAGAGCTCACTTTCCAGACTTTTATACTTGAATGTCAAAAAGGAGCTCTTGGTTTGCGTTTCAGTATTTCAAGACACAAAATAAATAGCTGCAAAAATAAAACAGGATTTCTTAAGGCTTTTCAACCTTTCAGCTCATCACACTGCGAACAAATCCAGATGCAGCCACACAGAACAGACGGTTTCAGTTCACTCAAAATCAAAAGAAAGAAGATTCAAAAACATCAACATCAGTCACCAGCGTCAATCAGGCCAGCACGTCTCGACTAGAAGGATTGCAGTCAGAGAACCACCGCTTGAGAATGAAAATCACAGAGGTATTGTTTACTGTATATGCTGCCTAGGCTCTTCATTTTTCATTGTTTGTTGTTGCAGTTCTGCAATCTGCTTAAATGCTGACTACTTTTTAGAGAAAAAAGTTAACTTTCCCCGTAGAAATAATAGGAAAGCGACAATTTATATGGATTGCTAACTAGTACAGCAAACATGTAGCAGGTGTGATAGAATGAAAATGTACCTTAGCAAAATGGAATTAAACTTGCTCTATTTATTTGTGACAGGCCAATTACCCTGCTGTTTCACATGGATATGCTGAGCTCCACAGCTCCAGAAGTGTAACCTTTACAAGCAAGCATAACAGAGATCTGCAGCCCCAGGGCCACTTAAGGGCTGTCTTTGTTCCTGTTTATCGTTGAGTTCTGAGACTGCTGTTGCTGTTATTTCTCAACCTCACTGAGAGTTTGCTCCAAAACTTGCTAAACAGATTTTTACATCTTCCTTGAAACAGAATTATGTATTTTCTTAAGGTAGAAAAAGACCTTTACGAACATGTGAGCTGACCCTTTCGGCACAAAGGTGGTGAAGTTTCGTCAGTACCTACTGAGAGAAAGGCTGAGTGCATGGAGTACATGAATTCCATTAGAGCTATAGCATGTACTTTTATAGTTATGTCCATCCTTGCTCAGTAGACTTGAAACAATAACAAACCAGTCTTGAAGACTGGTTATTTATTATTTTATTTATTTAACTGTTTAGTTATTGAAACAATAACAAACCAGTCTTGAAGACTGCCCAGTTTTTGAGACCAGATCGCCATAACTGATCATATCTTAAAGAAATTAATCTGTTCTTGCCCAGTCTGTAAAGTATTCTTATACCTTGAATAAAAACTATTCTATTGCAACAGTTATTTCTTTGCCCAGATCTTAAGTAATGACAATTGCCTAGGTAACTAAAAGGTATTTACTCAGGCTACCAAAGAGTCCAAGAGTAAAAGATATCTCTGCCTTGTTAAAGAAATTTAGTTCAGCTTTGCCAGGTCCCTTTCATGTGAGAGCCTTGAAATTTTTAATGAAGGCCTAGCTGCCTGCTGGCTATTTCTGTTCCTTTACTCTACCATAGTTTTTTTCTGCTAAGCCTCCTAACACAAGATCTCAGCCTATGCGTCTCAAGGCTTACGAGAGTGAGCACAGGTAAGGCTGATCAGAGTGGCCACACTAGTGCTCGCAAGGCCCTGCCTATTTCTTTTGGACTTTGCTTAAACAGATTAAATTCCCAGAACCAGTGGGTCCAAATCAGTTTCATTGTCAAGGAGATTTGGAACATGCCCTACCATGGCTAGCAGCTACATCTCTGGCTCATCTAGTTTGAGTTGCTGTGTCCCAGTTCTATAAGGAACAACATAAAGGTAAATTCAGCACTTTTAAAATTCAGTTAAGCTGTTAGTGAGTGTGACATACTCTGGACACCACATCCTGCACAACTGTTCACGAAGAGGATTAGTAAGCTTGTTTCTTGTAATTTTCTATTGGGGCTGTAGACAGTTGAGTACAAGTCAGCCTCTGAGGAGAACACCCTGTGCTCTGCTCAGTGCTAAAAGCAAAGCATTCCTGGTAGAGTTGACTGCAGTCACTCACATGACTGGACATGACAGAGTTCCCTTATAGTCTCCTGTGTGTTCAATAATTTGATGGATGAAGTGGTTATAGCTACGTATGCCACAATTTCACACAATTTTAGATAATAAATAGTTGAGAGGTTTTCATACTGAGCTTTCTAATGCCTGTATCTTTCTCGTATGTCAGTACACCTGAATCGCTTCTACTGTCAACTACTATAGCTTATTCCTCTCCTATGCCCTGTGTGCAATATCACAGTTGAAAACAATTTGTTACTTGTAGCATTATTTTTAGAGGTAGTGTAGTAGTGCTGTAAGAAGACTGTATTTGGCACAGTGTAGTAATTGCATTACCACCTGCCTTCCAGTCTAATTATGGAAAGGTGTGCCTCAGTGCAGATACCTGAAGCAAGGAATCTTGAATGTTGAAGGATTTGTACTCTCTTTGTTTTGCAGCTGGACAAAGACTTGGAAGAGGTCACAATGCAACTTCAGGACACTCCTGAGAAAACAACATACATTAAGCAGAACCACTATCAGGACCTTAATGACATTCTTAGTATACGGAACTTCACAGACAGCAAAGGTGAGTGTTAGTAAAATCCATTAGCAGCTTAACCTGCCAAACCTCTGAATAGCAATTTTATTGGATTGGTTTCAGAGCACTCAGACCTTGGTAAGACAGTTTAAATATTTTTTTTACAGAGAGTATGCAGATATACATAATAAGCTACACAGTACCCACTGAGTAGTTATTTCTGTATGTGTGTCTTCTATTGTAATACTCATGGTGAAGTGGGAAACTTTTAGAAGTGTACTTGTGTTCAGAAGTCAAGTTTTCTGTGCTGCATGGAGAGAGGAAAGTCACAGAATTTTAAGCCCAGTTTAATATGTGTTTGCCTGACTAGGATGCTGAAATCCTGCTTTTGGACACTGCTATCAAGCACGTAAAAGAGAAGCATGTTAATATTTCAGTGCTGATTTGGATTCTAAATGCAGAATTGAAGGCACTCATGTATGAAAATTCTTCCCTAGGAACTGATAAAAAAGGATTTCATGACAACTGTAATATTCCTAAGTTGTTTCTCCTGCGTCTCTTGCATCACTCCCCGAAGAAATACATGCGAGAGAATTGCTTCCATTAGAGCCATTTTGCTTTTTGGGAAGCAATAAAATCTGGTGGATAGCGCAATAAAAGTGGAAGCCAGGACACCCACCTTCTATATCTGACTCTAGAATGGATCTACTTTGTGACTTCTGGCAAAAAGCTTTGTACAGCTGAATATTACTATAGTATGTGAGAAACTGGTTGCTCTGTGTTTGGAAGTTGTAGATTTGCATGTTTGTTACACTGCAAGGCTCAGGCTTCCTATTGATGTGGCACCATGAGCTTGGTTAAGTGGGACAGAAGTTACTCCTATGAATAAATTTAAAGAATAATTTTAGAACAACGGCAACAGTTCACATATGTTTTTGAAGTATATTGAAATTTCGGTTAAGGTTACTTTTTCTTGCGCCTTTTGTTTTAGCCTGGGTGTACATTAGGTTGTATAAATTGTGGCAAAAAGACGAAAAAGGGAGAGTTCCCAGTGTCCTTTTTAAAAGTAAAAAAAAACAGAAGAGGGGAAAGGAGGAAAAGGAAAACGTAAATAGCTGCTGGAGGCGTGTGATTATTGGGCTGAGATCAGGAGCAAGAACTAACATCAGTGAGTGGGATGAGGCAGTTTGAAAGGAACACATAGAATGTTCCTCTCGCAATGTCAGATGCTCCAGGAAAAATGATAAATCATGAATAATATTTCAAGCAGAAAAGATACATTGCATTGTGCCAAATGCCCATCTGAGTTTGGGTATGAGAAACGAAAAATTATTCTCAAGAGATACACTGGGTATAAATTTAGGATGGATGCTTCCCACAGCAAGATGCACTCCATTAGCAGTAGGAGCCTGGCAAAGAAATCAAGGATAAAATATAACCTTTCTGCACTTACTTGTGGCTATGTCTACAAAAGACATTGATGCCTAACTGCTGCTTTAAGCAGCAGCATCCAAGATTGACTGTGTTCCTAATTTTCCCCCAGTAAAATTCCCCAGCTTTTACATTTCTGCTGTGGGGTGAATATTTAAAATCACCTGTAAGAATGAAGCCTTAATGCCCAGAGTAGCTTGGAACCATGTATTATTGGGGTTTACAGGGTAGATATTCTGCATACTGAAGTTGCTGGACACAATTTTCTCAATGGACCTACCACATAATGCTCCACACAAAAGGTGGGACAGGTGGAGAAAGATGTTTTCCCTTTTCCAACTTTATATGGAAAGGTTAGAGCACCCATTCACCTGGGAATGAGGAAGACCTGGATCCCAGTTTGCAGCAGGTGTTTGAAGCTTTGTCCCACACCTGGTGGCAAATGCTCCACACATGCATATTGCAGTGTATCCTGATTCTGAGACAAGTGACATTAAATATTCATACTTCCAGGCTCTGAGCCACTGTGATAAGCAATCCTTGCTAGTCTTTTTCTGTTCCTCCAATTCCATTTCTTCTGCCTCTTCTCTTTCCACATTTCCCTGTCCCTTAGTTACATGTCTGAATCTCCTGTTTATTTCTCTCATCGCATCCATTCCCGATAGTCAACCTATGTGCTTAATATAAATTTGCCATTCCAATCAAAATAACAAGGCTTTGGAGAATGCATGCTGCTGAGTCACTGCTGCTTCTGTGCAGATTCAAACAGACATAACTTAAATAGTACTTAAAAAAATTCTGGCCCTTACGGCTACAGGAAAGCTAACTCTGAATGACATGACTATGCTTTCTGTAGCTATGCATTTCATGAACTTTCAGTAAAGGAAAGTACAGAACCTTGAAATTATGTATCCCTGGTGGTACTTGAGTGAAGCTTCAGAATTGTAAATAATCTATTAGCATGACCTAGAAGTGACCATCTCTCTCATCCCCACTGTGCAACTGGGGAAGCCAGTCCAATAATGGTTTTAAGGTGATAATGAGGTTTGTGCCTTCCTTGATCTTGTGAAAAATGTGAGCTGGGAGAGAGGAAATAGGACAGTGAAGAGAGAGACTCAAAATAGCAGCTGACTTGGAGCTAAAAATCACAGCAGATAATTTGCCACATTCACTTTTTTGGTTCACTTCTATGTGAATTGTTTTTATAAAATACCTGGCTGTTCTGGAGGAGCTCACACAGAGAATGCCATGTAGTGTGACCCCATCGCTATTGCTTACACAAACTCAGGGCACTGCTCTTCACAGAACAGATCATAACATGGGATTTAGGCAATGCATCTCGAACAAGCCCTAATCAAACTTTAATGTCATAGTACACTTCAGTAGGCTTCTGATCTGTAAATATTGCCCAGAGTTAAAAATCCTGACTCCTATAGCCAAGTGCCAAAGGAGGTTATTTGATTCATCTCTTTCTTCTCCACCACCCTCATTTACATCAAACATATGGATTTAGGATACAAAAGTTAAATTACTTTAGCAAAATAGGTAGATATAGCTGTGAATTCCTACATCTGACTGACCTCAGGCAACGTTTCATAACTTTGGGATTCCTGGTTAGTTATTAACAGCAACAGCTCCTGGTATATCGCAGGAGCTCTTTGCTGGTACAGGGACTCCTTCTTTACAGCACATTTCAGTACATCTCATTTAAAGAGAGATATTATCTGAGACACTCATCTCTTGTTCACAAATGCGTAATGTCCCTGAGACATCTACAGCAATTGGCTATGTAAGAAAAGCAATTAGGAAAATGTGATTTGTGGTTTATGGCTTGATTGCTTCCTTTTAATGCAGGCTTTTTAGCTGCACTGCTACATAGCTTTGTGTGGTCAAGCAGTTTGCAGCAATGCTCCATGGACTGTGGCTCTGAGATTTCAAATGGCTTCCCCAGCTGAATTTAAAAGGGCATCCCCTAAACTTCATTTCATACATTCCTTGGATGACTTTGAGTCACTGTGCCTGCTAGTGACCTCAGCTCTGTGCACAGGGCAACATTAACTTCTCCCCTGGCATTTGTGGGATCTGGTGGCCTTGCTGGAGTGGCAGAGCCACTTCAGCAAGAAGAGTCAGGCTTGGAGACACGGCTGTGTTTTCCAGGCTGACATTTGGAAAAAAGGAAGACAAGTGCTTCTGACTGTGATGCTGTGTAAAGAGGAAGTTCCAGGGAAGTTCCACACAGTTCCAGGGAAGAAATGTCCTAACGTGGACACAAACCAGAGCTTCCCAAAAGGGCTCCTTGCATCCACGTCAGTGTATCAGAAACAGGAGAGAGTTCATGCAGGTGGAAGTTATTTCTGCTGTGCAAGTTCCAGCAGAGATAAAAGCTGCTGAAGAGACAAATACAGAGAGGAAAGGCACTATGTGTTTTGAGGGGGAACTGGGTAATTCTGCTACACTTGGAATCCTACTATCTTACTCTACCTGAGTTGTTTTTGATGTTTTAATACATGAAATTATCTCCACATGACATAATTCACAAAATCATGGATTGCAGGAGTTTCATATAAAGCATTGCTCAGAAGAAATCCTGCAGAAGAATCTCCCTCTATTTCTACCTTGGCCAGTACATTTTAGAGTAGCATATTAGGGAAATTAAGGAATGACAGCCATTCTATGGGATGTACAGAAGAAGCAAGAGACAGACTTGCCACAGTCCCCTCTTATGAACGAACCCTTTTTGCAGGTTCTCTCTCTGCAGGTGCCCTTCCTTGCTCAGAAAACCTTGTCTGTTTTAAGCCAGAAAGCAGTCTTTACTCATTGCTGTAAATGGGCTGGGAGCATTCATTTACATGTCAGATATGCCTACATACTGTCACTTGTCACCCCACTCCGATGTTTCCTAGTGTTAGTTTTTCCTCATGTAAAAGCAGCTCAAAGAAAAACAGATTTCAAAGGCATGATGCTCACAAATGTGAAGCAAAACAGAGTTCATCTGTGATAGATGGGGGAAATAGAATTTCTATGAAGTTCATGCGATTCAAGCATTAAGCTTGAGATTGAAAAATAGATTCAAAGGTAAGGGCTTTCAGAAATAACTCCTTTAAAGGGATGCTGTTTTGAAGCAAGGATATAGTTCCTGTCTTTATAGATATATATAGAGATATGTATGCTAGTTTCTGTGAAGCCTAACAAAGGGATTCAATCCAGAAATTGGAGCTTGTTTCTATTTCAACAGGGACACCAACCTGTCACAGGTTCAGCACCTGCTCTTTCTTGCACAGAAATGAATCTGTAGTAAAGGGAATTTCTTCTGATTTAAAGTAGTATAAATCAGAGCAGAATCTTGCTGGCTTTTCTTCTTAAAAATCTTCCTCTTAAAACACAGCTATCGGAAGGTATGATTTAACTTGCCAGTGCAGTGTTCTTACTTCAGGAGAACTTTTTTCTGATTACCTAGCAGACGATGTGATCATTTTAATTTTTCCTTTCAGTTTACTTTCTTAACACCCTATTCATATGAAAAACAGAGACTGGCTAGTCATGTTTCAGAGTACAAACAACAGAACTGGGAAAAATTACAGCAGGTTTTAAAAATCTACCTCTAGATTTAAAGTTTCCTGAGCTCTTTAGTAAATCAGCAAAGTTATCTCTGCCAGATCTTATAAGTCCTTATTAAACCACACTTGCTTCTTTGTGGAGCATGAAATATGCTTTCTAGCAAAGAGAAACAACGGTAGAATTGAAGGACATTGGATGAAAAGTAGTTCTGCCATCCAGTTCTAAGCCATCAGAGGAATATTGCCACTAAAGCGTAATGATGAAGATGTTCAATAAAGCTGCAGTGTACAAACATCAACAAAACAAGCCTCTAGTTGAAAAAATATATGTTTTCTAAACTCTTGGAAGAAACTGAAGCATCATCAGTCACCTGGTGCTTTCTGCCTGCAGACAAATGAGGGTTGTTAAAATGCATGGCACATTTAAGCCTGCCCAGGTAATTTTGGCAGCACGAGGTTGCAGATTATAGGTCACCCCTGGCAGAGGGACAGGAGAGCAGCTGGGAGCAGTGACCTCCTCGCTGAGCCCCTCGGCAGCCTGCATCAGGTGTGCTCTTGAAGCTCAGAGCTTTGTAAATGGAAGCTGTTTCTTTGCTGCAGGTAGGCAAAGGTCCTGAGCTAAAGCCTTCTGCCTCTCGCCAACCACTGGCAGCAAGCTTTGTTTTATAATGAGCCCATCGCTGAGTGCTCTGTGAGGCCCTTGAGATGTATTTGTCTTTTCTCCCGACAGCTTTGTGAATGGAAAGTGCTCAGGCATCACTTATCCAGACTTCTGAGTTCTGGTTTGAGGTCTACAAAGGTGAAAATTATTTAGAAGGTGCTTCTGGCTAATGTAATTTCAATTTAGAAGGTAGTTACATCACTCTGGTGCTACTCACTGGGTAGAATCTGCAGTAGCAGACAGCACCCTGACAATGAAGGGCATTTTCCAAGCAGCATACTTAATGGACAGAGGAAGAGAAAATGAGAAAGTATCAAAAACACTGCTACACTTTCCAGGGGAGACTGGAAAATCAAATGTTTGCCACTACCCTTAATTTCTTTTCTTGCAGTTGTTCACGTTTGTAAAGCTAGTTTTCTAAACCCTTAAGTTTTTTAAGTGCATATGGCAATAGTGTTTTTTCTTTAAGCTCCAGCTCCCAGAAGCATATGACTAAGTGAGAATCTTGCTCTTCATTATTTAAATGAAAGGTAAATGAAAAATAAAGATATTCTAGTTTCCATAGCTGCAAAATAAAAATCATCTAACAACTCCTCTCCCAAAATTCTTAACAAACAAGAATTACCTAACTTCTTTTTTTTATTTTGAAAGAAGCAAATGAAAGAGGAAAGAAAAGGTGACAATTTTATGTGCATTTTGTCTGTATTTTATAGATATACAGTAAAACTTGCATTTGGTAGCCTTGTATACAGAAATTTATTCAGTGTATTAAGGGCAAGTCATCTGCAAGAGTGGTAGAAAAGTCTATTAAGAAGAACACACGGTGATACATGGGCAGTTGGTGTTGAGAGGTGAGTAGGAAGAGAATATATGATTTCTGCTCTACTCTAAACTAAATCCCCCACCTTTTTGACAAGGACCACCTCCTTCTCTCTCTCTCTCACAGCACATCTGAAAGTACATGGAACTCTTTTAGTGCGTACAACATAGATTGTTCCATTAAATAACATACTCCCAAACAGTAAGAGTTGCATTTTCCAACCATTTGATGAAGAATTATATCTTTAGTGGCTTTGTAAAATGTTAAATTGCTTGTCTTGGCCAAAGGAGTTGGAACCCTAAAATAATGAACTCTTAGAGCTTTTCCATCCCTAATTACAAGGGTTACTCAAATTTTTACTTCGGTGTATACCAAAAAGTCAGCATTTTCCATTGTCAGCTTAGATCAGCTCAGGACAGAATGTTGGTTTTAATCACGAAAATAAAAAGTGTTCTTTTCTACACGTCTGTTTATAGATGTCACAAGACTTTTATGCAAATGTCAAAATTGATATACAAAGAAATGCAATTGTACAGAAAATAAAAACTGAGCTCTTGTGACAGCAAATGCCACACCAGCAAACTTCAGGCTGCCCTGAGATGATAGACCTCATTGCTTATCTCAGCCACTGTCAGATTTGACTCTTTATTATACTCCCTTCACATCTAAACCATCACTGAATCCTGCCATCTCTTAATTTTAAACACTCTTCTTGCTACAACTGAATTCCTTAGCTCTCTTCTACTGACATTTTCTTGCCACAACCGAAGCAGCTTCACGTGTTTGGGTCACCTCCTTTCTCATCCAGATCCTTCCCGTCAATGCAACATAAGTGAAGAATCTTTTCTCCTCTCCTGAGCTGTAGTGATCCCCATGTCTGCACATTGTTGCCTCCTCACCTACACGCTTGGTTGTTGCTTGCTTGTTAGGTTTTTCACAGCAGCAAGTGAATGCTATCAAATAATGCCAGGGATGACCTTGGTGGGAGGGCAATTATAGATGTTGGAGTTTGCCCTCAAAACATCTATGCTTCCAGCTTCTTTCCTCAGTTTGCGGTTCTGCTACTTCTTTTGTCCCTGCTGTGCCTGTTCAGAACACATATATTCCTAGCATGCTGGAAGCTGAGCATTATTTGGGGCTTCTGAACATGAGTACAACAGAAAAGCAGCTCAACCCTTCAAAATGTACCAGCTTTTTCATGCCGTTTTCCTTTTTTCTTCATTCTTTTCCTGCTTTTCCCCCTCATAACCACTTTTATGTTCAAATCCTCCAGTACCCTCTTCAAGAATTTACCTCAGACTCCTCTTCCGTGCTGCCTCAATGCCTGCGGCAATCACTGCTTCTCTGTTTGTGTGGCAAACAACTGCTGGTGATGGATTTGGAGCTCTGTAATTATTTATGAAAACTGTGAACTGACCTCATTATTCAGATGCTTTCCGTGTGATTTTATTTGGCTTAACACAGAAAGAGACTTTGAAAAAGCAGGCAGGAACAGAAAGGGTCTTCTTAAAATGGCTGCGTTCGCCCGTGTTTCTCAGGGGGAATAATGCCATGGGCTTCAGCACAGCTAGCCAGGGACTCCCAGGACACCCAGGGGAATCGAGAATTATGATCTGTTTTGTTATCCCTGTGCAGAAAAGAAAAAAGCGTAATGACATCATTAGGTGTCCTTGCTGCAGACAGCATATGGACCAGTGCAACTGGTATGAATCGTATTTCCATGCTAAAAATGATAGCAGCAGCAGATAGTCAAATGACAGCACTTAATTGCCTGTGTGATCGTAAGAGTAACAAGGGTTTATACATCAATGAGATTGTAGTTTTTCCAGGAAAAGTCTTAAGAAAGAGGGTTGATGAAAAGGTTACAATTTCTAACTGCAAGAACAGTATAGTTACATTAATTTTTCACATAGCCTAAGACTAGATGAGAGAGCATGATGTGGCTACATAGAGGTGGACAACAAGGGTTGGTTTGTGGGGGTTTTTTAAAGGTACGGGGAAACAAACGAAGGACAAAGAGTTTTTGTCACTTTTCGGTTTCTTCGTGGTAGCTCCCACGGAGGAGCATATCATCCAAAACATGAGAATACCAAACTGTCACAGGAAAACTTGAGACTATATTGGAATATAGGTAGTATCAGTTAACTTTGTGGCATTGTGGATATCTGGGAAAATTTAAAATGGAACAATTTTTAAATGGTCAGTTGATCACAGTAAAATAAAATTGAATGTGTTGTCCATTCAGATGGTGAGAAAGCCATTTTGAAAAATCATCTTGATCAAAATCCACCAGCACAGTGGGGCTCATCAGACCCTTCCAGAACAAGCAAAGATCCCATAGAAGACATCAACTCTCCAGAACAGTAAGTATCATTACCTTGCTGACAAAATGTTAATTTAAATTATTACATTTCATCAAAGCCCATATTTCCCTTGCATGCATTTTTTTATGGAAAGACCTTCACTGTAACCCTCTTTCAGCCAGCCCCAGCTACAGAGAGAGCTGAAACATCAGCAACAGGGAATGCGAATGGGACCTCCTGAAACACCACTAGGCAGCAAAGTTGTACTCTGACGCCTCCCTACCACCAGCTGACCACCCCAATGGAACTTAAAGGATATCAGGGGCTTTAGATCCTAAGGTGCTCCAAAGGCAAACCAACATGCTTCTCTTCCCTTGTCGGAAACATCCATAGCATGATGCCCAAAATTTCTGTAGAGATTTACAGGATGAGCTGTGCCCAACCACCAGTGTGTGGAGAAGAGGATGTACATATGCGCACAAATATCTTATGACTCCTGTCAAAAGTCCAAGTCCTTCCACACACCAGCCAGAGGAGTTCATGGTGTACATAGACATTTTGTTCTTTTACATTCTTAAGCTAGATGAGAAATAAAAAATGTCCTGAGGGCTTTTCAACGTTGCCATAGCAGCTGGACCTGAGTTTTGGCACAGGAGAGCCTGCACTAGAGTAGTTTCCCTTAGAAACTATGCTGCAGCTACAAGGAGAGGATGGCACAAAACACCAGCTAGATTTACAGAGGGGAAAGATTCCTCTGGTGTCAGCTTTTCTGTCTAGGAACCTATACAATAAACTCATGTCCTACCCTCCACTAGAGCTCAGGGAAGCGCCGTTCTCGTGTGTGCCCGGATCAGCCGTTCCCCCACGGCAGCCTGGTTACACGAGCATCGCTTCATCAGTGTCTGAGCTAATAGCTGTCAGACTCCTGGGCAATTTAAAAGCTTATTTAAAAGCAGAATAAATTAAACAGATTACTAGAATGAGTCACGTTACATCAGCAACAGCAACCCTGATTGCAGATAGTAGCTACTGTCTTGTACTACCTGGAGCAGGAAAACACGTGGATTTCTAATTCTGTCCTTGCACTCAAAGAAAAAACCCAACCTAAACCTGCAAAGAAGCTAATTCACACACACATATGCACCAAAAAAAAAAAAAAATTCCACAGTAGATGAAATATCTCGTAATTTCACAAAAGCAGGGCTCTTGCTGAGAGAGCTCTCATGACTTCATGGGGTCAGCAGAGTGCTTTAATGCATAGCTATTAAAGGCTTGTATTTTTTTCAGCACCATTTGTCAGAAATAATGTAGTGTGAATGCAGCCTCATCCACATGTGGCCCTCTTACATTAAGAAAGATGCTAAGAAAAACACCGACAACTCAGATAATCCAATTGTCTCGATACAGATTTAACACAGACAAAGAAAAAGAAAAGCATTTGGTGATGACAGAACTTCCTCTAGGTTGGTGATAACTCGTGAGAAGACAGATTTCCTAAAGGTTCTGAAGAGTGGGTCAGTACAAATCTGAACAGTCTCTGACATTTATGGAAAGCAATTAATAAAGTTCTGCTAAACGAAACAGTGTCATTCAGCATTTGCACAGCTGTGACTGTGCCAGGTCCAAGGGCCAATGTCTTCCCTGAGAACAAGTTGGCAGTTTGGGTACCAGAGCCACACTGCCCAGGCACAGTGGATCTGCGAGGGAGGAGAAGTACAGCTGTCTTTAGGACTCCTCTCTTTTTGACAAGAGATTGCCTCTCTCCAAAGTTCGTGCTCTTTAAGATATCCTTCTGCACCTCTCGGCTTGTTCTTCAACTTGTCCGGCAGCACTTCTGTCCTTTGTTGTTTGCTAAAGATATAATTTTTGAAAAAAAAAAAAAAAAGGAGTTAAAGGCAAGCTGTAGTTTCTGTCTTTCTCATTTCACTTCATACATAGGGCATCTGATAGGTAGTCACACAGTCTGAGAGACTTTTTTCTTATTCAAGAACACAAATCTCAAGGACATTAGTCTGAAAAAGATTTCCTCTTGGTCACAAGCCTGTGAAAGGAGGATAGTAAGGCAATCATTTGCCTGCAGAAGTTTTAACTCTTTAATGGCTGTGGTGGAAAAAATCATCCCAGCTTCCTATGCTTGTCAACACTCATGAGAACTGGCATCTTCCAGTATGAAAGCTCTTATAGATTCCATAAAAGAGCTGATTTGGGATTTTTTTCATTCTTTCTTACCATTAGTGCTACATTTGACTCATTGCAGGTAAGATCCTCTATTCTAGAGTTGTGCCCAAAGTGAAGGCACAACAGTATACGCACACTTCAGGCAGTAGTGCAGGACTTTGTTTCATATTTGTCGATGTGGTGATGTTTACACTGTCTCAATCAGAAGAGCAATTTTTTTGTGCTTGGCTCAGATTTAGAATCCTACACTTAGGGAAAATGCAGTCTGTATGACTGTAAAGCAGCCTTAGAGCATGAATATAGACAATTCTCAGTTCCCTTGGCATCTTACTCCTTTTCCTGCTGGGCAAGACCCAGTAGGTTTTCCATCCTGCCATGTACAATTTTCCATATCCAGTCAGACCATCAGATAAGAGGACCAGAAAGTGGGTGCTGACTGCTTTCTTTCCTGTTTACACTGCCTACACAGTATAAATTAACACCTCCTATAGCAGGCAAAGCAGTGCCAGTGCACAGGCACAAGCCCTGCACTTTGATTTCCCATTGAGCTTTTTAGCATACTCTCTAGCACACCTGTATCCGCTTGTACTCTGCTAGGTAATGCTCAGCAACAATTTTGGAGGATGCTTAGCTGTGTGGATAGACACTGCACCATGCCAGCTCATCTCAGGTCCAGAGAGCAGCCTGAACCTGTTTAAAATAGATATAATTCATTTCCTAGTAGGATGAGTTGTCTCTCAGGCAAAGTCATCTGCTTTGATGAGCATCAAACTGCTCATATTTCCTGACTGGCAGTCCTGCTTACTTATCTAAAGATCACATCAGTCAGCTTATCTGCATGATGGCCACATTCAATGGTTTATCTTCTGTGACCCTTAAAGACATCCATCTATGCACTTTCATTCCTGCATGTTGTCCCTTCCCATCAGTGACCTACATCCATCAGGTCATTAGTTTTTGGCACCATTAAAATTTATGCCATTCTCATTTTAACAGCAACAATATGTAACAGTCTTCCAGATCTCTAAGCAGAGGTGATGATAGATTTCTGCAGGACCCCACTAAAACTTGCAATCTTAATAGACTATTTCTATATGCAGGGTTTTTTTGTAACCTTCAAAGCATAACTTCAAACCATAACTGGAGCCAGTTATGTTAATTTAGGTAACAAAAAATTCTCATTCAAAAAAGGTGGTTGTGACTGGATTATTGCATTGCAGCCCTATGCCTCAGCATGAACAGGCCTTTGTTATTTAGTTTCTTCACTGAGAGTGGTTTATATTAGTCTATCTATGATCTTACTCAAATGTGTCATTAAAATAGGATGGGTTTAGAATGGTTAGTTCACTTGCTAGTAGAACATCTTGCTTTACTGTAGTGTTTTAGAGCTTCTCCAGCTTCCCTGCAGTTGCTAAAAATCAACATTAATGTGCTACAGAATTAATCCCTGATTAATAAAAATGAAAACAGAAATAATCCCTGACTGCTTAGACACGATCCCGCAGAACTTCAGATGTTCGACTGTTGCAGCAATTTGTTTCAGTCCCCCCACTTACCAACAGATCTTATTCGTGGTTTTCTATAACAGAACCAAAATATATTTCAGATGCCTTGGCCCCCCTTGTGGTATTGTGCATTCCCATGTGCATTGCATTGTGTTTCTCTGTGCATTGACATTGGAAGTCAAAATTTTTTATGTTTCCCTAATAAATGGTATTTCTGTGCAGAGCTGGGGGCACTTGCCCTAACACACAATCCTGATGAGTGGGTGCTCTGTGTGTGGAATCATCTCTCCTTTCCATCTCCTTCAGTGGCTGCCTGTGATTCTAGACCCACTACTACCAACCATTCCCTCTCCAAAATACTTGGCTATATATATGCTTTCACGTACATATATATCTATATAGTACGGACAACTTGAAATTAATTCATAGAGTCATATAATGGTTTGGGCTGGAAGGGATCTCTAGAGGTCAGCCAGTCCAATCCCCCTGCAATGAGCGAGACAACTTCAAGTAGATCAGGTTGTTCAAATCCCCATCCAGTTTGGCCTTGAATGTTTCTGGGGATGGGGCATCTGAGCCACCTGTGGCAGTGTTTCATCACCCACATCATAAAAATTCATTACTTATATGTAGTCTAAGTCTACCCTCTTTGTTTTAAAACTTCACATAGCATCTTCTCACTCCATGCCCTTGTAAAAAGTCCCTCTCCAGCTTTCTTGTAAGCCCCCTTTAGGTACTAGAAGGCAGCTTTAAGGTCTCCCTGGAGCTTTCTCTTCTCCAAGACAAAAAACACCAGCTCTCTCAGGCTCTTTTCATAGGAGACATCCTCCAGCCCTTTGGTTTTCTTTGTGGCCTTCCTCTGGGCTTGCTCCAGCAGGTCCACATTCTTCTTATGAGAAGAGCTGAATGCGGTATTCCAGGTGGGGTCTCACCAGAGCAGAGCAGAGCAGAGGGGCAGCATCACTTCCTTGACACTGCTGGCCACGCTGCTTTTGATGTAGCCCAGGATATTATTAACTTTCTGGGCTGCAAGTGCACATTGCCTGGTCACGTCCAGCTTTTCATCCACCATCACCCCCAATTTCCTCTTGGCAGGGCTGCTCTCGATCCCTTCATCCCCTAGCCTGTATTGATACCAAGGGTGCCCCTCAAAGCATGGGCAAAATGTGGCAGGAGTGGAAGAAGGGAAAATCACTGATATTGGGGGAAAAAACCTAAAAACAGTGAGGCAAGGCACAAGATTTAATTTCATTTCAGGCGAAAATAGCAGGTTTGTTTGGATTTTGCTACTTGTTTTGTTTTGTTTCATGATTCCCTCTAGGAGTTTCGTCCACACTCTTAATTGTGTGCAAGTCTCCAGGCTACAGTTCTCTGCCCCAATTCCAGGAACCAAGTTTTCAAGTGAAAGTAAACTTTTAAGTACAGTTAAAGCAAAATTTGCCACCCACTGCAGCCACCGTTGGCATAGCTAAATAAACATGCTTTGTCCATGGTATGGCTAACACTGAAATGGATGAAAAAAAATCCTATTCACTTGATTATGCAACTGGATTCTCTTGGAGTAGCTTCAAAAAGCCCTTTAGTGAGAAGTCTATAACAGTTGAACAAAGTAAGCATTTCCACTGGTGGGAAAATAAGTGCAGGCAATTCTGCATTTGACCCCTCAACAAGAGACAGAATGACAATCCACAGCATCAGGCTCATAAGGATTCAGCACAGGGAAACAGCAAGCCATGCCACCTCTGTACTCCTTGGGAACAAGGCATGACTTCATTGATAGCACCAGGAAGAGCTGAGCACAGTAGCAAAACAACAATGAATGGATTTTGTTTAGTTCCAGGAATGCACTGCCAGCACTAGAATGATCCTCACTGAGGACTAACATTGCATGAAACTTTTAAAGGGAGTTTGAGAGGGAGAAACAATGAGAAAGAGTATCCTGGGTAGGCAGACAACAGCTATTTCTACTGTACCTCTGTATAAACAACCCAAAGTTTGTAGTGAAGAAACTGAAGAGAAGAACATTTCTTTCTGTTTGAATTTAAAAGCTGTATTGCTTGGCCCCAAGCAAAGCAATGGATGCCTCAGTATCTATCTTTGCTACCTAACACAAAGCAAAAAAGCAATTAAATGTCATTTGAATCAAAAAGGCTGTCCAAAGGCTAGCTTTCAAACACACAGCTTTTATAAAAGCCTGTCTACACACTGTCATTATATCAGATAATGGGCAAACACAAATTTAAAGCTCTATTATACTGATACAATGCTTTCTATGGGCATTTTTGTTCTGAAATCCAAAAGCCAGTCTTCAGTTCATCTCAGTCACTTTGACATCTCTCTTCTCTTTAGAAAGTGCCTCTGTGTTTCAAGGGTGAATGTTTCCAAATACAAAGCCATCCTAATGATAAAATGACTGAAAACTTTGTTTTACACTAGCAAACCTCAACAGGATTTTGATTTTGTGAAAGGTGCTAGTACATCCACAGCATAGGGGTAGCAGAACCCTTTTCTCATGGCACCATCCTCTCCAAGGAAAGGGCTTAGATGGGATACCTGTGAGCATGATTTAGTATCCATTTAAAAAAAAAAATTACCAGTTATCATGATGTCAATCCACTTGGAAAAATGGGTACAGAATGTTGGGTTCTGGAACACTGAATTTTGGTATGGGTGTTGGGCAGGACTGCTTTTAGAGTGCCAACTCCTCAGTTCCATAACACTGAGTGACAGAACTCAAAAGCATCTATCACCTCAAATGCACAGACCCAAACTTTAAAGAGGAACTACTTAAAAGAGGAAAAAGCCATCAGTCCCAACTTCCGCCCCACCAGGCACCTGTGTTTGCTTTAGCTGGAGTTGCAGAAATGCCATCTTTAGTACTGACATCCTTGTGCTAAGTGATGCGTGGCTTGAGACTCAGTCTGTGACCTCATGCATGTCTACACAGTTGGCTGGGGCTCTGCAGGCAGTAGATCGCTTTGCCAGGGGTGGGGGGGTCACCAAGCCATACGCCCTCTTTGCAAATTTAAGGTTTTCCCTTTTCCTGGTATCAGCAGTCTAACAATTAACCTGAATGTGCCTCGGAATTTCAGAAGGTTGTGGGATGCTGAGAAAGCACACTTAGTTTCCTTTGTAATGTCTAACCTGTCAGAAAAATTCCCCAAGGGGAAAATAACATCATGGTGGCGTAGCTGGGCATCAGCAAGCGCAATGCTCTTGGCATTAACCCTGTCGGTCACAGCGGCAGGCACAGAGAACTTCCTCGCAGCAACCTGGGAGCACGTCAGCCGTGTAATGTGTTCCATTTGCCCCTCGGCTAACGCTCCTCTCCCTGTCTCTCCCGCAGCATACAGCGCCGGCTGTCCTTGCAGCTGCCCATCCTTCACCACGCCTACCTGCCGTCCATAGGAGGAGTTGATGCCAGCTGTGCCAGCCCCTGTGTAAGCCCCAGCGCCAGTCCTCGGCACAGACACGTGCCACCCTCCTTCCGAGTGATGGTTTCAGGGCTGTAGGAGAGGGAGATCAGTGCTTCCTGAACTGCTTTTAAGTACTCAATGACTGGACTAAACATCTGAACTAGAACTCTGCTACAAACATGTAACATTGGCTCCTACCGCAGAGGAACTTCTGCTGAGGCCCTCGTCACAGGAGTGCCCACGTAACTCGTGTGAAAAAGCAAAGGAGGACACAAAGAGTTTGATCTGTAGCCTTATTCATGGAGTTTTTATTTCTTCACCTAGAAGTCACTGAAAAATGTTTCTTCCAAAATTTCTACTAGCAACAAGGAGGCTGGGATATACGGATCTTGCAAAAAAGACACTAGGAAAAAAAAGAACAACAAACGCTCAAATGTCACTGAGCTTTACGTGGCTGCTGAGAACATGCAATTCTATACTGTATCCATGTAAGGGAAATGCAGAGCTATACCATGTTGGAATAGATACACTCATTTTTACAAGAGTTGTGTTAAATCGCTGGAAACATTCTGCACTGGTTAGTCTTGCTTTTTTTCATTTCAGGGATGATGTTTAGTAGGAAAGAAGAATTGTGAGAAATGATTCCTCGGGTGTCATTGAGACTCTGCAGTGCTGTGGACAGGGTCACCTTTACCTTGCAGCTGTATGAGTAACTCAAGCAGAGCCTGAAGCTCCAGCTCTGAGTTGCCACCAGCTGGAGAGCTGCTGATTGCAAGCAGAGCACTTCACCCTTCTCCAGGGCGATGGTAGTGACTGCTGACCATCTGCAGCTTCATTTTTAGTGAAGTTTCTACACCTATTTCAGAATAAATGCCACCAACCATAACACACTAAATTGTCTAAAAAAGTCCTAGGGCTGATAACTCAGGAAACTGAGGACAGATGGGTAGTAAAGTCTTAATGCCACAGGATGAATTGTTTTTCCTAGTTTGTTTGAATTGTGTCACACATAATTACAATAAAATTAATTTAGTGGACTTGGCGGGGGAGGGATTAGGGCACAGCACTTTGCTGCTGCGGGCAAAGCCTGCAGGGCACGTAGATGTGAATATACACTATGTTTGCTTCGTACCTGCGTATGTGTGACAGTTGTAGCGGATAGGAGAGGACAAATCAAATTTACCAATAGAATATTTTACCTGAATCCTGAAAGGACTGTGAAAAAACAATGGATTTTGTACTTTAGCTCCTTTCCTTGAACCAAAGTAATTAGGAGGAATGACAGTGGTGTACCGTCTGGACCAACTCTGGAGCCAAACCCTCAGGCACAGGTGAGACACACATGCAGCTTCTTCTTCCAAGGGACTGGCAATGTATCCTCTCTCTGCCAGGGCTGTTTGCTAAAAGTAGGGGGAAAAAATCCACACGAAGCACCCACTGGGCTCTCAGTTTTCTTTGATCAACACCTGTTCCCCTCAGACCAAACCTTTGGAATGACATTCGTACAAAGGTTTACAAATCAGCAATGACTGAAGCACAGCTGAAAGGGTTCATTAGCTGAGGGATTTAACTGCAGCTTTGACAAGCTAGCATAAATCTCCATTAAAAATAAAACACACCTCATAGTGGCCAAAACCAACACGAATATGTGTCTGAATCTTACAATCAGGAGCATCACAAAATATTTCACTTGGCACATACAGTAAGAGAGATTATGGAAATATCTGTAGCTTTTAGAACAAAAAACCATGTAAGTATAAACACAGATAAACTAGAACTCATTACTCTGTTTAAGCACTAAACACTGACGTCGTCACTCAATGTGTGTTGACAGTATTCTCTTGCTTTATTAATATCATCAGGGCCTGGTTTATTTTAAAAGGAATGTTAATTTTTAAAAAGAGAAAATTACGATATTGTATATAATGTATACACGAAGATCTCTGTAGAAATATTATTCCAACTTAGCAGGAAAAAAAAATAATTCAGAAGTATCGGACCATTGGAGGTGAGCGTGTGTGTGTGTGTGTGTGTGTGTGTGTGTGTCTGTAACTTCGTGAATACTGACTGTGTGACGTTTATTAGGTTTAAACCATGCAGTACATTCTTTGTCTCAATGATACTGTAGTTTCTCCCATAACATTTTTTTTTTACTTTACGGCAGATAACAAGACCAACCAAGTGAATATAGCTATTTAATGTTTCTGTTCTTTTATACTGCAGCAAAAATGTACTGTAAATTTATGAAGAGGCTGTGCCCCAATGGCATTTTCCAATGATGTTAGTGCACAAATGCTTTAAACTAGACTGGAACTGCCAGAATAAAATGTAAATGAAGAATTTCTTGTATAACCTTATACTGCATGAGATCAATTTTTAATAAATTGTTGCAAATCTGTTTTTATGAATAAAATATATAAAACTTAGCTTTTTGGACTCAATGCCCTCTTCCCCCTTAGCAAAATCATTTTTAATGAGTGTGTGTGTATATACATATAAACATAGTGTACACAAAGGCCTCCTTGGAGAAAGAGGAATCCTATTACAACACCACATTTTAATAAAAATGTAATATGTAATAAAAACACACATCCTAGTAGTTGAACAGTTTGCATTTGGAGATAATAGATAGACAAGCCTCTGCCCTGGAATACAATTACTGCAGTACCCAGGAGTGAAGTCTAAGACCTTTTTCAAATGGGAAAATAATCAAAACATGTACTGAACATTTATATCCAAACCACTCTTAGCCCACACACTGTTCTCTCTTGCCCCACAGTGAATATGAATTCAGAAGAAAAAGAAATATTTTATTATTTCACACAAGTTATTGAAGTCAAGCCAATCTTCCAGCTCAACAGTAAAATCTCTGCATCAACAAATGAGAAGTTTCTGAGAATAAACACCAATTGCTGTGCAAAGGCAAACACTAAGCCTCTTCATCTAGTTTTGTGCATGTGGTGGAGTTCGTGTCTTAAAGCAGGTTCTTCTGCATGGCATGGCAAAACAGGAGGAGGGTGGGAATGCAGGGCAATGAGAAAGTGAGAGGAAAGAGCATTTTGAGTTGTTTGCTTTTCAACAGGGGAGCATCCTCAAGCCAGCACAAAGTGTCATAAAGCCCAAGATGTGGGAATTAGAACCACTACAAATGGTTTTCCAGTAGATTTCTGATGCAGATTAGGAGTCCCTCTGAACATAGGCAAAAAGAGAAAATACCAGTGAGGAGTTAACAGTGTGGATCGTGGCTCTCAGTGCAGAATACCAGATGGCAGGAGAAACTCAAACAGATACATCAAAGCTCGTTCAAGAAAGCAAAAAGTACAGCACAACTTCAATGTGAAACCTATATTCAACCAGAAATTGTGGGAGGATGTGAAGAACTTAGAATTGCTCATGAATAATAGGAAACCAGAACAAAGTGAAATATTACTTTCAAGGGTCATGAAAAAAAAAGAGGGAGATGTCGGTGGAGCAACTTTACTTGAACCATTGAGTTTCCACTGCCACAGCAAATGTGCTTCCTATACAATCATAAAGTTGCCATTGAATTCATGGAAGATTGCTAATCTTGCAGCACTACTTTCAAATTAATAAAATTAAGGAAGGTGAGGAAAGCGCATTTTCCTCTTTTCTTTTTTTTTTCTTTTTTTCTTTTTTTTCTTTTTTTTTCCTTTTTTTTATTTTAAATATAATACCTTTCCTTAGAGGTTGATAGTCAAATCTTTTCTGATCTTTTCCAAACTTGTTTGTTCATTACAAGTCTCAGCACAATGTGCTTGTTCTCCCCAAGACCAGGATAGCATTTCTGCTAATCTCTGGTCAGGATTGCTTAGGTGCTGGAAGCCAGCGCAGCAAGGCTTGTCCCAGCACTTCCACAGCATGCTATGGATATCAGCAGGGCTTTATTGTGTTCTCAAACCACAGTCGAAAGGATGGGCTGGTTTGCCTATTCAGCAAGCTGACTCTCCGTGTCTTGTTTAATAGGGATTTTCTGCTCACTGTCTGAGAAGACTGACAGATTTATTACAATGGTTTAAGCATCACGATTTTTATCGGAGTTCAGTTCTCAGTTACTGACTGCCTTTTCCATCTCTTGACACGGTGAATAGTACTTACTGCCATTACTTTAATATGCGTTAGTATTATTCATGAGTGCACTTTCAAGAGCACTCTGCCTCGAGTCGATCAGGACTCTGAGAGCACTACTGTGCTCGTCACTGCTCACTCAATGACATTGCAGAGGATCAACAGAGGGTCTAGAGATACACTGGAAGAGGTGGGGAAGGGAGAGCCCAAGCTGCTGACAAGGGCAACCCTGGGTGGCAGTACCACCCCGTCGGTGTTGCCACAGACAACCTGCAGACATTTTGAGCCACCAGCTTTGCAAACTGCAGCTGGTTTAAACAACCTCCCTTGATGATGAAGTGCTGAAGTAGGCCAAATGAAAGGTAAGAGGGAAGGACGCGCGGAAGGAGAAAGGTGGAAGAGGCATCTCCAAAGACTGAGAAAGTCCTTCACTGCCTCGAAGAAAGTGGTTGCTACTTTCTTTTTTTGATGGATGCCCAGCAAAGCATCACACAAGGATTTAAACAAATTCCTGAACTTTAGAGGCTAAATTCAGTAGAGGTCAAATAGATCTGAGGACAGAATCTGTAGGTACCAGCAGCAAGCAGCCTCTGGGCTGGCTCACCAGCAGAAAGGAGCATAGCAAAAAGGAGCTCACATGACCTTGAGCTTCAGGAGAAAGGACAGACACCTTCATGAGTCGACAAATACAGGCTTTGACCAGAACTGATCCTGTGCCCACATGCAATGGGTGCAACAGAAGCTAAGAAGAGCGCCAATTACATTTACAACCCACAGCTGCAACCTCCTCAGGGACCACCCACCTACCTACCGCTGCCCTCAGCAATGTGGGATGCCCACTTGAGCAGAGGAGCTGCCCCTTGCAGCAAATCATCCCACAGATGTGAAGCTGTCCATTCTGGCAAGTCAAATTGAGTGGAAAATAGGGGGCAGGTGTGGAGCAGGGAGTGTGTATACGTGTGTGCTGCAGAGAGCACTGGCAGGACACAGAGCACATATAAGCAGCTCAACATTAATGGCCTGGAAAACACCATGAGTGTCAAGGCAGAGCTACCATCTACAGAGCTAGCATCTCAGCTGCCATGCTACCTCCTGCTTTGGGAATTTGTCAAGCATTTAAAAGCAAAAGCCATGCCAAGCACATAAACACACGAGCCTTCCCTAGCTCAGAATTAATTCTCCCTGGCCCTGGCCCACTCTGCCACAAAATCCTGAGCTTTTCCAACTGAACATTCCCTGTTTGAAAGCAAAATGGAGCATGATGCAGAAATGAAAAACTGGAAAAGAGCAGGCAAGAATACATGCACACAACTTTGTCTTCGTAGAGTGCTCTGCTGTACTGTTACCCAAGTGGCTCCTACTCTGCCCTGTCTAAGGATACTCCAGTATCCCCAAACACCAGGTACCCCTCCCAGCGGACAGAGGGACAAATACACCTCTTCTACAGGAGGGAGGATCCTCACATCCTCACCAAACAAGCTAGCTGACATAAAACTAGTCCACGTGATTAGGCAGGCTGTCAACTGGGGGTACAAACCAGCAGGAGCTTTATAAGAGCAAAGTGTTCTCCAGAACACAAACGTCCCTCTTTGGGACAGGTTGTGTTGCTTTTACTTTGGACACATTACGTACAACACACGACACACTCTTACTACTCCAGAGAACAAAACCGTTCCTCCGACCTGAGAAACCCTTCACTTTTTCCCCTATTACATCTGTGTCTGAAGCAGAGAGACACAGAAAAAACAGCAAAGGTGAAAGTCATCTCTTGAGCAGTTCAGGAGATAAAGGCAATATGTCCTGAAACGGTGCTAGGACTACCTGTCTGAGTGAGAGGGTCATCTGCAGATAGAGGTGCCACTAAAAGGTCTGCTGAGAAGAGCAAATTGCTGAGCATGGATCAGCTTCTCCTCAAGAAAGGTAAAAGGAAGAAATGTGTTAGTTGCTCATCCTAAAGGCAGCCACATTTCCAAATACATTGTCTCTCCTCATGATGAGTGGTGGGTGAAGGACACTAATAACGAGGGAAGCAAGGACAGCAACTTCACACTGGGGCTGCAGAGAGAGGGTGACGAGATGAGGGTTAAATCTTTACATTAAGAATTCCGTAAGCCCCAAAACTCATCCTGACTCAACACTGGAAAGAAATCCTCTTCAGTTTGCCTTGGCTCATACTTATGTCACTGGAAGACACTATTTGAGAAAAGCTAAAGAGTTAACAGGAGAAAAGGGGAAAAATATCAAAACAACCAACACACACTTACAAGAAGATGGCTCGAGAGTCATAAAGATGAAAATGAACAAGGGATTCAGCTGCAATCACTTCTGAGGAAGATACATCAATGTCAGCATCAGATATGAGCACCCCTAGCAAAAGATAGTAGTCACTGTCATCCCAGAAAGCTGGCTGTACAAATAAAGCTGTTAAAATTGTCAGAAACTAAGCCAACACCGTCACTAACTGCCTCGGTGTTGCTAGTAACTAAAATGGGAGCAACTTTCCTCCAGATTTTGACCTCAGATTCTAGTAGGCTCAAAGTTTGAAATTCAGTTCAGTACCTCAATATCCTAGGCTGTTTCCAGGCTTTCATTATTGCTGAAAGGCTGCAGGAGTGTGAAGCTTGCAAATTACGAATCCTTATGAAAATTTTACAGACACTGGTTCTTACAGACAAAAAAATAATTTTTTTAACCCAACTGCCTTAGTCGGGGTGTGGGGAGAGGGCATATTTCATTATTCTTCCTACGTCCACATAGTTGATTGTTTTCAGAGGCCTCCACAGAATTTTCCTTTGAGATTATAAACTCTCCAAACTGAAAGTACAGCTGAACATCTGTCATACTGCCGGGTGATAAAGAATATTTCTCTAATAAGTGTCCCCATTCTTTGAGAACCCTTTAGTCTTTTCTCTCCTGAAATATTCTCTATTTTCTGCCTTGTTTTAATTTTAAAATCCAAGAATCTATTTACCTAGGAATTAACTGACATTTGAACTTAAATAAGCAACTTATGATAAGAGTGAAGCTCAGCAAAGTGGAAAAAACGCATGAGTTGTTCCAGCATAATCCATGCAAACAAATAAGAACAGAACTTGCTACAGCTCAAAACTTTCAGACATATCTCACTGAGACAAATGAAAATAATTTCAAAACAAAATCGAGTAAACCCATCTGAGATTTAATGGCCCGTTGAATTAGAGGACAGCTTTCAGTTATCTTGGAGCAGCTGATTTGGGTTGCCACAACCTGGGATCCAACCTGCCTGCTCCACCCACTGGGGCTCGTTTGCTCACTGCTAATTAAAGCCGCCTTCATCTCCGCAAAAGCTGGCATGTAACTTTTTGAAGGTGAAAGAATTAACTTCGAAATTCAGGCTTGTACATGTGAATTCACCATAGATAGACCTTTTATTGCCTTGTGTTAAAGTGCCCTTCCTTCCATCCCATTTTGCCCTATATGATACTGTCGTTTTATATAAAACTGCTCCTATTACGGACAAGACAAATTTTAATGAGGATGGAAAGACATATAAAGACATTCATCTAATTGGTCTGTAGCAGAGCATTTCAGTAGTAGGAGTGACAAACTGATGAACCCAAAGGCATCTGAAACTACCTGAAAGGAGTTTGTAGCAAGGTGAGGGTCAGCCTCATTTCCCAAGCAACCAGTGGCAGGACAAGATGACAGAGCCTCAAGCTGTGCCAGGGAAGGTTCGGGTTGGACATCAGGAGGAATGTCTTCATGGAAAGGGTTGTCAAGCATTGGAACAAGCTGCCTGGGGAGGTGGTGGAGTCACCATCCCTGGAGGCGTTCAAGGTGCGACTGGCTGTGGTCTAGATGACACAGTGGTGTCAGTCAAGGGCTGGGCTCAATAATCTCAGAGGTCTTTTCCAACCTAAATGTTTCTGTGATTCTGTGATCTCCCCACACTGAGCAGCAAGTTACTTGTTTTGCAGTGGGACAGAAGCAGCTGTGTTAGCTGCCCATCCATTCTTCTCAAAAGAAGTTTCCTTTGAATTTTTATGCTAACCTGACTCTATGGCAGGAAGACTAACTACTCTTCTCTTCTTCCAGACTTTAATAAAGTCTCCCTACTGAGTCTTTTCAAAACTACCAAGAAGGTGAAAATTCTCCTTCATCCTCCTGGACCTGCCTACCTCTGCTCCAGCATGCTGTGCTCCTGCAGGCAGGCAGAGTGGCTGGGACATTCAGCAGCCAGACAGACCCGCTCCAAACCACATTTCTCCACAGTGCAAAATCCAGACAGGCTGCACAGTTTCACATTTCATCTTTATTTTCTTTTTTTTCCTTTCATCTACTTTACCAGCTTACCTCTACATGCCATTTCCTTTGTTACTTGTGCAGTTGTTACTGCTGCTGGAACATCTGAGATGTTCAAATCTTTCTGAAAAGGCTGTCAGTCCTTACTTGAGAAATCATGAGGAGCAAACACTTCAGGAGTGATAAATGTGATAAAAATAATTTCAAGAATCAAAAAGTGACTATTTTAATACAGCCTCCTTTCAAATAAGCTCTATTTTTTTCCCAGTGTACGTCAGCAATCATCAACCATCATTGTCTTCTACAATGAAAAACGTGCACACTCAGCTCTGTTTCAGACCTCGCAGGCATGCTTGCATTTCTTTCCATACCCCTTGGTTTTGCCTTTTTTTTCTCATGTTGCTGATTTATTGTTTGTTTGTTTCCAAGCAAGACAGAAATAAAATTAACTTTCCCATATGGAGAACACCAACCACAGAGCACTCGTGTCTGTGCAGTACAAATGCTCAAGAATAAACTGCTTCTCCTCATCCAGCATGCAGAGTGCGTATCCCAGGCTGTGCTGGAAGAAGCTTAGAGCTTCAGTCAGATGAAAGATAATAAAATGATCTTGTGCCCTCATTAACTTACCCTGTTGATGTGAATATTAACATAGATTAAAATCAAAGCTCCGAAAAGAAAACGCAGTCCCAGCTCTCATCACAGGCAAACTGCAAGCAGTAATAACTTCCTTGAATTAATTTACTTCATCATACTCTAAAGCTACAGTAAGACACTCAACATAAAGGCCTTCTTCACGTGGTTTTGGAAGTTTTGTAGCCAAGTGCAATTTCAAGAATTAAATCTCTGGTTTTGCACTTTATTTATGGCTTTGATGAATACCCTGCTGCTCTGGCTTCATATAGAGAAAGAGTCTAGGAAGGCATTTTTCTTTCTTTCAGGACCTAGTTGAGCTTGGTATGCACAAAAACATTTATGAACATATCAGAATTTAGACAACCTTGCTCAAAGTAATTTAATGGGGTGTATTCAAAATGATGAAAAGATGTTTCTCGTTAATTTCTCTCTCTTCTGGAATAATGCTTTCCTTTTACTGATGTTCAGTTCTTTTTCTCTGTTCTAAATAGATGTTATATTACCTTCATTACGGTTACATTATTAGTACTACACTAGTTATGCAAATAAGGACTCTTCATCTTATTTTTCCCCTCTGCTATTCCTACAGGGGATCTGTGTTTACGGCGTAGTCTTTGTACTTATGTAAGAAAAACTAAGGTGGAGAGAAGAAAGAAACTGCTGGTTTTTTTACTTACACTACAAACTTCATGTTTATCATGGAAGTTAAGAAATGTGTTTAACAATTTAACAAAGAGAAAAACACTTATGGAGATCATTCATTCCTCCTAAAGTTCAGTCCAGTCTTGAACTGTCCCTTAGGAAAGCATCTCCCTCTCCCTGGAGTAAGTTCAATGCATTAAGCAGTCATCAGCAATCCTCATCCACAATCTTTAGGCCATCTTTTAGCTTTGTTAATCCCAGTCACTAGCTTATTATTTGAAAAGTGCTTTTCCCAGAATCCACTGCCTCATTTGACTCCCATCATGAGATTCATCTGCCATGCCATGTGAGACTGCTCTGTTCTTTCCTGGCACGGCTGACATGGAAAGACACTGAAGTTGAGTTTACCTTCAGATTCCCCATGCTGAATGGATGGACTCCCTTGTCCAAGGGGATTTTATTCATCATGGAACTTACCCCACTCTTTGGGATACATCTGCCTATTTCTCCATCTACATTCAGGGTTATGAGCTGTCCCTTGTGAACTGTGTTGGTCTTAAAATAGACATCTGTTCCTGCCTCTGTGGCAGAGACATTTCCTACCAATATCTTGTACCTCCCTGTAACATGGCATTAACCCAGCAGAAGGGTAGAGCAGCAGATCATATGATTTTCAGACATGTGTTTATTTAATTGGCAAAGATTGATTTGGATTTTTGTGATACGTCAAGTGATACACTACTTAGTGCACTGTAGTTTTCTTTATATTTAATACATATATTTAATCACTAGCTTAGCATAAAGTGGATGCCTCTGCTGATGACAGTCCTCTGTCATACCTTCTTTCTGACACTGTTCCCGATGCAATTGCTGTGGGCAGAGCTGCACCTCCCCAAAGACAGGCCTTTCTGCATGAAAAACATCCCACAATCTGCTAAATTTCTTTTGCACCTGTCAGGCAGTCATTTGGCCACCCATAAATTACATTATTCCTTCTCGCTCTACCTAGCATCCTCCTCACGTTTCCTCAGTTCTCTTGATGAGAGCTTCTGCCTTCAAACCCTAAAAAGTCTCTTCTACTTTTTTCTAACTACTCAATTCCACCTTTTTGGATTTATTTGGTGGCGAAACCTGCTACTCAAAACGGCCAAGTGCATCAGGCCACCTAATAGTTCTCTAGATTACTGACTGAGCCCTTCTTCTGCAGGTGAAATGGCAAGCACGAAAAACAAGAACAAAACTTCTGTCAAAGAAGATGTAAGCCAGTAGATCAGTGTTGTTACTGCTATACGGGCCGTGTTACCTGCATTGTCTGAGTGATGTCTCTGCTAGCAGGACTTACTGGGTTGTGTTTTGGCATCTCTGAGCTTGGTTTGGCTGCGGCTGCAGAATCACTAAACAGTTGGGATCATCTGCTTAACTTGTTCTTGTCTTTAGCCTGAAGCTGGCAGGTTTCAGTGCGTATGGTAAAGGACTAAGAAAACACAGTGATTGTTTTGTAACTACTCTTGCTGGCTTGCCAGCAAGAAAGACTGGCCAAACCGACCAGCAAGGTACAAAGATAACCTCCCCAAGCCAAGCCAGGGCTGGAGGAAGGGAGCCCACTTCCATGACTGGGAGGAAGGGAGTCCACTCCCACTTCTGAACTCCTCCTGGTGAAGAATTTGAGTGACCAACAGCTCACCTCAAACATTTTCTTCTAAAGGAAATCCAGTGCTCTCGACCTTCAGGGCTCAGAAGGGCACAGGAAAAGTGGGTACAAAAGCCCATATAAGTTTCATAATGCAAAAAGAGGAAAAGTGCAATTCTTTTATCTGAAGTCATTCAATCATTTGGAATATCATGTGTCTGATGGTCTTCTCCCATCCCCCATAAATTAGCACAAGAGAGAGCATGGACTTCACTAGCTCATGTGAGATGCAAGATATTTTCTGTGTAGTCTTTATCCTGAGCATTACGTAAACGGAATGATTCAAGGCTCCCTGAAATCGCCATAGAAAAGGCTGACAGTGAGAAGTGCTTTGCTGTTCCTGCCTCAGGACTCACCATTATTTTCCACCATTATGTTTATGCCACTTCATCTTAGGTTTACTCTAGTGAAACAAGTTCATCTTGTCTATAAAGGAGAACAGGCTGTTGCCTTATTATGAACCATTTTTAATCAGCATTCTAGACATGAGGAAGTATCTGGAAACCAAAATATTAAAAAAAAAAAAAAAAAGAGAACTAGGAATACATGAAGAAGGAGGAAGAATGGTTTTCCCACTCTTTCTCCCTGAGATAAAATATTTTTACACGTGGTTTTTAGATCAACCTGAGCAATGTCTCAAAAAATGTAGAAACAAACAAATAGAAATAAGAAAACAAACCAAAGCTAAGCACAAACAAAAACACACACACACACACACATGCATTACAAAAAAAAAAAAGTAACAGGGAGTTTTCCACCACTTGCCTACTCCTCCTCCCCCAGTGGTTATGCTGGTCAAACCTGTCAGTGGGCAAAACACATTACTAGCAGAGGGAAAAGACAATTAAATACTGAATCATGGTTATTTCATATGGTTTCCCAGATGGAAAACCATAAATCAGGGTGAGGGTTTACTGCAAAACAAAACAGTCTGGAGAAGGGAGAAAACATATGCATGGATGCATATATTAAAAACAGTTTGAGAATATCAGTTAGACATTTAGAAAATGACAGGCAATGAAGAATAAGTTTCCACATTTTTTCCAATCAAAACTTTGCATTAGAAACCATTCTCTGGATGTATTGACAATTTGCGTACATATAAGTACCTTGATTTTATACTGCAGAATTGAACCTCCCTACTGCCAAATTCGGAACACTGGAGTCCTATGTGCAAAGTTAATATGGAATCATAGAATCACTAAGGTTGGGAAAAAACCTCCAAGATCATTGAGTCCAACCTCTGAGTGACCACCCCCATTTCAACTAAACCATAGCACTAAGTGCCACGTCCAGTCGTTTCTTGAACACCTCCATGGACAGTGACTCCACCACCTCCCTGGGCAGTCTGTTCCAATGCTTAACAACCCTTTCTGTGAAGAAATTCCTCCTGATGTCCGACCTGAATCTCCCCTGATGCAAGTTGAGGCCATTTCCTCTTGTCCTGTCACTAGCCCCTTGGGAGAAGAGACCAACCCCCACCTTGCTACACCTTCCTTTCAGGGAGTTGTAGAGAGTGATAAAGTTTCCCCAGAGCCTCTTTATCTCTAGGCTACATAACCCCAGCTCCCTCAGCCGCTCCATATAGGACTTTACTCTCCAGACCCTTCACCAGCTCTGTTACCCTTCTCTGGACCCACTCCAGCACCTCAATGTCCTTATTGTTGTGAGGGGCCCAGAACTGGACATAGGATTTGAGGTGTGGCCTCACAACTGTTGAGTACAGGGGGGCAATCACCTCCCTGGTCCTGCTGGCCACACTATTTCTGACACAAGCCAGGATGCCATCGGCCTCCTTGGCCACCTGGGCCCATACTGGCTCATGTTCAGCCACTGTACATCCTCTAACAACATCCTTGTATTCTTCCCAAGTTGCCTGCCCCTTCTCCCAAAGGTCATAAATTTGTTTTTTCCCTGAGCTGCAGCAAAAGCTCCCTGTTCAACCAGGCTGATCATCTACCTCACTGGCTCATCTTTCAGCACAAAGGGACGACCTGCTCCTGCACCTTTAAGATTTCCTTCCAAAAGTATGTCCAGCCTTCCTGGACCCCTTTGTGATTAAGGACTGTTTCCCAAGGGACTCTCTAAACCAGTGTGCTGAACAGCCCAAAATCTGCTCTCAGGAAGTTCAGGGTAGACATTTTGTTGATGCCCCCTCCTTACTTCACCTAGGATTGAAAACTCTGTCATTTTGTGGTTGCTGTGCCCAAGACAGCCTCTGACCACCACATCTCCCACCAGCCCTTCTCTGTTTGTAAACAGCAGGTGTAGCAGGACCTCATCCCTGTAGGGTCACTTACCAGCTGCAACAGGAATTTATCTTCCACACACTCCAGGAACCTCCTAGACTGCTTCCTCTTCACTCTGTCAGTTTCCATACAAAGATCCAGCAACTTAAAATCTCCCGTCACCCATATCCTTGAGCTGGTAAGGCACGTTGTGTAAATATTCTTTTGGTTTATTATGTAAGAATATTTTGACAGGATGTTCTGGGCTCAGATATTTTTTATAAATTGTTGCTCTTTTGGTAAAGCAGAAATGTGAGGTGAACAACAGCAGCAAGTAGCTACAATTTCTCATCTTACTACTACACAGCATACCAGGATTTATATCTAATTTCACCAATAACTTTCACTGTCCTGCCTTTTTATATTTTCCTTACTCTGTTATTGTTGGGGGGTTTTTAATCATTAACTTCAAACTGACATCCTTGGGCCAACTCAGTTTTAATTTAGGAGTATGAAACAAAAATAGCTTCATGAGACAAGAATTAAACAAATGAGAAATGAGCATATGGCAAAACCCAAGCCCTTTTAGCTGCTCTTTGAATGTAATATGATTTATAACAGTGAGGTTATGTGGTAGAGTTTAGAGTGCAAAGCTTACTAAATAATGAATACAGTGCTTCCATGTAATTTTGTTGGCAATAGCCCTGAGCAGTTTTAATTAGCTTCACCTCCCATTAACAGCAAGGACAGCTGTGGATGTGCAGACTTCCTACAAGAGTTCTGCGAGTTGACTTATCTAGATTTAATTTTTTGCTATCAAAACACATCTCTACCAACACAAAGGAGCATGGAGGAGTGATGACAAGCAACCAAACCCCAATATCCTAATCAAACAGAGCAGAGCACTGTGACCTGGCTGTTCCCAGGTTCAGTCCACTGTCCTGGTAAGAAACCCATCATCAAGATGAGTTTTGGTGGGAGAGTCCTTCTGGATCGCCTTACAGACTGAGGGAGTGTTATTGCCTTAAGGGATGTGGAATTCATTGAAGCATGCCCGGGAACAGCATGTGGGGGCTTTGCAAGACTAACTACAGGTTTTAAGAGAGTAACAGTGAGGGATTAAGGAAGTTTCAGAGAAATAAGCATGGCAAAACCCCCCAAGAAATAGGATAAATCAGCTGATCGTGTGCAAACAGGTAATTGATCAGCACACTTCTCTGGCCATGCCCTGTGCCTGACTGCAACAGCCTGTCCTGTCTTCTCATTAAACTCCGTTTCTATTTTCTTGGGTGAGGGCTTCTCTGCTCTGTGTACATGGAGACCCAGCTACCAGTGATCAGGCTAGGAGACCATGAAGAACAGAACCCCTTTGTCTGGGATGCCAGCAACTGAAGAAACTGGCACACCTGCAGGCATGCATGGGTGTGTAGAGTGCTGTGCAATCACTGGCAAACATAGAGTGAGACTGGCCAGTGAGCAGAGTGACAGTCCTGGGAGCCAGGTCTTGCAGCAGCCAGAAGTACGGGCTGGACAGCAGAGAGACCAGGAGGTCTGAAAGTGGGCTGCTGGAGGGATCAGGAACCCAAAACCAGATATTGGAGAGATTGTGGTATCTGGAGGTTGGCTCAGACACATCTTTGCATGTTGTGTGCCAAAGGCACCGGAGAGCAGAGGATCCAAGGACCATTCGCTAGGTAGGCTGTGGGTCTAAGGCCAGTGGCTGGAGAGATCCCTAGTGTGCCTCTGTGTGTCTGAGCACCAGCATTGGATAGTCACAGATGCCATCTGTCCCAAAACTTGGGGTGATCTTGGTTTGTGTGATGATAGGTGTATGAGCAGTTGCTTATTTACAGTTTGCCAACAGTGGGAATTTTTGTCTGGATGCATTATCCGGGATGTTTAATGAGACAAATCAGATATCATCTCTGCCAGGCCTGGAGTTAGTGCCATCCTATTGTTCCCTTCTGTGCTTATCTCATGGGACAGTCCTTCCATGGCCTAAAAGTGTTTGAAACAGGGAACTGCGCTCTCTAAGTCCTTACAATTCCCTGTGTGCCTGCAAGACATACCTGCTCAGCCTGGCTGCTGGGGCCACGGGGCTGCAGAAGCAGTCTCACCTCCATCTGGCTACCAGATTTGGTAGCTCCTGACAATTTCCTCCCGAGATTGCAGCTGAAGGGTGCAAACAGCCCCCCACATAATTTCCTCAAGGAAAGGTTAACAGGACATCTAGCTGCTTACTCAAGGTCAGACAGCAACTGTACCCTGACACTCTGACTCTTGCCTGCCCTGGTGGAATCAGTGACATTTATGTCTCTTGCTACTATCCGAAGCCTGGTGTTCATCTACAACACTAGCTTCAGCTGCAGTTCCAAAAAGGCATGGTTTAAGGAATGGGTTTGGTACTCTTTGTCCTTAATCACTTAGCTGCTGCCACACGAAGAAATTGCATCATTTCTGTTCTTCTGCCCATTTACCTCCTCTGTCCCACTAGCCAGCTTCCAGTTTGATTTGTTTTCCCTTCACTGCAGAAGCCTTCTGGCAAATCCCTAGAATGAGCTCAAGAAATTGCAGTAACACCCAGAGAACAGTGTGCCCCAGGAGCCCCTCGCCTCTCTGCTGCCTCTGCCTGCCGTGCTGGCAGCTGGGGAGCAGACCTCCTGCTCACTTGTGAGGCACAGATCCCTGTCTACTTCCTAACATCAGGGAAATTTGGAGAGACTGCTGTAAGCAGAAGAAACTTGCCTCAGGACCAGAGACCTGCTGATTAGATGATGTGGTGGTTTGAAAGCAAACCAGTGAGACTCCAAGTCAGAAAATACAATTTAATAGGAAAAGAAAATAAAATAAATGCAATGGTACAAAAAGAGACCCCACTGACAGAGTCAGAATACAACCTGACACCCTTTTGGTCAGGGTGTTGGTAGCAGTCCAGCCAAAGTGGTCCTGTCAAAGTGGTGATCCTGTAGAAAAGAGTCTGGTCTTCGCCTGAAGGTCCAGCGGTGTAGCTCTTATTCCCGGGAAGTCCCGTAGGTAAGAGCTACCTGTGGTGTCCGGTGCCTCTGATTATATACAGGTGAGAATGCCCAGCTCCTCCCCCTGGGCGGAGTATCTCACAATGGGATGGTGAGTCATGAGGTAAGGCATTGACGGGCCCATTAACAGGAGATGGTCCGGAAAGCGTTATCTACAAATCGTGTGGCAGAATCCTTAATCGCCCATTAAACAGAGATAGCTCCAGGAGGGAGTTACCAAGGATGAGTCATGGGAGGAGACAATGAACACTGCCCTACCTATTTTGTGAAGATGGTAATAGAATACATACCTTTGGGCACATTTTACACTGTAACCTAGGACAGATGATGACTATGGCTAGGTGTGTCCAAAGAGTTTTTACCCTGCCCTTCCTCAAAGCTCAAGCCTTTTCCAGCCTCAACACCAGATACAAAGAATTTCTCTAGTGAGTATGGATAACCCAGCAAACAAATATAGTCCAAAATGCAAGATGGACAATCTGTTCCCTGCCTGTCACAATTTTTACTTATTTTAAAGGAGAAAAAAATGAATGGGGGTGTTTTTGTTATGTTTTTAATAAAATCTAATGTGATGTCTGTATTATTACCAGAGATGTGTTACAAGGACCATAAATCTGGCCTCACAGTTCTCATTACCTTCTGTTATCTGGTAGCAGTTTTGGGGGGTTTTTATTTCATCTCTAAGGGAATAAGAAAATTGGACCTATTCTGGTTCACTATACCAATTTGCTACAAAAGGTTGATATTCTTGGACAGCAGATGCTTGGAGTCTTGCCAAATGGGAGAAGAAAATTGAAATAGGTTTTCTGTTGTTATTACAAAGAGTACTGTATATTTATACGTCTATAACATATCCTCACCTCTTTAACAGTCTGTTAGACAGCTGGAAGTTTTCTAAATTACACAAAAATACCAGTTTTAGGTTCTGTCACTACAGATACTTAGAGCGGCCAAATCCAGAGAACAGAGCAGAAGTCTACACCAAAAGGATAAGCCAGATGGGAGGGCTCTTCATGATGGCAGACTCCATAAAACAGTCTGACTGCTCAGACAAAGCTGAATGAATTACTGAAAGTTTTTCCGTAGACATCCGTTCATGTTTGATGTGGGGTATGTGAGCCCAGATGTTTTCTCCTGTTGTACTTTAAAAGAAATCTTAGTGCAATGGGTAAAACAGTATATATGTTTTAATTCCTTCCACAGCTGCTGGTGAAGGGTGCAATGGCTCCAGCTACTTTGTTGAGGAGGAGAAACAGCCAGTGAAACTAATCAAGGAGAAAGAGTAAGTGGGAAAAGGACTTAGAGATCAATTAGTGTCTTGTACCCTTTATTTTCCAAAACACTTCTCCCCCAGCCCAAGCCACCATCAAATCAAGAAGTGTTAGCTAGCAGGAGATGCTCGGGCGATGTCTGTACAGCCAACACTTCCTTCCCGTAATTACAACGCTGCTGGAACTCACGTGCATGAGGCTGTTTCGGCAGCACTAGCGATCCTCAGAGCAAGAGACAGCTTTACAGGACAGGTAGTCAGGCCTTACAGCTGCTGACACTGATTTATTTGATCGTGTCTCCACTGTTATTTCACTGCTGACTGTAAAGCAGGTTGCTTGAGCCTTTAGAGAAGTACCTTTCTGGAGGGAGTAGGCTAGCTTTTGCAGTATCAAAGGGTTTGTTTTAATTTTGGGTACTTTTCAAACCCGAGGTAAGACTATTCTCCAGTAGGTGGAATTAGCAGGAAGGACAGAGCACATTCCTGGAGAAAGTTAATTACTCAGTACAGGATGAAAACTAATAGCTGGGAAAAAAGGCAGCTGGGGGGCTGACCAAAGTGTATTTAAGAGATTTCACTTTTAAAAACCACTTGGCCCTCAAAGTAGTCTGTAATCAGATATGCAAAACAGAGCTAACAAAAAAAACCACTGAGTTTCTGAAATCTTAAGGCAGGAGGTCTTCCTCTCAAGAAAGGGAGGATGTGCTGTCTCTAGAAAGCTTTCTAATTTAGGAAAATAAGTTCTCTCTATACAGAGATGTTGGCAGGCCTACCTAGCTCTTATCAACTCTGTTTAGGCTTCCTAACAAGTCACCACATGGTGCCTTTAACTACAGAGTTAAAGAAAGCTTCTAGCTAAATGGCTTACTGACAAAGATATCTGCTTTTAAACCACACGTAAAGTAGGTATTTAAAAATTCATCCAAACATCTGGGCTCAGAGGTAAAATATACTAGAATAAGAAAACAACCACACATATCTTAATGTCAACCGTTATCGACCATTCATGAACACCAGAAGTCTCACCCATCAGCCTCTCCTGATCCACCCCACTCTTTTCACCCAGGAAATTTTGCACCAAAACCTTCAGATGCACAAGTACAGTCCCTGGAGGACAAGCACAAAAGCTATTTCCAAGGTCAAGGTCTCTTCTGTTGAAAATACGTTGTGTCTCAGCTTCCTTCAGCTAAGCTGTGAGACCTCAGCTTTAATGCTTCAGGCAATTGTAGCTGTCACCAAATAACTCACAAGAAAGTCAGCCTTTCAGATATTTTAGAACTTTAAACATTTTCTGGGGTATTCAATTTGTAATAACAAGAAGCGAACTCAAGATCAATACGTAACACAGAACATGGGTTTATCATAATTTTACTGACAGGCTCATTTACACAAGGAAAACCAGTGCATTTGGAGAAACAAGGTAAGCAATGACTTTTAGAAAAACTAAAGCTTTTTTATTGGGTACTGATTAGCAGAAATAGGGCTGGTCCTATTCCAAGAGGTTCTCACTAATATCTTACATTTAGAAATTTGGAAGTTAAAATGTACTTTCTGGGGGCTGAAGAACAAGCTGGATGCAAGAAGTGGCTTTAATATAAATGAGTTTTAAGCTATCAGAAGGATAGAATAGGGGAGACAACACATTGGTATGGAAAACCTGAATCAATCCTAAAACCCAGAGTTATTGTTATCCTCTTCCCATTGCTTTTTCACAAGCAATCAGTAGCCCCACCTTTCTCTTCACAAAACAGTCCAAGCGGAAAGTGATCTCTGGAGGTCATCTACTCCAACCTGCCTGCTCAGGCAGGGCCATCTAGAGCCATTCACCCAGGACCACGTCCAGATGGCTTCTGAATACATCTAACAAGAGAGATTCCACAACCTCCCTGGGTCCTTCTGTGTCTGTGTTTGATCACCCTTGTCCATAAAGAAGATCCTTTTGATGTATAAATGGCATTTCCCCCAGTTCAGTTTGTGCCGATTGCCTCTCATCCTTCCACTGGAAAGCAGTATCCTACCTTCAGAGATCATGTCGAGCCAAGGCATCTGCTGTGCCAAGGGTACAAGGAGTGTGCCAGGAAGTCACTGCAAGGGACCATGTCCCGAGTGACACCTGCCCATGGCCCCCAGGCAGCCTCTCTTGGCTGCCTCCATCAGTGCCTCTCTTACTGCACCCTGCATTTTCATCTTCTAATTAGAAAGAAAAAAGCCAGTATAGAGCTGCCTCCCCACATCTGTTTTCCTTTCCCCAGTCCTGCTTCTTTCCTTTCTCCTTCCCTGTCCTGCTGCCTGGGTTATTCCCGCTCAGTGCCTGCTCTGCTGTGTTTTCATCCCACATCCACCACTTGCACCTTTGCACAGTCTCTTCTCCTTTAATAGCTGTACCCTCACATTTGCCCCACCATGTCTTATCCACTGTTCAAGCCAACCAGAGGTGGAGGTGTTCATGGCAACCTCACTCCCAGGCAACCCAGGCCCTCACAAGTCTTTAGGAAATTCAAGAGGATTAGGGGAAGCAGTCCAGCCTAACCTACCACTCTGATACATTTACGAGACAGGATCAAGCACAAAGTCACATCAATATTTCTGTTTGTCATTTTTACTCACTGTCCACTAATTCTCTTATTTTTATATTTCCTATTAGGTTTCCCAGCACAAGTGTCAAATTCAGCAGCCTACGTTTTCCTCTGTTTCCACTGGAAACCTTTCTAAAATTCCTGTGTCCTGGTTGTAACAACCTTATAACATCAAACTGGTTTTAGAGGAGTTTGAAAGCTGCTGTGGGTAGATCAGCTCTTGCATCCTTACATTCTCCTTTGGAAGACTTGGGTGAATGCCTTCCAGTCTTGGTGATATGGTAATATTCATTTTGTCTATTCCTTTCATAATCTGTTTGCAGTCACTCAGGACTGGGCAACTCAATGTGTGGCTTCTTTATGATGTGCTAATCAAAGATGAGCACTGCAGTCAGGATCCTTTCCCCTGAAACATCCACCCTTTTTGAGATGGTGGGAAAGGAATGCAAACACTTTGCTCTCTCACGCACCCACTCCCTGCCTACTGAAAATATATTTTTTAATGCCCACACTCAGAAGAAAGAAGGAGGAGTGCTGCAATTTTAGTATACTCATTTGGTTGAGAATTTATACAACCTGCTTGCTTTCTGCTTCCCCCACCCCAAGGGCTCAGAGAGCCAAGCAAGATGCTTTCAGCTGCTCCTGCCAGATGCCCCCAGTGGCCGAAGCATGCAGGCATCACTCCTGCATTCCCCTGGTGCTGCACAGCCTGGACCAACCCTGACGTGGGCTGGTGCAGTGCAGCCAAGTCCTCTTGTACCGAAGAGTAAACCTCAGCTGTTGCGTAAAATACACGGATTCCCTCTCCCATGCTGAAGAGGTTTTTGTTTAGCTCCGATCCCTGCCCTGGAGGATGGCACAGATGAGATGTAAATCCATTCTTGTTCCACCAGCAGAAGAGGTGGATCCTGCCAGCTCTGTTTCCGAGGACCAGCTCTCGCATGAATTTACACACTTGCACTTGGGGGTGGCCGGGGGCGGGGTGTCTGCCTCCCTCACGTCACTGTCGTTTACATCTCTCTCCTTCCTCAGAGGGCTGTTACAGATTCGAAAAGACCTAGCTCCACTCCACTGGCTTTGACAGCAGAAAAAGCCTTCCTTTCCAAGCCTCATCTTACAGGAATGTCTATGCAGGCTTTTAAAACGTATATAACACTTATAATATAAGACAGTATAATCCCACTGTCTTTTATGGAGAAGGACTGATGTGGATTTCCATTGTTTCATTATGCAAAAAAAAAAAAAAAAAATAAAATATTCTGCCAACCACATTGGCTGTGAAAATTAAATGTTACAAGTGACCCAAATAAAATTTAACCACTCTGTTTCTCATTCTCTCCCAGTGAAGGCACAACCTTCACCAGCTCTGATCCCTGACTATGGGAATAGGAAGGAAAATTCCCCATGTACTTCAGTTCTTTCTATATTTTTAAATAAAAACAAAGCAATTGATTTGGTGTAGAGTGATTCAGATACAGGATTCTAATCTGCATTTCTATAATCTTTGAGGAAAACCCTTGTTCCTGCCTAAATGGTCACAGGTTTGCAGCCTGGATGATAATCCTGATGCAATTTCACACTGATTACCAAGGACTTTTGCTGTGGCATAGCTGATCACAGAAGTAGGCTTATAGGTGATTCTGTAGCAGTCTAGGTGATCTGTAAAAGCATCTTACTTCCCTACTTCTTCATTTCTAATACTAACCGAAATTGTTACATATAACACAGCATAACAGAATAAAGAAGTAAGAACATTAAAAATTGTTTTAAGCAGTGTAAGCAGAAAGGTAGCAAAGGTGGTGATAAGACCTGAGAGGAGCCTGCTGATGGATTTTACTGTCAGAGAGCAAGACAATTTCATTGCCAGGAAGCACTTCTGAGGAGGAGGGAATTGCTAATGGCAGAGCAGCTCCACATAGCATCCACACTTCTTAACTGTGTGCTTGGGCAGCAGTACAGGCAGTGAAGCACAGAGACATTTCCCAAGAGCAGCTGATGGTTAAACTCAGTACATCCCCAAAAACCATGAGGGACCACTCTCAGGTAAAGGATTCAAATTACACAGGACAAAATTTCATCAGAAAACCCTTATTTTGAAAAGTAAGGGCTGTGGTTACCGTTCCTAGACCTGATCCCTCACCACACTGCTTCTGCTACAGACAGGGAGTCCGTGCTCAGCTTCGTGCCAACCTGCTGTGGTCAGATTCTGGTGTTTTAAACCCTTACTTTGAGCTGATTTCTGTCAGCTCTGACCCCACCACAAGTGAAGAGTTTAAGAGAAGATCACAGCCCCACCAGCCATTAAACTCTGCCTCCCCCAGACCTTCCCCCTTGCTCAGAGTGCTGGTGCACAGCCACTCCTGTTGCTCCTCTCTCATCAGCAGCTTCTCAGCAAGAGGCAGGTTCCTTTCACTTTCCTCATCCTTCCCTTCCAGGCTGGGATCCAGGACAGCTTCTCCTCTCTCTAAACACAAGGGGAAAAGCAAAGACTTCTTCTGAGCACTCTGGAAATGCAGCTGATAATTTTCACCCTGCCTGCCCAAGACTTCAGCTTCACATCTGACATTATCTACTAGGACTTACAAGTGTACACCCAATGAATCTCTTTAAGTCAAATAAAATATAAGTACTTGTTCTATCCTTCAAATGGAAACATTTTTATACTTTCCTACAAAGCATCAGCTGTTTCATAACTTCAGTATTCAGCTCCTTTGCTCAACGAATTAACAGTGTTTCCAGAAATGTGCATTCCTAGAATCATGGAATTATTAAATTGGAAAAGACTTCTAAGATCATTGAGTCCAACCATTAACCTAGCACTGCCAAGTCCACCACTAAGTCATGTCCCTAAGTGCTACATCTATACACCTTTTAAATACCTCCAGAGATGGTGACTCCACCACTTCCCTGAGCAGCCTGTTCTAGTGCTTAACAATCCCTGCGATGAAGAAATTCTTACTAATATCCACTCTAAACCTCCCCCGGTGCTATTTACACTTGTCCTGTTGCATTTTACTTGGGAGAAGAGAGTGACATCCACCTTGCTTCATCCTCCATCTCCTGGTTTTGAAAGACAGCTAGAACACACAGCAGCAGCAGCAGCAGCAGCAGCAGCAGTCAGAGTGCTTCAATTTTTAGGCCAAAAATAGGACATTCTCCAGCAGTAAATTTTGTTTGTACTTAATTTTGCAGTTATATTGATTTAAAAAAAAAAAAAGTTTGGGCCACTGTTTGCATAAAAGATGTTTTAGAAAAGTACGCAGTATTGATTTTCAAATTATTTGCCAGTGTATCCCATAGAGATTTCTGTTTTCTTTGCTATGTCCCCCCATATTAGGAAGGGACTTTAACAACTATCCTAATTCCAGAACAAATAAGATAACAGTACCAAGATATATTCCTTCTGTCCATTCTTGCCATGCTTAAAATCCCTGAATTGTCCTAGTGCATTGCTGCAATTTTATTTCAAAATCCCATTTCACAGTTTCCATTGGATTTCTTAGATGGATAAGTGACTTTCCAGCCAATGCTCGGGCACAGAAAACCATTCAGCAAGAACACTCTACTCATCCTGTACTCCTAATGAACACAGAGATTTTACCTGCCCTCTGGAATCTTTACCCAGTGGATAAACAAAACTTCTCCTCTTTTGAAGCCTGCTGCAGCCCCAAGAGCCTCCCCAGGAAAGCAACACCTTCACAGCCACCCTGCAGCTGGGTAATTCCAGCTCTGTGCAGAAATGCAGGATAATTACAGCTGAATTTCCACAGCAGGTGCACTCAGCCCACAAACCTTGCCATCTCCTGGGGAGCAGAGACAACTCTGTGAGAGAGGGAGGCCCTGTGGGGACAGCTCTGTGAAAAACTGAGCCCAGGGAACACATTTCAGCCACACATCAGGTTTTGTTGCTTCCATATCTGCTCTCTTTCCTGTGTGGTCTGTCTTTCCCCAGAGCCAGGGATCCTCGGACCTGTGCCTGGCTGAGTTCTCCAAGGCAGGTGTGCAGGCAGACACTGCTGGCCGGACACAGCCAGGCTGCCGCGTGCCCGAGCCACAGCTCCCTTGCGCGTGTCCTGCATCGCAGCCCGATCCTGCTCCCGACCACCCTGCGCCGCATTTCAATGTCTGCCACGCTCCACGTGCCACTCATCCCTCAGGCACGCACACCTGGCCCTTGCCAAAGTTATCACGCATGTCAAGGGTCCTTGTCAGCAAATTACGGTGGGTACGTTGCTGCCAGCCTGGGCCAGGTCCCTTTGTTTTCATACATCTGCTGCCATTAGCATTGTTCTGCCCATGACAGAAAACTGACATTGTACCCTGTAGTTTTATGATCAGTTTAGATTTTAGTTACTAATGAAACCAAGCCAGGCTTGAAAATACACTTTTTCACATGTCAGGGAATTGAATAGAGACTAGCTGCTTCATTAGCAAGAAAGCTGTTTTACTCTTTCAGGTGCTTGTTCCTTAGCCTAATTGCTAAGGTCTCGTTTGTACTTTAATTATTGTTACTTAGTTTGTTCAGGCAGCTTTAACTTGCTTGTTCCTCACTCTGCAGGTAGGAGGTGTCCTTTGTGAATACAATCCAGTCTGTTCGTAAGAGAAGCAGTAAGGAAAAATCATAATTTTTCAATAAAGAATCTTGTAGTCATTTAGAAAATAAAAGGGGTGTTCAGTTAGTCCTTTTAGTGAAGCAGAAATCTGATGGAGGAAGAGGGAAATTGTCTGAGAGAAACTGTGGAACAGAAGTTCAGTGGCGTGCCAAAAATTTCCGACGGAAAAAAGGACATAGCAAAGTTGTGATCAGTATTCAATTCAGTTTCCTGGAGGTCTGCATGTGTTACCCTCTGCATGTCCTTCCCTCTTTAATTATCTTGCCAGCTTCAGTGGCTCTCAATCTCAGGGTCACCAAAGCTACTTGCTGGTAACCTGGTTGCCGACAACAACAAAACACTCAGAATTGCCTGTTTTGATTATTGTTTAATTTTCATTCAATTCACAGTCAGTCCATGGTGAAAAGGGTTCCTTAATGTCTATGTCATGATCTGGAAACTGTCACCAGTGAGTGAAAACAGCTGCCTCTCAGAAGGGAGTACAAGTCCAGAGCTACTGGTCACTCAAGGACACCCAAAATGCCAGCGGTAGCTATTTCCTCCTAAAAGAGCCTGTCCCAGATGTGCACTTATTCCCCCATCTCCATCACCCTTAGGTGATACTTCAGCTTCTTCTGGTGAAGTCAACTGAAAAATACTTGCTGTGCAAAGATCAAAGTAAAGCAACAATTAAAACTGGGTGAGGGCATTGCTGAAGCTTAAAGGAGAAATGCTGGAAGACATTCACAGAGACAAATGTGGAGATGAGGGGCATGTCATTTTGCAGCACCGGAGCTCTTTCTGATGTGTGATTTCACACGGCCTTAACTGGCAGAAAATTTTCAGAACACCTTTTCAAAACAAAGTTTCAGAAATACTCTGAACTTCTTTAGGCACAGCTCAATCAGGCTTGAGTGGGGGGATGAGAAGGGGAAAATTAAAAAATATAATGGAACACAGGCCACTGCCCCTCACTTTGCTTTCTAGCATTTCGCTCTCCACCTGTGAGGTAATAGCAACTCTAAGACTGCTGCTCTTGCAAGCAGCCAGTTTTCCCTGGGCCCTCTAGATCTGGGTGAGACAACAGCAAGGAAGCTGCAGGAGCCTGTGAAGAAAACACCACTAACACTGAATTGGCAGCCCAGTGCAGGAGGCAGAGCTGTCAGGGATTTCATTTGTCTTCCTCACACAGGTGCTTCTTCACTGCAGCCACCACCGAGGTCCCTAAAAGAAGGACTGTAGGGGAGGAGGACATGTGAGAAGGGGTTTTCATAGCTGGCCAGTACCTAATACTCCTCTTTAAATATTCAGGGAAAGAAAATGGTGTATTCCTTCAACTGCCTCTTCTCTTTCACTTCTTGAGACTCGATCCCAGTGGTTTTCCTGTGTGAGAAACCCTAGCTAACTAGGAATAGCTTTAGGATGTTTCAGGTCTCATCCTTGTGACATCAGCACAAGGACATTGATAGTTCCAAGTTGCTAGGGAGAACGAGGTGGTGGTATTTCTGTGGAGAAATAATAATGTTCTCATTCACAAGAACTGGGGAAGGCCGGAGAGAGATGTGCCATTTCATGAAAAACTGCAATATCAACAAATATCTGTAACACGACTCCAAAGAGTCTCTCAGAGTGGTTTTTAAATAATTGAACAGGGAGTTTAGGTGCTGCTGAATGATGATGCTCTGGGCTTTCAGGCCAAGTTTTCTGAAGTTTACTATAGACTCCAAAGAGGGAGTGCATTCTAGCTTGAAAATAGATCTGAGTGAGCATCGAGCTGCCCTGGGATCAAAGTTTGTTAATATTTTAATGTTTCTAACATGACGCAGAGTGCATGAGAAGTATAAGCCTTGGGGACCATCCTGCTTAATTTATGTAGTGAGTCACTACCAAAAAGCAAGGCTGTAGTTCTGCCTTCCTGATGGCACATTAAATTCTGGCTATTCTCAATAGTCCAATGTGGAGGATTAAAACAACCTCTTCTTCCCCTTCTACATATTTAACAAAGACAATAGAAAATTAAACTGGTTCAGGACAATAATAGGCAATCAGGAAAAGATGTTGGAGCTGACTGTCATTAGCTATACCACTTTTCAGTCTAGTATAGTGATAAATCAGATCAGCATTTGGCAAACAAGACAGTCATGCTGGTGCTGGAATAATTGCATGCATTGTCAGAAATGCAAGTAAAGGCCTTCAAATGTTCTGCCTGCTTAACATCAGCTCTGCTTTATTTAAAATAGACATCTATAGGGCAAACATGATCTAGGAGAAAGCAACACTGTGAGGCACAAATGGGCAGCAGTAATCACAAAAAGCTGAGCAGAGCACGTGTGAAGGGCCCCACCATGGGACATGCAGTAGCAGGCTGGCTGCCCAACAGCAGGACACACAGTGGGGTCAGGGAGAGGACAGACCCCTCAGGGCTCTTCTTTGCCCTAACAACTCCATATACAACCAGGCAAAGCACTGGTTCTCCAGCTTCATGGGCAGAAGGGTTAGGACAGGAATCTCCCCAGTGAGAGGGTGATGTAGCACAGATCTCTTCTCTACGTAGGAAAAAGAATTGCCAGGCTTAGCCTGCAAGTGATAACTCTGTGGTGAGCAGACTGAAAGAGAGTCCCAGTCTCCACATAGCTTTGGATGCTGAAAACCACTGTGCCAACAACAATGTGTTTTGGATCTCCTGCTGTCCCTGCTGCCTCTTGTAATTTTGTTTTGCTCAGAGCAGGATGCCAAGGTGAAACCCAGGACAAGTCATTTGGGGCCACTCGAATAGTAAAGCAGTTGACGAGAAGGGCTGTACCCGTCCTCCTGACAACAAACTTCCTGCAAGTCACACGTGTCTTGGGAGGTGTCCCCCACCCAAGGGAGTCCATACAGACCACAGTACATTAAAACTGCTACTGCCTTCTCCCTCCCAGTACACAATACTGGGCATTAAGGGAAGATCATCTGTGCAGTGGGCATTTGAACTCAGTTCCAGTTTCTGGCCTCCCAAAGCAATGAGTTATCTCGTCCTGCCATGTCTGCTGCCCTGCAGTGGAAGTGCTGGGTTTCCGTGGCTAGGGTGGGAGCTTGCAAATTTTTTAATTGACTTGAATGCAAGCGAAGGCGGTGAGTTTGGCCTGGTCACCAGTCCCTAAACCATCTCAATGTTACAGCTTCTGCTGGCAAGATTTATACCGAATTCAGCTATTTTAGGTGAGCTTTAATCCTCAAAGAAAAAAAAAGGGGAAGCAGGTTGATGTTCTCCTCTGATAAAGCAACAGACCTTAATATATCAGGCAGCCTTTCTACCTGACAAACGAAGCAAAAATTGTGCAGTTCCATGCATACTGGTGAGTGGTTTTTAGCTCATTATGGAAGGCTGTGCACACTGATATAAGCTTTTACTCTAGTTTGAAAAGACAGAAGAATCTGATTGTTTTGCCACAGCTTTGTTCATCCCATCACAACATGATTCCCCAGAAGGTTTCACTAAGAATGATGCACTGTTCTGTTTTTGTTGTGAAAAAGTGGCACATCTCAGAGATGCTGCAACCTGACATGGGCTTGGTGTTTGTAAAAGGCTCCACAGCAGCCAGACAAGCCAAGGGCTTTAGGACGCAAAATGACACTGTAGGGGCCAGCTAATCTTGTGGCAACCTGGAGAGCACTGTTGCCTGAAGCTGTTAAAGAAGCACCAATCTTTGATCTGGGCCTGCAGTGGATCTCCTAAAATAGCCTGGTACTGACTATCCTACTGGAAAAGGGTATAGCACAGCCAAAAGCCTGCAAGCATCTGGCACCAACAGGCCTCCACATGTCATAAATGCCTGCTAGCAAAGCTTCATGTGGCCATTATCCTATGAAAGGTTCATTTGCATATCTGTGCCACTTGGGAAGTGAATATTGTTTATATTAGCCAAGAGCTGATGACAAAAAAGGGAATGTCTGCCTGGGACATGGCGTGCTTTCAGAAGCCGAGGTGAATCGGTCGTCTGCCGACACACTGCCATGAGACACGGCAAACAGCTTCACGATTTGAGCATGAGAACGACATCACAGCCAAAGTCATAACTGGCCAGTGTCAGATGTCGACAAAATACGTACACGCCTAAAACAGGCTTTCCACCTGGCCGCAGCACAAGGTGGGAAGATGTCTGGAAGAAAAAGACCACAAAGAAGAACAATCCCAAGCTGCTGCAGCCCAGCTGCAGGAAGACTGGGCTTGTCACCACTGCCAGCTGAGGAGATGGTGCAGAATATGAATGTCAGATCTGAAAGCACATCGACCTCTACTTTGACCTCAGAGCCTACTGCACCTATCAAAAGCTACTCCTGTCACAGGGTAAACTACGTCCCGGTGACTCAGAGAGCACATATGGCACCTTTAGAAGGAAACAGGGATACGACAGCTTCTTCAAAAGCATATGTTCACCTTTCTCCAACGCCTACGCAGAAGCACAAGGTGCAGAACATGCTCCACGCAAGCATCATCGTCATCTCCTCAGCAGAGTACAGTGTGCTCCCAGGAGGGGCAGAGGTGTTGCAAACATTGAGCCCTTAGGCAAATCTCAAAACTCTGCAATGTCTTCATCTGTTGTGGTTCTGCCTATGCTGAAGATGTGCTTGGGCTGAAATCAAGTATTTTTGCCTGCTTTGGGCTGGCTCTTTGGCTGGGTCTGGGGCACCAGTTCTCCCCTCAATCAAACAGCTGCTGGGGAAGAAGGGGATAGGGACAATTCCGGGCAACATTTTTCTAACATTTGTTTCCTCTTTGAGGCATATCAAAACCAAATTTTCATTTGCTTCCTCAAGACCTATGGAGAAAAGCGGGTACTACTTCTTTCACACAACTTCTCTCATTGGTTAAGAGACCACAGTTCGGTGTCTTACAGACAACCAGTCAACCCCACCATCACCATGACAGAGCAAGACTCCAAGACCAACAGCAGAACCTTGCTGGTTCTTTTTTGCTTTTGGAGAACCTCTTTTAGCCACATTATAGTGAGTGAGCTGTGGAGGAGTAAGGAGATGTTTCCAGCTTGTTTTGCTCTTTAAAAGATTTTTCTGGATAACCTGGTTAACCACAAGTCACTGCACTGCTCAGTAACTCAACAGGGTACAATATCCCCTCCTACATTATGCAAAAGGACAAGCTGAACAGCAATGCACATTCCTCTAGACTTTAAAAAAAATCAATTATTTGTTTGTTTTTAAATCTGTAAAATCCTATGGAGACTTTTGCCTCTCTGCTGATTTTGTGGGCAAGGACATCTGGAAAGGGTTTCCGGCATCTGCCACGTCTGTGGGGAGGCTTTCCACAGAGTATGAAAGTCCCATGCCTGATGTGGCTGGAAAGGCTCTCACCAAATCACAGGAGTCACTCACCAGCCTCCTCTATTTTTACCAGGTCGATAAAGGAAATTCTCACCACCATGATCGACTGATTCTTTGACGGAGCTGCAAAGACGCAGGAGGCATAATATCAGCTGCTGCACAGACCTCCCAAACATATGCTGCTAGTACCTTCAGTCTTGGGTTGCAGCTATGCTGTTATTTTAGTATTGGATTTATCCGTTAGCAGCAAGTGCTAATCATTCCACACCGAGCTGCGATGCTGAGGCCTCTGCAACTTGTCACTGCAGACCAGACTGACATTAGAAAAAATCAATTTATGACTTAAATAAGGAAAGAACAAAACAGTCCAAAGACAAGATACTACACTGTGTCACAAATACCCAAAAGACAGCATCATGAGCCTTAAACGCTTCAAATAAAAAAGTTTTCACTTGTTTCAAAACAAAACAAATAAATAAAGAAAATTATTTGCCAGTACTTTAAATAAAACAGTTTGGTTTATGAGGCACTCCCAGACAAACATGAATAAATAAAAAGATGCAAAACCAGTAATAAATACCTCTTTATTGGTAGAAATATTGTAGCACTGGGGAAGAGGCAATAAGTTCAATGAAAGGAACAGTACGGCTGCCATGAAAGGGACATTTAATTACAGCAGGACCTTTCAAACTGGAAAAGAAATCCATGAGTAGGGAATCTGCTAGAGGTCTATAAAATCAGGAATAACAAGGAGACAGTGAAAAACAACTAATCCTTTTCTTTTCTAATATAATAACAAGGAGATGTTAAATGTTCCAAACAAACAGGAGACGCATCTTCTTATTGGCACAGACTTACCCTGAGGATTACACACTAATCACAGGGGAAATTATGTGTTTGCATGGATTCAAAAGGCAATTAGACAAACCCATGGAAGGAAAAGGAAATTCATGAATAGCTAACAGGCACTAGGGCTCTTCCTCTGGTTGAAGATATTCCTGAAACATAAGTCACTGGCATTTGGGAGAGTTTCATTATATGATCCACCATGGTCCTCCATCACTTAAAAATCATAGAATCATAGAATGGTTTGGATTGGAGGGGGTCTTAAAGTTCATCACTCCTCAAAGTCCCATCCAACCTGGCCTTGAACACTTCCAGGAATGGGTCATGCACAACTTCTCTGGGAAACCTGTTCCTGTGCCTCACCACCCTCACAGTAAAGAATTTATTCTTAATATTTCATTTAAATCTACCCTGTAATCTAAATCACAGCTGCCATCAGGAGGTACATGCTCATTATCTTAAACCCCTCCCAGGGCATCCACATGGTTACATAGCCTTTCAGAATAAAAAACACAGACAACAAAACAGACACAGAAAGTTAAGTCGCATTTTACACTTCAACAAGGTAAAGCAAGAAAATTAAGATTTTTTTTATATCTTCTTCAGAATGATATGTTGGGGTGAGTGACAATGTCTGCAGCAGACAGTAAGACCCTGTGTGATTAGGACGTGCTCATTATTTTCTGAAGTTTACAGAGAGTTTCCTAACTGCAGGACAAAAATGGAAGAATGCCTTCAAAAGCAGTGTTTCATGAGAAATGCTTGTCACTGAAACAATGCATTTAAACAACTTAGAGGAGATCGAATACCTGTGTTTCAATATATTTGTAATTTATTTTGATTTTTTGGGTATACATGACAGGTGCTGCAAATTCACACTTATCCTTTTTCTTATATTGCCACCTGGTGGTCCTGGGCATGTGGAAGCAATCAACTTACTGATTTTTCAGTGAAATGACCACAGTTCGGGCATTTAAAATAGCATCCATTTCTTTTCCTCTGAGATAGATGGTAGGCAATTTTTTAAATCTAGAATTTTAGGGGTGAGGGGCTGTTTGGGTTTACAATCAATATAACAGCTCCTGTGTCAGCTCTCGATTATCTAAACAGACGGCTGCAATGGCTACCCCAAGTTACAGGGAAACAGTTAAGATGGATCGCAGCTCTGCTGTGAGCTCTGGACACCTGCTTGTGCTGGGTGCCTTGCTCCTTGGGGGCAGGCACCCTGCACTCAAATGGAAGCCCAAGATGGACAGAGCTTCCAGCCAGAGCCAAATCATCACCTCTTTCTTCTGCCCTTTCCACCTCACCAGTGACGGAAACACGGTGTAAGGACGTTTAATAGTACGACAGGAGCTCTTTTGTTCCTGAAGCAGTGTGCCACGTGGCCAGAGCAATGCCCCAGTTCCCATCTGGTGGGGATGTTGGGATACACTGCACAGTGGGTATGGGGAAGGTCCCAGCTCTGCAGACACACGTTAAAATCTGCAGCTCTGTTTTGGGATTGCACCACCACCACACGCAGCCAGGCGCATGCAAAGGACTAGTATAGGAAAGGTACAGGATAGGTTAAAGAAGAGAGAGTTATAGACTTGGACTCCCTAGGGAAGGAAATTGTACCACAGACTTTAGACACTCAGTCTAGTGTAGAGACCGTGGGAACTTGTCCAGTCTGGGTCTTCTCAACACAGGAAAGATGATGTTAAACTGGAGCAAGTGTAGCAGAAGGCCACCAAGGTAGAGGGAGCTGGATCAGTTGCACTCTGGGGGAAGGTGGAAGGATGGGCCAGGTTCAGCCTGGGGAATAGGCTTTACAGGCACTGGGTAGCAGTCTTCTGATACTGGGAAGGAGACTGTGAAGATGATGGAGCCCAGCTCTTCACAACAGTGAGCTGAAGGAAGGTAAGAAAGGGCACAAACCAAAATAAGAGAGGTTCAGAACTGAGAGGAGGAGGAGGAGGAGGAGGAGG